>OY764962.1:81355332-81955332 GCA_963668005.1 Melieria crassipennis | reverse complement strand
CGCTGGCACTACACGAGGCCAAAATTATTGCTTTGGTAGCAGCGTTTCTAGTTGTGCATCCCTATGGTGTTACCAGTGATTCAATATGCCATTATTTGCGGCCCATAATGCACGAACTGGAACCGCAGGCAAACCGTATCGAAACCATACTCTCTGCTTATACGAATCTGTTTGAAGTGGAGCAACTAAACGATGCTGATTGTTCAACTTTAGGCGCTCAAGTTAAATGGAAATTTTGCGGGTTTATCAACACAACTGCGAAAATGACTGATAACAAAGTAAAAGATGAATGAGAAATATTTTTTTAATTAACATTTCAATACAACAGTCAATCAAAACCTTCAAGCTATATTTGAATTTTAAAACAATCTAAGGAACCACAACTTAAACTTTTAAAATTTAAATAATAAATAAATATTACAGTGCAATTTAACGAAAACTGTTTCGAAATGTGAATCGGTGTTTGGAGAGTTCATTATTGAAAACAGTTAACATTAATTGATATGTTTTTAATATCAGTCATTATATATGTTAATGTCAAATAAAAACTGTTACTATTTGATGCGAATTATGTAAAAATTATAAACCATATATAAAATACTCATATTGATTCGATTACAAAAGAATTGATTTGGATGTTTATTTAATTGTCACTTGCTGTTTTAGTTTTTATTCATTAGTTTCATTTTAATGAACGTCAATAAAATATTAACATGATTTATATAAAAAATTCCAATTAATGCGAAATTAAATGAAAAATTGTTTTGAATTTTGACACCCTATGCTCATAGAATTTTTAAACATGACCAATTTTCAATTGGAACAGTAGCAAAGGAAACCTCTCGTATGGATGGCGGTAGCTGAGCTACTCTCCACTTGGTAGGAAGCATGTTACACATTTCTGTCCAAAAAACTATTAAACTTTATTGGGGCATAGGAGTTTAGGGCACATTCTGCGAAAGAAAATACACATTAATCTATTAATTACGTGGGGCTTTTTAACAGGAACAGTGCATTTACTTTTGTTAGAAACTATTTTATTCATCTACATACATAACTGTGGCCATATGGAAGAGTAGCTTAAATCGACCAGAGAATTAAGTTGAGTTTAATTGAGTGAGGCGCTTGAAAAATTCTATTTTTTTTAACAATATCTATTATAAACATTATTTTTTAGCTTAACCCTTTCAGTCACAATGTTCAATATATTGGACTACAGCCCATACAATTCATACAGAACGGGTGTTGTGGCGAGGCGTGATTAAGCTAAACAGTATTTTCAGCAGCAACTTTCAACGTGTGTGCTAAAATCTGTAATTTATTTGTCCAATATAAATTCACAGTCTTAATACGATTACAATCTTAACTTACACTTGTGTTTTGGCTTGATAAACAAAAAGGTGCCTAACCACAATTTATATAAACCTAAAGGTGTAGAATATTCAAATATCCAATATTCAGCTCGCAGCTTCGGCACCGCTCGGCATCCAAATCCAAAAAGAAAGTATTAACCGGAAACGTATTGGCAGCTCCCGTGTCGAGGAAAGTAAAAAGCGCAAAAATGCGCGATGAAAGATGTAACGGAGGAGCGAAACTCAGAGCCGTCGCGCTGCTAAGCAACGGCGTTGCGCATGCGGACGGCGCAACAACGGGTTTATTTTCATGTCAGAAAGGGTTAAGTTGTTTGCATTAGTCAGAACATATTATGTACACATAGTTTTCAAATTTCAGTTTTAGACTTAAGATACTCTTTCACATTACTACAGATGTAATTGTTTGTCCTGACTGACTGATTTAACATCGCCCAGTTCATCCCACTGAAGCTACAAACATGAAATTTAAGCTGTAGTCCTCTTCAGAAAATAAACATCCGCTAAGACGGAATTTTTTAAAATAAACCAAAATATGTCAGGTATGCAAAACATAAATGTTTTGGATCTCAGTCTGTACATTCATACATCTAAATTTGTTTCTATTTCAAAGTTGAAAATAGAAAATTTAGTTAAAAGGAGACAATTTTCCTCTTTCATTTGATACCCATATCTTCATCATTGCACAACCGCAAATATTAAAAAAATATTTGAAATGTGTATATCCTTAAAATTTTAAAGTCCTTTAAGAAGGTGTTTGGGTCAGATAATGAAAAACTGACTATGCCAAGATACTATAAATTACCTCTAGTTTCACGTCTATATCAACATTTGGATGGGTCTCGGAAAAATAAAAAAAATTTTCGCACGGTGTAATAAATGAAAAGTTGGTGTTTTCACTCCGTGCACCATAACTTTGTTATTTTTCTTTCAATTCTATTGATGTTTGGCTTAATATTTGATCAAATAATATATCTTTCTTCTTAGATTTTAAAACCAGAGGAGATCATTTATTTTATCTATAAAAAAAGTATTCGAAAATTTATGATTTTTGAAATTGGTCGAAAAATGCACTTTTTTACAACTTTCATCGTCAGTAACTTCCCCAAATCCAAATCTGATTTGGAAATCTATATATTGTTGGAAAGGTTAGTTAATTACCTTCCGAACGACGGGCCTTGTGTTAGTCGGATGGTTGGTTTACGAGATATGTGCTCATAACTGAAATAAGAGGGGAAAAACGTGTTTTTCGAAAACGCTTCTTAAGAAAATTTTTTGATTTTCAGTTTCGTGTTCAGCAGCCGAAGATTAGTCTAAAAAATACTTTTATTTTTAGGAGCATTTTTCGTGTCGAGTAGTGTAATCAGCAATCATCTTTGATACTTCCTAGAATTTTAACTCAAGCTTAAAAGAGGCGGGGGTGTGTTTGTATCGATGGTATGGAGCACAGAACGTGTTAAACCACCCGTTAAAACTAGACAACAAAAGTCAGCAACCAATCTCATGAAGTCAATTTGCTTCACCAGAGGAAAAGTTGTAGCTCTTGTTCTGCAGACTGGAATGGTATATTGAAACCTGCTTACCACTAGTTTTCGAAACTAGTATTGAGAAACCAAATACGAAAGGAACCTCGTCGATACTTTCTGCATCAGCATAAGACGCCAATGAAGCTAATTCCAAAGTTTCAAAAAAGTGAATTTATCGATTTAAAAAATACAGAAAAATTAAAGAAATTTTTTGCTAACTAAGCGAACCTTTTTTAGTCCCTTGTTAGTCCCATCTTTTCATATCTCATGCACAAATTATCATAAAACTGTGGTAGAAATTGGCCCCAGAAATGAAAGTGGGTTTTTTCTGTTTCTTTATTCAGTCTATAGACTTTACAGATTTCATATTGCAAACTAAGAATAAAAAATATGCAAAGCTTTCCAAAAGGTTCAAGTGAATAATTAGAATAAACAGCGCCTTATTCGTTCAGTATAAAATGCCCGTAAGTTCTAACACCATTTGCTGAAATTTTCTCTCCACGGCACTGGTAATGTGTAGATTTGCAAATCAGTTTAGAACTTTACTTAAAAAAATTCGCAGAGGTAGCAGGTTCTACTCAAAATGTAGGTTAGGTTAAAAAATGGTAGTGTGCGGCATGCACTACCACTCGGAGACCCCTTTGGAGCCATTGTGAATGCCTTCATTCTTAAATCCGGTGTCCTTTCCTATCTGTTGGATTCTCTGTATGGCAGTTGCCAGTCGCCACTTGCATAGCATTACAGCAATGGCGCAGTGACTTGCTTGTCGAGTAGTAGAATGCTCTTAGTTCTTCTCATATCCAGCTCTGGCCACAGGGTACATGCAATCCTGCAATCGCACCCGGTTGACGAGGCCCTCTTCAAAGTCAGAGTTTATATTGCAGGGACTTAACTATTATACGTTTTTTAAGAAAAATAATTGCAATGTAACTATTACAATGCAACATAAACTTTATTTCTTGGTTATAATTATTATTTGCGACAATTAATTTTTACGTTGCGTAATAACTAGTGTCCGACCGAAACCACTTTTTTGGGCCGAAACCGAAACCGAATATTCGGTTTTTTTTTAATATTCGGCCGAAACCGAAACCGAAACTTTCTAGTTGAAATAAAAATCACCATATCAAGCACTTTTTTCAACAAACGAATTTTACATTAAGGAAATAAAGGACAAACAAACAAACATAGCATAAATAAATAAATACTTATTAATAAAAACAATTTATTCATTTTTTAAAAACGTAAACAAGAAGAAATCACCCTTTCGTACCTTACTCAATAATATTCAAAATTAAATAATTTAATATTATATGCTAAAAAAAGAAGTTTGTTTACATTGCTGGCATCTAAATTACTCCTCCTTTTACTATATATCTGCTACATAATAAAATGTCAAAAATATTCTAGAAAGTTTCGGTTTCGGCTATTCGGCCATTTTTTGGCCGAAACTGAAACCGAAACCGAAACCACTTATTTGGGCCGAAACCGAAACCGAAACCGAATATTCGGTCGGACACTAGTAATAACTGTTATGAGAAAACAATTTTTTTTTTCGTTGTCAAGAATTATTATTTTGGGATTTTTTTTGTTTAAGGCAGGTTTCTACCTTGTGCGGCCGAGAAAACATGTTTTTTTTGAAAAATTGTTGATGGGAAGGTTTTTAAGATAAACACTGGAACACTTTTTTTCAGATGTAGGTATATGTTTATTGTATAAGTAAAAAAAGTTTCAAGATAAAATATGCAAAGGGGGGGAGGGGGCCATCGAGCAATGGCGGCAGGACTTCCTTACTCGCGGAAGTCCTGCCGCTGTTTGAGATGACTTGAAACACAAAAATGAAATTTTTTCTTATTCTGTATCCTTTTGTCTATGGCTGGAACTAGGATTTTAAAAAACAAATGAAAAATGAAGGATATATGCGATTTTCACTAAAAAACTCAATTTTTACCTACTTTTTTCAATAAAAATTTCTATTTTTAATGAGAAAAAATTATTATTTCTTGAAGATCCTAGTTCGTGCCATAGCTAAGACCTTGATAAATGACTGTTTAAAATTTCGTAGCTATTGCTCAACTCGTGTGGCCTAAATCACTTCCGCAAGGTCAAAAAATGTAGTTTTGAGAAAAACGCGTTCAAAGTTTTGCTTCAGCAGCTCGGCGCGCTCGACACCGCTACCTGTTTCGATAAATTGCTTCCGTAATTCGAAAGATTTCAACTTCAAATTTTGGGAGCGTATTCTACAATCATGTATTAATCCAAAAATGCATGAAAAAAAAAATCGATTTTTTTTACCGCACAAGGTAGAAACCCCCCTTAAGTTGCTTCATAACTTTTATTTATGACTTTTTTTGTTTACGTTACCGACAACTATTATTTTGAGAACATGTTTTTTGCGTTGCCTCATAACTTTTAAATATGACTTTTTTTATTTACGTTACCGATAACTATTATTTCGAAAAAAAATGTATGAACTAAATTTTTTTTTTTTACGTTGCCTTACCAAATTCTGAGTATGAATTGATTTTTAAATGTTTAGTTGTTGGTTAAATTTAGGTTTCTGCAATTAATTTACGTTTGTCAATGTTTTCTTCAAAATAATAGTTATCGGTAACGTAAATAAAAAAAGTCATTAATAAATTTTATGAAACAAAAACTCCAAAATAATATTTATCGACAACGAAAAATATACTTGTAACTTATAAGAGTTATTATGCAACTCAAAAATATTTATTACATGATAATAGTTATAAGCGACGTAAAAATTTCTTATTGAGAATAATTATTATAAAGCAATAATTATAGAAATTTCTTAAATTAGGGCAATTTTTTTATTCCCAAAAATATGGATAATAATTATTTTAGGTCTCTGGTATATTGACTAGAAGTTTGTATGTAATGCGCAGCAGGAGACGCAGTCGGTGAGAAAAGTACAAGTATACACACAGATTTTGGGATAACCAGGAAAAACAATGTAACTGATTTAATGATTCCCATTATAACAGATTAACACATTTTGCCGATTTTTTACAATAGACAATAGAAGATCATAAAAAAGCAAATTAAATCCAAAATGGGCGTGGTCTGCTCTGTAATATTTAGCACGTGTCAAACAAATGCGCTACTGACCAAAAAAATCGTACTTTTTTCATCCATAACAATAATTTTCATTATACAATTTCAGGAAGTTAACTCTGCAACTTGGAGCAGATTCTGCCACGTTCTACGACACAATTGCAATAAAGTCTAAAAGTTGATACATTTAGCTGACTGTGTCGGCACCGGCGTGACGAAATTTGTCGCGTCATTTCGTTCACCTTCAGCAAGGACGCATAAAAACCGCAGCATCCTTTCGCTTTCGCTGCCGCTTGCCAAGTAAGCAAATACTCGAGAACGCACGCGACGTACGTGTGTGCGTGTGCTACGTGAGCGCGCGTCCCACATTTGCCTCCCAATCGTTTGGCCGCCCCCGACCCGCGCCGACAGAGAGAAAATGCTTTCGCCGTTCGTTGGTATGTTTATCGCGCTGTGGAATCGTTCCTTCTTGATTTTGCTTTTTCCTCCACATCTACATACAGGAGCGGCTACGTGCTGGTGTGCGTGTTGTTGCTGCTGCTATCGTCGGCAACGCCGATACCATGGCCGATGCTGACTTTAATCACGCTCACATGAGAACTGAGTGCGGCGGTGCTGCTCGGCTCTACCGTCCACAGCTCGGGCAAACAGTAGAGAATCCATGAAAATCCCCAAAAGCAATAATAAAAAAATGCCAACAACAACAGTAGCAGCAATAGCGACACCAGAAACAATAACACAGCGACGCAGATGTGTGCGCCAGCCGCGCATACGGAAAGTGGAAGAAAGCGGCACACCGACTCGACGCGACGAACGTTAGTGGGTCTGGCTGATGGCAGCGCGTGTGTGTGTGTGCGCGCGCCAGCGAAGAGCCGAAACGGCAGTGCGCCAGCGGGCTCCTCAGACAACGCCACACAACGGCTGTCACAGTCAACGTTACGATTTCGAGTGTGCTGCACGCGGTCAGCGCAAAACGTAAACTACAATCTTCACACAACTCAACTGCCCTCCACTCAGTGCTCAGTGCCTGTTCATTTGTTCTGTGTGCTATTCTGTTCGGTTCCGTTCTGTCCAACTTTAGCTATTCTCGTCCAAGTCCTGGCCTGGCATCGAGGCAATTGCACCACACAACACTCGCCCAACTGGACACAAGCAGCGTGCGATACAAAGACTGGACTTTCGTGGCGCCAAATTTGTTTCGATAAAACTGAAAACAACTTGCAAAATTTATTTACGCACAGATATATTTTGCCAAAGTAACTAAATCGCGCGCAAATTTTTCGCCTCGCTTCAATTGCCTGCACGCCATCCTTAGAGAGCGCAATTTTTTGTTGTTGTTTTTATTATAAAAGTGAATTTGTTGTTGTGCACATTGGCGGCTTGAGGATTCGTGCAGCATCCCTGCCCAAACCAAACGAGCGTAGCGCTTACAAAAAAGACAGCGAGGACAGGAGTGAAAGCAAAGACAGCAAAGTGCCGAAGAAGAAGCGGTCTGCGGCGTAGAAATAATCGCTGGAAGAAGAAGCTGCGAATCATTTCGGGAGCACTTTAAAGGGTAAGTTCGCAGTGCAATTTCGTATTTTTATTGTTGTGCGCAAAGGGGCGTTAACGTAAGGCTGAAAGTGAGTCGTTGAGGCTGTGATTAAATGCCATTTTGGCTGTTCTACTTAAGCCTAACGGTGCCACAGTGCAGAGTGAAGTCCAGCTACACTGCGTAGGCACTGGGTAAATATAATTGGACGCTGAAGATGCCGAAAATTCCATTCCGTTCGGGAAAAGGTCAAGTTCAAGGTCAAAGTGTAAAACTACACAACTGACCATTCACCTGTTGATTTTGCAAGGCTAAAAGGAGTCGCAGTTAATTGAAGTAGACATTTTGCTTTTAAAAAATTTGTCAGTTGAAGTCAGAATATAATTTAATGCCATCATAACTCAACCGTTTGTGGATTAGCTGTGCCAAGCGAAGCAGTTTTTTTTGAAGCGGTTTTTGTATTGTGTCTAAAATTGTGAAACACTGAAATGCTTAAAAGCGTGTTTTTCTAATATTCTAAAGATTTAAAATATGTCAAATTGTAGTGGTTTTACGATTCTTAAACCTGTGCAAACTTAGCTTACAAGAATCGTGTTTAGACAAATTTGAACAGACAAATATTTGAGCTAAACTTTAATACGGAGGATTCTCTGTCATGTATACAAAAAATCATGTCTAAATAATCACCAGAAGAACCGGAAGAATCTGAATACATATGCCAGATATACAAAGTGTTTATTTTGCAAGTCGGCAGAAGAATCGTTGACGGAATTTTTTTTAAGTTCTTGCATGAAAAATGCAGGGGAAAATATGTCCTACTTTGTATCAGTAATGACCTTCCTGCTCTAAATGTTAACTCAAGTGCGTATTTCGCCATTTCTTAAAAAGATTAATCGCACGAAATCAATGTGACCGACAAAATGCATACATTTTTCGTGGTCAAACGTGATAAAGTTTGATTAAATGTTTTGTGACAAGTACTCGCATGAATATATAGATTAAGGTTTGGTTAAATAGATGTGGCGATAAAATTCAGATTTTATCTGCTCTTGATAACATGGGCATAACTTGCATTTGCGTTTGTACAAATTGTTGTTATATTTTGAAAGCTGAAGTATCTTTTAGAAACTTTTTCCACAGTGAAGAGTTAACTGCAGATTAGGAGGTAAACTGGTAAACAAAAATATCAACTTCAACTTTTCACAATTCGATTGGAAATTTCGATTGGAATTTGATTAGAAAAAATTGTGTTGTTCAAGTGTTGCTGATTTCATTTTTTTTATCAAACACTCATACAATAAGTAATCTTTTCTATTTGTTCGCAAAGTTCCTAGTGCAACTTAAAAAAAAAAACAACTTGTTTCTAAAAACTTGCTGTGAAATTAAAAATCGGCTATTGAGTGTTTGTTACTTTAAAAACAGTCTTAAAGTTTCAATTTCTAGATTTCGTTCTGATGATTCGATAATGGTTCTGTGGCAAGGAAACTGTGAGTTCTTATCTCTTCTTTTCTTGTAGCTGACCGAGCGTTGTTAATCTTGTTGACCAAGCATTCAATGTTCCAGATTATCGTTATTCTCAAAACTTTGGAGCAAGCAATACGAAAAAATAATTTTCTCTTTGGTTGATTGTTTCTATCTATAATCTATATTTTCTATCTATAATCTATATTTTCTTTCTATCTATAATGTATATGTCTTGTAGTATGTTATTGATTTCCTTTGTGGGTGGCTTCGGTTTGGACAAATAATTAAAGGCTAACTCTAAACGAAACCAACATTCCAATTTGATCGTTGATAAGACTGATGTTAACTGTGGTCTGAATCAGTTTCCTGTTTTCCTTCTTGGTAGAGATTAGTGTTGACTCGGTCTGAATACATTTTCAGATTTCCTCTTGGTATGACATATTACCTCCAAACGCTGAGTTCGATCTGAACAAACTTCCTGCATTTCTACAGGTAAAAGATTGAGAATGAGGTTGATTCAAGCCAACTTCTCGACTGGATCCTTTGTCAAAACTAATGGCAACTGTGGTCTCAACCAATTTCCATTCTTGATAAAGATTAATGGTTGTAGTCTGAATCAATTTCCATGTTTCTTCCTTGACATATTTGCACCTAAAGGTGACTTCAGTAATGAAATTCGATTTAAATCAACTTTCCTTGATCCTTGATGAAGATTAATTTTGATTGTGGTCTTAGTCAATTTCCACTTTTCCTCCTTGGTCGATGGTAATGTTGTTTCGTTCTGAACCAGTTTCCACATTTCATATTTCTTCTTAATTAAGGTTGATTTCGACCCGATTTGATGCTTGATAAAAACTAATGTTGATTGTGGTCTCAACCAGCTTCCATATTTTCTTCTTGATTTCGGTCTAGGCCAACTTCTTGACTTGCCGATACAAATTAAGGTTGACTGTAGTCTAAATAAATTTTTAGATTTCCTTTGTTAATAAAGAGTAGTTTTCAACTTTGCCTAAATGAAGTCCTTGAGACACTTGACACCTAACTTCCCTACCTAAGACTTAATTTTACATTGACCCCATTTCCTGACCTGATTTCTTTATTGATAGAAATTGAGAAATTGATAGAATTTCCTTCTCGATACAGACTGAAGTTAAGATGATTTTCTTTTTTGTTAACCAACTTGATTTGTTATTGTCCTTATGTGTATTATCCAACTTTGATCTAATCCTTAATCTGTCTGCTCCAATGCTAATTGAACTATTTCAATGACTTCCCTAACCACACACATTTTTTTACAGTTTATTTATTTGAAATTGCATTATTCGTTTTTTTAAGTTCGTCTCACACTCAGCATCGCGATCTGCCGCACTAATGGCGGAAAATCGAAATAAAAGTTTCAATTTGAAATCTTATCAAATAACAAAAACAATATCCCATTACCAATTATTCGCTTTGCCGTTTCCTATTTTCAATTATATCCCTAATTACTGAGAAAACCTTTTACACTTTCAGAGCGTTCTGTATTCACAAAACAAAACAGTTAGCAACTGTTGCTCGCAATTGTTGCATGAAATTGATTTCCTCCCACAATGCACACTTGAATAGCGAAACACAGCGAAATCGCAGAAAACACTTTGTTTCGTTGGAGACAAACAATGTCCACCCACAATGTTATAAAATATTAAAGTTGACGATAAAAATAAATCAGATGTTTTGCATGCCAGAGTCAGTTTGTCTATATACAAGTACACACATATTAGATTCAAATCCCGATATTAGTTAGTGTGCACATTGGCCTAACTGTCACCACCATAAAAACAACAACAGCAGCAGTTCAACAACACGAGCTGACACGGCGATAGCAACCGAAATACCAATCGACGTCAATAAAAGCCGATATCGCGGCTTATGTAACATCAATTTCACATTTCATTGCAAGAATTCTGATGTACATACATGTATGTAGAACCTACAGTATTGTGCAAAACCTAAGCAACTTTTTAATTTCTTATGAACAAAATATTTTCAAATAGTTGAGATAAAGTCGAAATAATTTGGTATTATTTTAAAGCTTAGTATGTAATTACAACAAATATTTACAGGGCAATACATATAACTTCACTAGTGAGAAATAAATCAACGACATTTAAATAGATACCCAAATTCGCTGCGCGAAACGTAAGTAACTCTGTTAGCTTCAGCTACTGTTTTAGAATTACGGTTATCATAACGGTGATTTTTAAGTGAATTGAACTCAGTTATCGAAAGTGTTATGATTTGGACATGATTCTCTGGGTTTGGTCTTGGCCCTGTACACGAAATTCCGACATAAATGGATCGCTTTGTCTATAAGGATATTTTAGAATACCAGATGCTGCCCTATGCCGAAGACAATATGCCACTTCGATGGGTGTTTCAACACGACCATGATCCGAAACACACATCGAAGTTGGTAAAAGAGTGGCTCAGTTCAAATAGGATTACAGTCCTTTATTGGCCGGCCAAATCACCGGACTTGAATCCCATCGAAAATTTGTTCGGCATTCTTAAAAGGCGTCTGGGCGTAACACGCTTTCGTAATATGGGAGAAGTGTTTTTTAAGTCAAATGAAGAATGGGGGAAATACCTGAAACCACAATTTTAAACCTAATTGAGTCAATGCCTAAAATATGTGCTGCAGTCATACAAAGCAAAGAGTATTACACCAAATACTAGTATAAAGTTGCTTAGGTTTTGCAAAGCTAATTTTGGAGTTTGTTTCGTTTTCGTAAATGTTTTTACCGTTTGTGAATTGATATGTTTGGTTTTATTATATATTTGTTGTAATTACATTCTAAGCATTACATAAATATAAAATTATTCCCACTTCGTATTGAACTATTAGCAAATATGAAGTTTTATTCATGAGTAATACAAACGTTGCTTAGGTTTTGCACAATACTGTACATATACTATATGTGTACGTAACCTGCACAGTAGGTGTGCATTCAGATTGAAGAATCCGCGGTCACGTGCACCGGGACGTGGCTGCTGGTTTCGCCGTAGCGGCGCTGGCGTCGGTGCCCGGCCTGTTGCAGGCCTATTGAATGCCTAAATGTAAACAAGTCCGGCATGTAGTGGAAACGCTGCTGCCAGCTTTTAGTGGGAAGTTGCGGGATAGTCACGAAAAGAGAAATGAGAATGTGGAAATGAGAATGTAAGTGGAAATGGAATGCTAATTCGTTTTACTCGCTGCTGTCTGTCCAACTAATGTGCAGGGTAATCGAATGCTGGGGTTTTTTGTAGCGCTTTTAGTAGCAATAAAGTAGTTTTCGTCATCTATTTAAACAGTTGAAATCATACGATTGTGTGCTCCAATGCAATGTTCATTTAAATTCATTTCTATTTGAAACTGGTTTGCACCAACGTTTATCTTCCTTAAGCATCTAAGTATTCGCTGAATTACGATACGTAATCAACTACACTGAGGCTCCAAGTAATTCGTAAGACTGTTGTGCCAGTTGTATATAAAGTTTTAAAAATTCCAGGGATTTAAAGCAGATTTGTGCCAATGAATGAAATACTTGTTCGCTGTGCAATCTTGCAGCTGTTGTTCTTCGCTCCTCTTTAATGTCTATTCAAGTTATACAAGGTGCGTCCCAAAGTAAACAGGACTTTTGCAATAGGGACGTTTCTGGTGGCGCCATCTATGTGTGAGGACATGCGTTGGAAAGGTACATCTTTCATTCACATACTGTCTAAATTTCATGACATTTGGTCTAGTAGACGCCGAAATATCCCGCTCAATGTGACAGTATGTTTTTAACTTTGGTACGATAATGTCGATCGAACAAAGAGCTAATATTAAGTTCTGTTTTAAACTTGGTAAAACTTTTACCGAAACGTTTAAATTGTTAAAGCAAGTTTATGGTGATGATTGTTTATCCCGTGGCCGTGTTAATGAGTGGTTGAATCGATTCAAGAATGGTCGTGAAGACTTGAATGACGACGAACACGTCGGCCAGTCGAAATTTGTGATTACTGACGATGCCATCAAAACTGTGCGTGATTTTATCAAAATGCAGCCAAAATCATCATTGGAATTGATGATTGAACATCTCCAAAACATCAATTGATCGCATTTTAACCGAACATTTGGGTCTCCGTAAAGTGTGTTCTCGCTTCATTCCGCACACTTTAACCGACGACCAAAAAGCGCAGAGAATTGAGCACGCAAAAGACATCGTTCGGGAAGCCAGACGTGATCCAAATTTCTTGTTCAACATCGTAACCGGTGACGAAACGTGGTGCTTTCAATATGATCCCGAAACAAAGCGTCAAAGTGCCGAATGGAAGCACCCAGATGAGCCAAATCCGAAAAAAACCCGCCGTGAGAAGTCAAAAATCAAAACTCATCTCATTTGTTTCTACGATTCAAAGGGAATAATTCATCGAGAGTTTGTTCCACCGGGAAAAACAATTAACGCTTTGTTTTATGTTGAAGTTTTGAAGCGTTTGGTGCATCGCATTCGTCGTATTCGGCCAGAATATCGAGAGGAAGGAAGTTGGCGTTTATTGCATGATAATGCACCGGCTCACAGAGCCCTAGTTACGACCGATTATTTGACCAAAAATCGCATTTTTACCATCAATCATTCACCGTATTCGCCTGATATGGCTCCCTGTGACTTCTACTTATTCGGTCAGTTGCATTTGCCGATGAAAGGAAACCGTTATAAGGGCGTTGAAGACATCCAAAAGGCTTGTACCAACATTCTGAAGGCGATGCCGGCCGATGACCTAAAACACTCATTCCAAATGCTTTTGGAGCGTGCAAAACGTTGTATCGAAGCAGAAGGAGAGTATTTTGAATAAATAAAAAGAATTATACAAAAATAATCATCCGTTTTCTTTATTTTATAAAAGTCCTGTTTACTTTGGGTTGCACCTTGTATTTCAACATATATAAATATATGCCATAGAAAAATTAAGGAGAGAACTCCACCTAGAATCACTTTCAACTTGTGGCAGATGGTAGATAATCAACGTATCAAATCTACAGACATATATACACACGGAAAATTTGGGTGATACAGAGAGATCCACAAAGTGTACTTGAAATACGCATCATTGAATATTCTTTGATGAGTAATGATTCACTCAACAGTTGGGGGAGCTAAAATGGGAGGAAACGCTGCGCATCGAGTTGAAGGAAAAAGTTGCTCCAACAATTTATTAAAAATTTACAGAATTTCCTCAAACGATTCCATATTTTCATTGCCTTCTTCTCTCTGTCAACAAATCAGAAAAAATACATTTGGAAGCCGTTTAAGTGCAAAGCATAAAGTTTAAATGCCTATTTATAAAATTCCATTTTTCAACTTGAGACAAAGAAAAGTGTAATCTCTAGAGAGCAGTTGAATAAATGGGGCAAGTCGAAGCGCAGACGAGGGCAGTGAGCCCCAATCCAAAACAATTCATGTTCGCACAAGGTTATTTCGATTCATTTCTTTGCAGTACTCAAATGAATTTACGCAAAAAATGTCCAAGAATTCATGTAAACAATATATAACTCAATATAAACAATAACAAATAATATGAAAAAAATTAAAAATAAAACATACAAAACTAAAAATAATATACAAAATTTTCAAAATATAATAAAAACAAAATAATGAAATATATGAAGCTAGATCTTAATATAAACAATAAGAATAATATAAAATAAATAAAATAAAAATAATAAAAAATAATGAAAACATTATGAATAGTAAAAATATAAGAAACTAGAATAAAGAGAATGAAATTTAATATAAACAATAAAGAATGATATGGAAAAAATATATATAAAACAGTATATATATATAAAAAAAAAGCTTTTATTTGAGTAAAAATAAAAAATTACAAATAAACATAAATCCTAAAAAAAACTACAAATTAAAAATAAATAAAAATAAATAAAAATATATAAATTATTAAATTAATAATAAAAGAGATAAAAATATTCATAAAAAATAATAATAAAACCGAATTTACAAATTTACAAAATTGATTACAATATCATGCTATCAATTAAAGACTGTAATATAGAAAATATACATTAAGGGCTCAAATTAAAAAATAAAAATTAATAAATATATGTACCTATATATAAATTTTAAAACACAAATTCAATGAAAATAAATAATAAATTTAATTAATTTAATTAATAAATTTTAAAACACAAATTCAATGAATACAGTGAATCTAAAAAATATTAATAATATAGCAATACAATATAGCAATAGCAAGAATATTTGTAAACAAATATTAAAATAAAAAAATAAAATTAAAAAAAATAAAAATAAAATAATAGAAACAAATTATTAATAAAAGATAAAAATAAATGGAAAAATAAGGAAATAATAATAAATAAAAATAATAAGAAGAAAAAATGGGATGTAATAAATAAATAAAATAAAATATAAAAATAATGCACTGATAAAATCATAGAAAATCAAATTAATGATAAAAAACGAACAACAAAAAATTATAATACATAAAAGCATAAAAATAAAAATTGTCAAAAAAACAAAAAAATAACAAAAATAATAAATAATAAAAATGAAATGTAATAAAATAATAGAAAGTAAAAAATAATAAATTAAATTATAATAAAAAAATATATAATAAAAAGTAAATGTGAAAAAAATGATAATAAAAAATATTGAAAATGAAAAGATAAAACTTAAAAAGTGTTAAAGTTGAAAAGTAATAAAAAAAGGAATACAAAAGCAATTCAAAATTTGAACAAATAAAAAAATTAATAATTAAAACAAAACAATTAAAAAAGTTATTAAATTTTATAAAATTATAAAATAAATTGCATTATTAGGATCTTAGACAGAAATAAAAAGTTTAAAGAAAATTGGAAAAATAATTTAATACAAAATTTTAATTTCAAAAGAAAAAGTTTAAATTAAAAATTTTCGATTAAAAATTCGTTTAATCTACTATATTCAAGTAAACTTAAATATACAGAAAGTAGAAAAGTAAAATCATTGTAAAAGTGTAAAAAAAAATGTAAAATCAATAAATTGTGAAATGTAAAAATTAATGGATTGCAAAAATTAAAAAATACTTTATTAAAAAAACTAACATAATAAAATAATAAAATTTTGTAAAATTAAATTGTATATTGTTAAAAAAAAAATTTAAATTTAAAAATGCAATAGCATATAAGACAATTGTACAAAAAACAAATTTAAAAATGATAAATTTATAATTTTTTAAATATATTTAAAAATATGCATTAATTGACAATTCTAATGTTAAAATATATAAACGAATTGAAAATTTAAAGAACAAATTAAAAACAAAAATATGAAGGGAAAAAAAGAACAAAATAAAAATAAGAAAAGTTATGTTAAGATTAAAAATTTTAAAAATTAAAATTGCGAGTATTGTTCAAAAGAGCAAAAAAGTAAATGAAGTACATGAAGATTCATGTGTATTGAAGACTTTTGAAAGCATTCATACGAACTTTTTCTTTTCAAAAAAAATTACCAGCCAAATTTACGAGACAGGGAGAACAACGCAATGTGAGTGTAGGTGTCAGTGTCCTCCTTAGCAGCTGCAACCGATTGAGAACTACCCAGCTACATTCGAGCTAAGGATTCTGAATTCAATTTACATTTGCATATGAATTTGCGTTGTTGTCATTTGAGTTGAGAAATTTGCGTGTTTATTGAAGCTTTTAGTTACTGATGTGCTCAAATGACAAGCGTTGTGTTGGAGTGTTGTGATTTTTTTTAGTTGTTTATGATTGCATATGAAGTGTGTTTAGTGGGCATTTATTCGAACATGATACAACCATCTACCCTATGAAGCCACTCTACTCTATTGCATTGTTCATTCAAGTCTCTGAAACCATTCTACTCTTCTTGGCCTTTCACTCAAGTCTTCTAAAAGCGATTTGTCCTTTCAAGTTTGTCGTTAACTCTCAGTTACACATTCAAGCCTTGTAAAACCCCTAAACCTATACAACCTCTCGGGACCACTTGCAGCACAAATTGTGTCTGGTGGCCATTTATCTGCGTCTTGGACAATCGTCTATCTCACCCAACCGCCGCATGATCAATGTTCAGCATCAAATATGCGACAAGTCGCATTTAAATCATACCAACCCACCAACTCTCCGCGCGTTATTTATTGCTTTGTAAACGTTGTTGGCATTACAACTGCACTTTACATCATCTTGTTGGCGTGTTCACTTTTGGTAGAGTGTGAAAATGAATGCCTGGCTAATACTGTGCTATTCAATTAATATTCATAGCGGCCATTCATTATCCGGCCACACCGGTGCAGCGTTTTCTGATTACCGCCTGTGGCGCTTTTGCATCAGAACTCATTTCAGTTTGTGACTACTGTAATTGGTGTACTTCCCCCTTCGGGTTTAACCGACTAAAACCTGCGCATAATTTCAGATATTAATTACAATCGAACTGCAGCGCACTGCTGATTCGTGGAATTTCACTTTCATTAGTTCTGTCGGTGCAAAACACGTTTTTCTATGTTTACAAATTAGCTGGAAGCTTTCCTTCCTGACACTAATCCTCCATTGGTATTCGCACTTGTGAATAGTGAAATTCCAGCGCGATTTTGCAGTGGCCTACAAAACGGACTGGGGCACATTTCCTCAAATCGCGCGCATTCCTGTACATGTTTGTACTAATTGTGCCCACAGTGCGTGCTCGCACTAGTCTCGTATATTTAGTTGTTGTTGTACATATCACAAAATTGTCATTTGGTAAATATTTTGTCTTCTAATAAATGCATTTTATGTCTATACTGACACACACACACACTGCAATTATAAAATTATCGCCTGTGCTGTATAGGAATATGTATGTATAGAATGTCTGTAGTTGTTGTTGTTGCACTCTTTTTGATTTGCTTTAAGGCGACAGCTTATGTGGCAAGTGATAAGTTCTGCTTTGGTTGCACTGATGGGGCGTGGAACAGTCACACATCAACGTCTGGCATTGCTATAAATGTGCGATAACACGCACTGGAAGTGATTGAGTCCAGCAAAGAGAACATCAATTGTGCTGTACTTTGTACAATTCTACTCCATATTTACCCAATATACATATACATAGCTCTATGTATGTTTATATACATACATACATATGTACATGTGCTAGAAGAAGTCCATTGAAAAACTTGTTGCAGTTTTCTTGGCTTTTGCGGGACTTGTGATTAAATGCGGTCGTCATAATGAGTTCAGTGAAGCGTGAAGCGATTATTTTAAAAGCGCCTTGCTAGTGAATGACCAGTGTATTGAAACACTGGCTAGAAGGTTGCAGGTTTAAGTTTGATGCACAAAACTACATCAAATACATAAAGGCTGATTTAATTTAACTGTAGGCTTCCACATTCTGACTAATGTTGAGTGACTTAATGGAGAAGCTACGAATTTGTCTGTTAATTTTTTGATTTTACTATCATTATTGAAATTCTTGTTGTGGTACAATTTCCATTGTTTTCGAATCACAACACTATCATCACCGATTTGTGGGACTGAAAAAAAAAATTAAAAAAAAAACTAAAAAGTTTACATATTGTAACGATAAGACAGTCTGTCGCTGTGCAAAGCAACCCTGTCGCTACGCGCCGTGCTATAATTCAACCTGGCAATGATGGCAATTCTTAGTCCAACCTGGCAATGATGGAAACTTCTAGTCCAACCTGGCAATGATGGAAACTTCTAGTCTAACCTGGCAATGATGGTCGCGATCGTCATGGAAACCGTCAGTCCACTCTGGAATGTGCGGGAACGATCTGCGCGATGGCCGGACAGGTATAAAAGGCAGCCGGGTGCGGCGCAGCGGGTCAGTCTGATTTTGACTAGCGGAGTTGCCACGCGGAATAATTAAGCGAATATTTAAGTGTAAAGACAGTGAATTGTAAATCTGTAAAATCAAGTGACTGTTGGTTTTTATTGACTGCGTTTGAGGAACTAAGTGTGTTTGTTTATTTCAAATTGCACAATCCAGTGATTCGTACTAGCCCACTAGAACTGGTATTTTCGTAACAATATTAAAAAAATAAGCACTAATCTTGAAATCATTACAAAAAGCTACAAAGCGCGCTTAATAACTATTTTTAATCATTACTATTATTATTTATCACAGTTTGCTGCAAAACTTTCTTGTATAATTCTAAAAATGAATGCTTTGAATATTCATTATGCATTTTGTCAGTTAATTTTCTGTGAAAGACTCACAATTATCATTTATGCATCAACATTTATTTTGTTTCCATTTGCTCCTTAGCCGTTATTTGATGCAAAAAGCATGGACCTGAGTTTTTTTCAGCCTTCGAAACACTTTACGGAGGTTCAAGCTGAGTGTCCCATAGTCTTCTGTAAATTTGCTCAGTGGAAGACACAATCAAGTCAAAATTGATAGCTCAAAGAATTTTAGACTCTAGAACAGTTATTAGTTCGTAAGTTATTAAAAAAAAGGCGGAAGCTGCAATTCTAATGAAGTACAAAAATTCTAATTTATTTAAGTATCAGTATTTTAAATAATAAAAAGATACAAAACGCACTACAGAGAAGGTTCGTTCCTGGCCCGTACAGCGCGATTATGGAATGGTCTCCCTGCAGATATTTTCCCCAGCACTTATGATCTCGATGGGTTCAAGGCAAGAGCCCATAAACACTTTACTCGTAACCCTATCTCCTAACCTTTACATCCTTCCTGAACCAACGCAATGCTTCGCATTAATAGGGGTCATCCCCTGCGCGTTTGTTCCTGCAAAAAAAAAAAAAAAAAAAAAAAATCAATAAAGCGAGAATAATGAAATTTTGACACGTGATCAAGGAGATTTTGGGTTTTTACATACTTACTTTTCAAGAAAATTCTACATAAAGGATTAACATTTTCAAAGGACCTTTTTCATATCCTATTTTTACAAATAGATAAAAAATCAATTTTATTTAAATTCTTGAGCCTTTCCTCTTTCATTTGATATACATATCGCCATGTTCTGAAGAGGTTAAGTATTTTATATACTTTTTTTATTTTTTATCCCCTTCAAAATTTTGAAGTCTTTTTAAAAGGACAAGGATGTAGAAATGAAAAACTGAGTACGCAGTATTACCATGTTTGGTCTTTAGTTTCACGCTCATATAGATTTTTTCCGGTGTGAAAAATTTTTTGAATTTTTGTCGCACGGTCCAATATAACGAAATAGCATTTCTTATTGACCACTGTGCCACTGGAACGAATTCGTGTTGTACTAGACAACAAATATCGCTGAAAATAATGACCATTACTTTTAGTTTTGAGTGATTTACCGTTCGATTTTAACTCGTAGTTTGTCTTTCCCTCTGATAATTCTTGACTTGTTTGATTGGCAAACTTGTGGATTCATGTCGTGCCACCAGTTTTGAAACGTTTCATGAATGTGAAATCAGCAGTGATGTAGTAGCGATCTCATTTACTGTTTCTAAAGACTATTCAGCTAAAAATCATTAAGAGCACTAATTCAACCAGCGGCTGGGAATGAATTCATTGACAGATTCCGCTCATATTTGACACAGTAGTAAAAAACAGTGTTGCCAAATTACGGAAAAAGGATTATTAGAAAAACCGTTGATATCAAAGTCGTTAGCGCACGGCATTTAAGTTATAAATTCCTAATACTTTATGGACATAGTATTCTTCTTTTCATATCAACTTTAGTTGCACCATTTCACTTCCATTCAGTGTTTGACATTTAAGCACACAAACATTTTGTCTATTATCTACGAGCTTCATGAGTGCCGCCCTTTGCTTAAAACCGAATCAAGGCGAAACTAATTTATAAATGAAATTTCAATAGAAATGTTTGAGAACAATAAAACGCGCCGTCTACGTTTATTTTACAATTACTTACATACAAACATACTCGTACATGGATATCTGTATATCCAATTATGGGCACAGTTTGTTGCTGCAATTATACGAGTATTATCATAACATTATATAGCATTTATTATTATTGCCGCGTCTGTTGTTGTTTTTGTTGTTGTTGTTGTTGTGCTTTGTGCAAATGAGCGCCGCGTATAATGTTGCAGTTTCTTTCAGTAATGTGCCGAAGGGAGAAATGTCAACTGCATTTTATTTCAAATTAAGACAAAAGCAAAAAGAAAACGTTAACAAAAATCACAACAACAACAAATCAATGATCGCTTATTAATACGAGAACGACGACAACGTCAACGGCAGTTAATCAGATACCACACGTGTGTATGTATGTATGTAGAATGCATGTGGAGCGGCAACTGCACTCGGGTCAATGCACCTGACAGCGACGACATCGTACACCGTCCGCCTCGTGGTGGCGCATTCACAATTCTTCCTCGCGGCCCAACACTCGTCGGCCGGCCTGCCGGCTGTAACACGACATTTGAATTGATTTCAAAATCATAAAAAAACTACATACATACAAACATAGGAATAAAACGAAAACATAGCCACAGACTGACGGCACAGCGCGATCAACCGCCGTCCAACTGTCGGCATTTCAATGCTAAGGTGGCACATTAAAGTCACCAATCAGCTTTTTATAGAAAGAAAACGCAAATTGGAAAATTTATGTAGTTTTTCGTTCTCTCTCGAACGCTTCTTCGGTCTATAGATTTGGTCTCAAGTGTTCTGTGTGTTTTGCGCCTCTTGCCGCAGCGAACTCTTTCCATCCGGTGCTTTAAAAAGCAGAACATATGTGCGACGTGTTGGCACGTCTTGCTGGCTGTTCGACTTATTTATTTGGCCACTGGACGCGTTCGTGTCACTCACACTCGACGTTGTCCAAAAATATCGCAGATAAAACGAATTCTGGCTAAGAAAATTAGCTAAAAAACGACGCACGTAGCAAGGAAAGTTGGTTGGAGGGGGTGAAAGGCAGAATTGGGTAAAAAGGATAGCGTCTGACTTTAACCCTTTGTTACATGATTTATTATTTATTGTCATATTATTCTTGTTGCTTGTTAAGTTTTGATGGTAAAGATGAATTTGATCTGTGGAGGAAAGCAAAATCGGTTTTATCTATATTTTAGTGTTGGCTACCACGAGGAGTCGAAGCTAGCTCGAGCGTTACTGTACACTTGCAATCCAACGCGCTAACTCATCAAACCGCAATCCCATCGCCATCAATAAACAAAATTACCTCACCAAATCTAAGCACTTGTCGTCTGTTCGACTCTTTTGCACATATTTTCAAAGTTATTTGCAAAATTACTTTAGGAATCAGATGTTTTAACATTAAAGACACAACAGAAGAATGAACGACTGTAAATGTTGAATAGAATAGTTCCCAGATCTAAAAGTTAACATTGCATATATGCAATGTCATGCAGGAGAGGGTTAAACGGAAACACTCAGAGAAAACAATTACTTAAAATTGTTCTAATGTCTATTTTTGTAGAGCTTTGTTAGAGCTGATTTACTTTAACATCTCTTCTAGATCTCTTCGGCACTTTGATTTGTTTTAAATAATAATAATAAATTACATTTTAACTATTCAACTATTTCAACAATAGTTATACTGTCCTTGGTTTAGTGTTAATTTCGTCAAAACAAATTACGCTTTACACTCGCATAAATCTAATTGAATTTAATAATGTTTCAAAGAACTCTTTAGTAGTATTTCACTGCTTCAAAAAGGATATTTTGAATTTTTATGAACTTAGTCTTTAGTGGAGTTATTGATTGTTGGTAGTTATTCAACCTTCCGCTTGTTCTTTATTGGTCCGTAAGCATAAAATTCTACTCTATCTAATTAATAAAATAAATGAAATATTTCAGGACTTTTTCTTTCATGACGGTTGCAAAATACTACACTATTGTACTAAATTAAATCTCTAAGCATTAAAATTTCGCTTTAAATTAAATTTTCCATTCAATGAAGAAATACGTAAAAATACTGAAAACTATTTTATGAATTTATTTTTTACAGTGTACACAAGAAATTATTAAAAGTAAGGTGTTGTTTCTCAGGCAGATCACTTTTAAAAAACTAGAAAGTCACTGTGTCAGCTGTGCAATAATATATCAAATGTCTTAATCTGCCGTGATGGGGTTTAACTTTTTAACACATTCACACATTTTTCATTTTTAAATATTTGTATTTTCTTTAGTATTTCTATCATCTTTGGCTTTGGAGATTTTTTTGTTTATCATGAAAAATTTAATATTTTTTTTACATTTATTTTGTGAAAAATTAGCGAAATCCAATGTGTACTTTTCGAGATATCAGCGGATATGATATGTAGTCCTTGTAGGTATGGAAAACTTGCAGTCTTTCTAGTGTTAATGGCAGTAGTTAAAGAAAATAATCCAAATTTAGTTTTAAAATGGCTTATTGTTGGTTTTTAAATGAAAGAATGTATAAAAAAGATAATGTAGCAAAAATATAAAAAATAAAATATAATACAAATATAGAAAAATATAAAGAAAATAAAAATGAAAAAAAAAATTTTAATCTAAAAAATAGAAAATATAAAAAGGAAAATAAAAATACGACATTGAGTTTATTACCTAAAAGTAAAACCAACAAATGAAAACGTAAACAAGGAAAACAACAACACTTGTGGAAATAACTATCGCGGCTATCATCAATGCTCGTTAATTTGATAAAGGCACAATGTGTAAATATGTTGTAAATTAGTAATAGAATTGAATGGAGTAAAACAACAAATTCCCTAAGTGACTCAACCATTCCATGATTTCCGTATAAGCACGGAAGTCAACTTGACCGATAACAAACAGCTAAATTTCAGATCATAATCTCGATATAGCTTCACTCTCGGTCGCTTTAAAAACACCTTTGCTATAGGAATGACAATAAAATCAATACAAAAATTATTAGAAAAAAATTTGGCTCAGTGGTTTGTGAGTTCTTATAACAAAACGCTACACAAATTTGCTTAGTTGAATAGAGATATAAATCCAAATCCTTAGCACTGTAAGACTAGATTTGATTTGCCTAAAAACTGATCATTTGAGAGAGTCGATTTGTTAGAATTATTAAAGACGGACCACTTTGTTCTCAAAAGGTTTTTTTGTCCAAAAAAAAACAAAAATGTTTGGCAAGCGCTGTTTTAGGTTAAATAACCATAACGCCATAAAAATTGGTGTAAAAAACAACAGTGAAACGTCAGCTGCTATTATATAGAAATAACAAAGGCATTACAAGAGTGTTAATAAAATTTATAAACTAGCTTAACCAATCAATGATAATAATGTGTACACTCGAACTAAGTAAACTACAGAAAGTTGTTGTCGATAGTTGACAAATTCGATCAAAACAAAACATTTCACTGATTCATAATACAGGAAGACAGTTAGTAACTACTGACACAAATGAAAACAATTGACACGTTCAAACAATTAGAAAACACAATAAGATTACTTAACTTAATTAATTGAATATTGTTTTTTGAAAATATTTCAAATTTAGCTACAAATTCAGGAATTCAGGCAATTTTGTTAGACCAACAGGTGAAGGAATATGGTTTTAAATCCAACTTAATTATCTTAATTAATAATCTGTTCAATTTCAAAATGCAACTATAACAACACATTCGAGACTCGCAGTGCAATTTCACGATCTCACATTCGCTTATAAACCAAAGGGAATTCATTAAATCTCATGAAGCGGTCTACAGTGAATGACGCTTAACTGTGAATGAGTTTGTGTAAAAAACAACAACAACAAACTTTAAACAATTTAAACTTTACGAGTATATTAAAAATACGAGCATATGGAATACAAAGTTCTACTGTCACAGCCAAACTTTGTCAATAACATTTCTAATGAATTGACAAATGTCACAACATTTCATTTCGTTAGCTGTGCACAGTCGCTGGTACGAATTAATAATTTCAAGTAAATGTTCTGGAAACCCATTTTGCTGCCAGTGTTTCCAGACACGTCAACGCTTTGTGGTTTAGTGGTGGGTTCACGTCACATTAGCCAAAGCATCGAACAATTCATCGGAAGCGTTTATGTTCGGCCTGAACTCGAGTGCAGCGTAGAAATTTGCCACAAAGTGTTGTTGCCTAAAGTTATAGGTTTTCTGTTTTGTATTTATTTACATTTTGATGTGTTATTCTGTGTTATTATGATCACTTACTAATTATCTGACATGCAGCCTCACAATTTGCTATATTTTTCATGAAGCTGTAATTTTATTCGCTTCCCGTACTTTTCCCCAATAAACTAACAACAATGTAACAAAACGTTAAAGGGGCTTAATTTTCCTTAACTTTACAAAGCTTCACACTGGCAAAAATTATAGTTGCTATCATACCTATCTGTGTATGTATGAATGTATGTATGTATGTGCTTGTAATTTACAGCTGTGGTGAAAATAATGCACAACGGCATTGTTTGTAGTAGCAGAGTGGCACTTTGTGGGCGTCTGAACTCTCTGTGGTTTCAAGAATACCTACATTTTTTGTTGGTCCTTAGAATAGTTTGAAGTTTTAGGAAAAATACGAAATTAATAAACTGAATATTTAAGTTTAAAGAAGAGAAGTATACACGTTTTTTTAATGGTATATCTTGACATAGTAAATGAAGAAGAAGCAGAAAAATTTAGAGAACTTTTTAATTTGACGTTTTCTTTCAATTTAGATACGTTTTTTTTTTAATTTTGGCTGAAGTAAATGAAGAAATATTTACATTTTCGTTATGCGTAAAAAGTTTTACGTTTCAGTAATTATTACAGCCACAACGCTATGGTTGCTCTCATAGAAAAACTCTCTAAAATACAGGGTCCGAGTATAAAAATTAAAAAATTTCTTATGCAATGTTGCTAATAAAACTACATAGAAGCCTAAAACGTAAAATTAAAAATTGTAACTTTCCCCAGTAAAAATCTGTAGCGAAAGGGTTAACTGTAGCTCAAAGTTTGTTGTTCAATGTTGTTGGTCTTAAATTTAAAACTGTCTTCATTTAATTAATCAGACTGTCTGTCCTTTTTAGACATTTCTGTTGTGTTATTAGACAAACTATTCTATGACTTTAATGGAAGTATCGTTTGACTACTTATGCACTTCTTTAGATGATTAATTTTCTTCCAGTTGGTTATTTCTCCATTTCCACAGTTCTTGCTGGTTAATTCATTAATGTCTATTGTTATTTTTACCAACACTGTATGAGAACAGTTGAGAGAATAATAAATGATGTCAGAAATTACAAAACAATTTCACCCATGACACACCGTGACAAGAAAACTGAAAGGAAGACTGTTGCTTTGGTGTTTAAGGAAAATTCATATGAATGAGTAATTTATAATTTAGAAAGTTGCGTTTCAGCACGTCAGTTCGTTGACTTTCTGGCTGATATCATACGAAATCTTATTCTAAAATAAAGTACTTTTCGCTTAAAGCGAACTTCGTGGGACTGGGTAAAATGGTTCGTTTTAACCGAAAGTTCGCTTTAAAAGGGGTCCGTAATAAGCGAAAACATACAGCGCGTACTTTTGAAATTGGTTCGTTTTAGGCGGTAAATCGTTTTTAACGGGTTCGTTATAAACGAAAAGTACTGTATATAGTTTTAAGTTGCAAATTCTAATTTAGCATTCGATTTTTTTTTGCAAATTTCAGCTACTATAACTCATCGTACACCAACTCGCACTCACTTTTCTTCATAAATGCAACTCTGATTTGCGGTATCAACTATTCACGTTAAAAAGTGCAACAGTAATTACACTCTTTGCACGCAGTGTGGGGGGTGCTGTAAATAATTTTGCTATTTTAATGACGCACATACACACTTACAAACGAATTAAGTATATTATATACAGGGCTCTGATTTCATTATTATGAACACAACTGAGCAGTTGAGGGATGAAAAAATAGGTTAATATGTATGTAAAGATTACAGTCCGACCGATTAATCGACATCGGCATCGGCTAGTATCGGCCACAAAAATTGGTATCGGCATTGGCCTTTTTTGGCCGAACTGTTTATGTTAAATCCATTCGTTTTATATTTTCTACGGAATCGACATCGGCCGATTAGTCGGCATCGGCCAAAAAAGTGGGAACCGGTCGGACTCTAGTAAAAATGCTCAAATGTGTAAAGATTTTCCAAATAAGTAGGAAAATATGTCAACAAAGACAGTAAACAAACCAGATGTACATTTAAAAAAGAAATTTTTACTAATTTTTTTTAACGTTACATTCTACTGATTTTTAAGTTGCACAAAAAAAAATTACAAAAGCGATGTGGCTTTATTAAAAAAAGTCGCTCTAAACCAAAAAAAACACTCCAACTTGGTTTATTTGACTTACTTTGTGGAATGCATTATTTGTTTCCAGTAATTGAATGCTGTCGATTATTTTGTGTTTTTTGCTCGAATCCGATCCACCTTGTTCGGCTTCGCTGGCAGAAGGGGTCATTAAACATGTCTGACAATTGTTTTTTAATGAAAATTTGCACCTCAGAATTGAAATTTGAAGCGCGCTTGAACAAACTTGCATGTCATGTAATTTAAGTAAATTTTACATATTTTTTAATATTAAACAAAAATTAAAAACAAATAAAATTTAAATACAAAATAAATTTAATACTCAAATAAGAACAATGAAAACAATTTAAAATTTCCTTATAAAGCATGTCAGCTGCAAATTTTTAAACAAAATCAAAGTACTTTAGAGTTGAATGACTTATATTTTGTTGACTTTTATCAAATAATATAATTTTTTTTTAGAATGTTCTGACATATTATTTGCTTAAATATTTGCTTCCAACATTATTTTTTTATTGTCGCATTTGCTTTAGATTAAAAGTGTGAGGACTTTTTAGTTATGACTGGACCAATTAATTAAAATTATTTTATAATAATATGATTCTATAAAAACGCTTACAATTTCCTTAGTAATTGAATATAAAACCTCACCAAGAAGTTTCATGTTAAACTATCACTGTAATCCTTTCTAGACAACTTTTAAGGTTATTGGCTTTTGAGGTTAAGTTCGACAGACCACTGGTAGAACCTATTTGAAATCTTTTCATGTGACAATTGTTATTTAGTATAAAAATAAGTCAGTATTAAAACACAACAACAAATTTAATACTTACTTATCACATCAACTCAACTATTTTTCTCTTTAAAATTATCAGCACACTGACAGAAACCATTCGATATCTGTCCTTCTGAAGAATTGAAGAATTTTCAATAGTCAATGGGCCTAATAAATCATGTTTTTCTACACAAACTATTAACTATTTTTGAGTCTCTCAGAAGCTGATTTGCAAAAACCTGAAACATACGTGTCAACTTCTTTTTGATTTGATGAACTTTCATAAAATTTGACCAATCACCAGATTTCATTACAATAGGCCACTTAAGTTGTCATTCTCCATATTAACTAATACCCGTTTCTGACCTCTACACAAGTTGATTTTCATAAATTCAAAAAGTTCAAAGTTAGTTGGCCAATTAAATCATGTTTCCTAAAAACAATTTCTCAACGCATTTTAGGCCCTTTGGATGCCTATTCAAAAAATTATAAAATTATTTGTAAAATTAATCTTCTGTGGAGCACTTTCATCAAATTATTTTACATTTATAGACGCATTAATTGATGTTTTTATATACACTTTTTACTCATTTCCGACCCCACCGAAATTCAAATCAAACAACTAAACAAAACAAAAGACTTCATTGAGGCCTTTTATTATTTTAATACATGTCTTTTTGAATGGAAATCTCGCAAGACTTAGTCTTTCTAGCCTAAATTGAAAAAACCCTTCTTGGTAAACCCTTCAGTTGTTTTGGACTTGACGATACTGAATTAGTTTGTTAGTCAGGCCAAAAAATTCTATAAAAAAAATTTCTATCTAAAATCTCTAAATGAAAATAATTCCAAAAATATTTTAAAGTACTGCAAAATTATTTCAATTTCACTTTGCAATTGTTTAGGGTATTTTTAATATTATTTAGAAATCTCTTTTCAAGTTGCGTAATATTTTTTCTATAAACCTAAATAGCAACAATAACCTTCTACCAGATTAAATAAATGCGGCAACACTGTCACTGTTACACACTTAATTTCTGCTAATTTTCATTTGCCCATTTTGATTGGGTCGTGTGTGTGTTTTTTGCTCACGTTTGCACTTTGTAAACTTCTCCAATTTCCCTATGTGCCGATACAGTTCTGGCCAGACTGAAATATGCACCAGCAGCTGTTTAAAATATGATTTTTAATCAATTATTTTTGCCAACTCCCTCACTCGGAACGCAGTTTGTTGTTGTGTTTCCTATTCGCAAATGTCAGAAAATCACGTGTGCTGCGTATTTAGCGTAAAATTGTAAACGAGAACATGTAATAAAGCAGCAGCAACAACAACAACAACCACTGTCACTTGCGTTGACAATTTGCGAATGCGGTGTGTGGGCAAATGTTTTGAAGGCAGCGGCGATTCGCTAATTAAATGCGGAAGCTTTTCGCTTGTAGTTAAATTATTCTGCGCATGGAAAACGCCAATTGTTGTTGTTGTTTTGTTTTATGTATGTATGTATATTATATCTTTGTGTAACGCACCAAACGCATTTTCGTCAATGCCGTCGGTGAAATGGCATAAATTTTATCGCATAGAATCGACGTGTGCTTTCGTATCGTTTGCGTATATCCGGCGGCTTTGTTGATAAACAATTGAATTTGTTATGATTGCTGTTGTTTGACTTTAGTGTACTGCTTTTGCATTCGGCTTGCGCTGCTTGCAATTGCCACATTGTCATACTGTCAGTTGATTAGGCGGTCTTGACTTGTTTTGACGGCTTTATGGTGCACTTTATCAATCATTCTCATTCGCTGCACGTTCACTTTTTCGTTCTGCATTTTTTCCTTCTCAAATTATTATTCACAACGTGCACGCGTCTGAGAACGCGCCGTGCATTTGTTTGCTTAAACTGTCTCGCAATTATTGTTGCTTTTGTTGTGCGATGTAAACAGTTCCGACTTTGCCACCAGACGGAAATACATCATTAAACCATAGACAAACTGCTGTCGGATCGCACTCCAATGACGCGCGTCTGCGTCAGTGAGTGGAATGTGAATGCAGACCATTGCGTGGACGTGCAACAGCTTTCTCGAGGCGCGGCGTCGGACATCAAACCAGATTTTTCATCTTTTTCACTCAGTCTTGTACTACAGGTTTAAGAGGAAACTGTGCCAACACTCGCACCTAAAATGTGTCGCCGAGAATATTTAATGAACTTGACAGCGGTGTACTTACTCAAACTTTGCGCACATTCAAGATTTTGCTGCTTACATAGGAGATTTCGCTGAATTAGGAGAGAGCTCTCACTATGGGGTCGGTACAGATAATAATTTTACACAGATTGACCAATGAAGCACAAAATAAAGTGATGGAACTAATGAGCCAAGGCTTTTAAGTATAGCAGGCTCAGAAGATTAAGAAAGAGAACCTCTAATGCTATCATAAACAAATAATATAGACAGGATGAAAGTAGGTCTAAGAGAACGTATTATACGAAGAAATTGAATCAGAAAACTTTAAGAAACAAGTAACGAACAAAATTTGGGTTCATTCGCGAAGGTTAAAAAATATTATACGAGAAATAGATTCCAGACAAATGTTGCCTTTTCCATTATGGATTTCACAAATAGAAAATAATAGAGATACAGAAAGATTATAAAATAGAGATGGAATAATTCATAGTTATTATTATACAAAGACTAACATTGAATAGCAACAAAGCTTAATGAGCTTACAAGGCAAGTTTGAACAATGTGGTCTTGAAAATTGCTAATGGTATACTTTAAGTTTTATTAAAGATTTAAAGAAAGACGCAAGACACCTCACGTCGACACTGTCCATCAAAGAATTTGATCTTTGGTCATTTGTCCAGCTCGGTCAGCGGAGCATTCACGAACGATTGTGTAAATTTTGAGACTAACAGAGCTAACATCAGTTTGATGATGACAAATAAAAGACTATTTTTGATGCATTTTTAATTTTTTATAATTTTTATATTTTTTGTTAATTTGTGCTTCTTTTTATCACAAACAACATTTTTATTAGAAACATCGTAATTGAAAGCCGTAATTGAAGGACTATTTTTGATGCATTTTTAATTTTGTATAATTAAAAATTTTTTTTTAATATGTGTTTATTTCTATCACAAAACAAAATTTGTATTATATAAGTTTTGAAGTTATCAGAGCTAAAATCATTAAATTTATATTTTGTTAGTTTGTTTCGTTTTATCACAAAGCAACATTTTTATTAGGAACATCGTAATTGAAAGTCGTAATTGAAAGACTATTTTTGATGCATTTTTAATTTTGTATAATTATAAAAATTTTTTTATATGTGTTTTTTTCTATCACAAAACAAAATTTGTATTATATAAATTTTTAAGTTATCAGAACTAAAATCATTAATCATTTTATATTTTGTTAATTTGTGCTTCTTTTTATCACAAACAACATTTTTATTAGAAACATCGTAATTGAAAGCCGTAATTGAAAGACTATTTTTGATGCATTTTTAATTTTGTATAATTAAAAAAATTTTTTTTATATGTGTTTATTTCTATCACAAAACAAAATTTTTATTATGTAAATTTTGAAATTATCAGAGCTAAATTCATTCATATAAAATAGAAAATAACAATATTTACATTCTTACTTCAAACTGCATTTTCAAGTTTTTATTATTTTTTATTTCTTTTATTTTTTTATTTTTATTATTTAATTGTTTACTATCAACAAAACAACATTTTTATTCATTTCTTTTTTTTATTCGAAATTTCAGTTTTTTAACATTGAAAATTTACTAATGAGTGAATAATCAAGAGTGATTGCTAACATAAGTACGACAATTGTTGAATTTGTTTCGCTGGCAGTTTCATCGTTAATTAGCTTCAGTACACTAACCATTGAAATTGACGAGTATGTTTGGAAGTCGCTGCCTCCACACTTCTAGGACGTTGAGATTGAGCCACTTAACTGTCGATAAACACATTTAATTCGTTAAACGTTGAAACGTTGAATTCACTTTCAATGATGATGTGCAGTTTTTAAGCAAAGTTCATTAACGCAACAAATGTGAAACCAACAAAAGCCAACACGATTACAATCGTTTCTAAAGTACGTTAAAAGCTAAGCACAAACACAAATAAAGTGCAAAACATTTGCAGCACTTACCAAGACCTTGAAATTTTACTAACAAATCTGTCTTGCAATGTCTCTGGAATGATGGCAAAATAGTTTTTAACACAATTTTAGACAAAGAAATTGAGTCTGCAGATCGTTTTTGTTGATTGAATCTATTTTAGTCAAGTCTACGAACCCTCTTACGGACTAATAACAAATTTACAAATTTGTATTCATACTTTTATTTTCACTTTTACGAACTCCACTCTTAAGCTTGTATCTTTAAATGTCCAGTGTCGAAGGTCAATTCCGTCAAATGTATTTTGTTATACAACCTTTGAAAAAAGAAACACAAAAAACAGCAATAATCAACACACATAAATGTTACGTAAAATCGACAAAAGCCATTTTTGATGCGTCCGCCACTCAACGGTCAGAGATAATTTTGTAGTAAGCCCAACAAGAGCTACACCCACCTTTGTGTGTCAATAACAAAGTAACTAATTAATACCTCTCACTATGGCATTTTTGCCCCTTTGATTTTTTTTTTCTAAATTTTGATGTCTTGTTTTGTTTACATTACGTACAAAGCTAAACAACAACAAATATGGGGAATACCATAACCGCAAAATTCGCTGTCAAACTGGCCAATATTTGCAATTTTTGTTGTCTCCTTTATTTCCGAGAATTCAATGTAGGTTTTTTTTTTAATTTGTGTTGTGCCAATAAATCATTAGTGCACGTCTGTTTAATATTTGCTGCCGACTTTTCAGCACACAACCTCGTAATTTTCAATCATATTTTGAATAAACAACAAATACACCTTGAATTGGTGAATTTCCACGCTTACAAACACAAAATTGTTTGCATAATTGTAAGCTAAGACAGCTGCGTTTGACTGTTTTTGATTGAAAAAAAAAACGAGTGACGAAATGTGAAATTTTGATTTTTTTGTGATCTTTCGTGGTAAGTTAAATTGACCCTCATACCGTTTGAGGTTATGTGATGCTTTTAGATACAGGAATTAGCTGGTAAAGTTTTTGAATATGTGAAAATTTCATAGGTTTCAAATATAAAAAGAGATTTTCATATAACAAATTTTATGTTTTGATTTAGAATTTGATTTGTGGTTCTTGGCACAGGAATACAAAAAAAATAAAAAACATTTTAAGGTCAGGAGATCCCAAAACCGTGTTTACTACATGTTTTTGGGATCTCAGAATTTGTGGTCTATTTTAATTATTTATTTTATTTTATTATTTATTTATTTTATTAAGCCATATTACTAAATTTGGCCAACTCCATACTTTTGTGGTTCTAGAGAGCTTCTCTCACTGAAAAGGGACCCGATGAGAACCGTGATTGGTGTTTCGACGGGTCAGTGTGTAATTGTAATTGTAATTGTCAAATGGTTGGGTTTGCTTTTTAATGGCTTCTGTCGAAGCTGTAGAGATGAGGAGAAAGAAGAAAACGCACTTGTCCTTCTATGTACTTGTTCTGCATTATCTAGAAGAAAGAAGACTCACCTAGGCAACTCCTTTTTCGATAATCTAGGAAATCTAGCCAAGAGCATTATTCAAAGTTTACTATTCTTCGCAAGGAGCTCAATCTGGTTCATGAGTTTGCTGAGTTGAGTGAGTTTATGGCCTGAGTGGGCTCCGTCCTGTGGCCTCCGTTCTATGACCTACCTATCTATCTACCTATGTATAAATTTATGACTTAAAATTTAAAAACCAATTCAAACCCAAACCCAATCAGTAAAATCACATCACCCGAATACAGCGACCCCCAAAAATACAGAGAACCCCATGGTCTTATCTTAAGACTCCAAAATTGTGTCGTTGTGAATTGACTTCTTATAAATTTAGGATCTGATTACCAGCTATTTTAAGAATTAAGCTTTTTATTAATTTTATTAAAGTTTCACTTACTGTCACTTATAAAAGAACAATTCTTGCTGTTTTTTTTAATGAAAATTCAACTTTATTTTGAAAAAATATTTAGAATATTTTTTTCACCATCATCACATTTTCCCATCTTTCTGGCAGAGCTCGAATACATTTATGGTACAAGTGTTCGTCTTTTGAGGCTATTCACGAATCGAACCATTTTGTGTGTCTTCGTATGAGCGGTACTGCTGATCACACAGACCATGTCTTATCGAACGGAACAAGTAACTAATTCTGACGTTCAAGTTAATTTCTGAGCTTTGATGTATTCAGAGACCTATAGTACAATTTTATGGCTAATATTTTCGTGGTACATTTTGTACTTAAAAAGTCCTGTTTTACAGGACATTTTTGGCATTTTAGAAAAAAGGGTCAAATTGACCCATACAAATAGAAGCTACAGGGTTAAAATGCTCCACAAAAATTGTCTTCGTAGTATTCTACATCAAATTGCTGAACACATCATATACCTAAAATGTGAGGTTACATGGTTTTCGTATGCCGATTCACCAAAAAATATTTAGAATATTTTTTTCACCATCATCACATTTTCCCATCTTTCTGGCAGAGCTCGAATACATTTATGGTACAAGTGTTCGTCTTTTGAGGCTATTCACGAATCGAACCATTTTGTGTGTCTTCGTATGAGCGGTACTGCTGATCACCCAGACCATGTCTTATCGAACGGAACAAGTAACTAATTCTGACGTTCAAGTTAATTTCTGAGCTTTGATGTATTCAGAGACCTATAGTAGAATTGTATGGCTAATATTTTCGTGGTACATTTTGTACTTAAAAAGTCCTGTTTTACAGGACATTTTTGGCATTTTAGAAAAAAGGGTCAAATTGACCCATACAAATAGAAGCTACAGGGTTAAAATGCTCCACAAAAATTGTCTTCGTAGTATTCTACATCAAATTGCTGAACACATCATATACCTAAAATGTGAGGTTACATGGTTTTCGTATGCCGATTCACCATAAGAATGTGCAAAAAGGGGAAAACTTTGACCCCTCCTAAAAAAATTCAAAAGTATATAACACAAAAATAAAATCACTAAGCATGGTTCATGACTATTTTTTTTCTTGTTTCTTCCTCTCGGGAGCATAGGGCCTGCACAAGACGCTCCTTGTGTTGGCTACGTTAATCGGTTGTGTTCTTCTAGGTGATTAGTCTGCCACAGCAGGATATGTTAAAATCAATCAGCTGTCACTGCTGGATCCATCTTGAAGCACTTAGTTGCGCAACTAAAACATTTAAGGAATCCAATGTGACATTGTTTTTAAATTGTATACGATAATCTTTTAGAATATTTTTAGCAAAATATATACAAAATATTTGGTGTACTGTTTGGCACATTTGCCATTCAATTAGCAAAAATTCAACAATTTATTATTATTTGTTTTCCATGGGATTATATTTGCCGAGTAGAAAAATATATATTTAAATTTTAAATATATTTTTTAAATTTAATTAAAAAAATGTGAATGAAAATACATATGTAACAAAAGTGGTTGAACTCCCATTGGGATGTTGTGACAGTTATATTCGTTTATATGTAACTATGTACATACGTTTGTTGCTATTTTCAGTGCCATGTTTTCGTTTTTCACAAATCCCAAAATAGTATTTCACATATTCGAAAATATAAGCACACAATATTTATTGTTGTTGTTATGCTTAACACTCGCATGTGCAAATATGTATTGGGATGTGTGTCTGCCGGAGATAAACAAAAATCCGCATGGCCGTTGGCCAATTGACCGTTTGACTTCATGCGATTTTTTTCGCTCGACTTTTGAATACTCGTACAGTGATTTGTTACGTTCTAGTCAACAACTTTTGTTGCAAATTTGTGGCTTTTGCATTTTTTGGTGTTTTAAATAAAACTTATTTGCGTTTTATTTAGCGGGTGAAGTAAGAAATAGAAAAGATTTTTGCACATTTGGCATGCTTGATATTGTTTAATTCAATTTGATTTTGTTATTGTTATTGGAATTTTTTTTTAATAATTTCGTTGTCATTAATTTTAATTATATTGTGGCGCGCTGTATACCCGCCAGACATGCAAACTTGTTGGCGCTTTGTAAGAAGATCCATCTAAATTATTGTGATATAGTTGTTTACGAACAAGAAACAATTCTGAGTGCAGATTTTGCGAACGCACACACGTGCCAGTTAATGAATTTTGCTTTCAACTGAGTACTGAATATACGAAATTTCTAGCCATTCAACCCAGAACCGGCACTGAAACGTGTACAACCAGATTTATTAATCGGTGCTATAAATGCCGAAACCAATGTTGAATTAAATTGTCGTTTAATTGGTGGCTAAAATTTACGCCCGAACCCCGCAATTAAAAGATCTGCGTTTCGACCCGGTTCGCGCGAAATTTAAACCATTTTGCGCTGCGAATAACTTCTCGAAATATCGGCCAAGCCGCTCTCGCTCAGTGCCCGACAAGTGATAATGATGTCATTAAAGTTGTGTTTAACAGGCAATTGTTGTTAGTCATAAATAAACGTTCAATTACGGTACTTCAACTATAGCTGCGCCGAAAAAAATTCAATTGATTTCATTTTTGACTGCGCGCTCGGGTCGTTCGAATTTAATTGGGAACACACGAAATGGGCTGATGTCTTTTTTCGGCGCTTTTCTGACAGCGATGGATGACATTTTCATGCTGCTGAGTTTTCGTGTTTCAGTTGAACTGCACACACGGTGTTCCCATCCGCTTCTTGCTTCTGTTCTCGATAAGTAATTGAAACTGAAGTGGCACGCACTCATTGGTGTGCGGCTGCCGCATGTAGGGGGGCCGGACTGTAGGGGCCCGCATGTCAAAGTTCAGGCGTGTCAGCATCACAAGTGTTGAATTAAATTAGCGCACGAAAAAATAGAACGCTGCATACATATTTGATCTTGTTACAAAAATTCATAAAGGTGTCTTACGAGTCTTATTGAGTTGTCCGAATTGACTTATTGAATCATGCAAACCGGCAATTGGCCTCAATTTAGAGACCTGCTCTCGACCATAAAAACCTTAATGAAAGCTAAGTGGAAATTTCTTAGTGCGTATTTTGTAAAATAAACATTGAATTAGATGAAATATTCATGAAATATGTACTTTTATTTAAATATTTAGTAAATGTAGATTGATTAGTGTTTCAAATTGTTTCAATTTTATTTCATATTTATGTTTTTTATTTGATTATATACTTCATGTATTGGACTCTGATCTCATAGACTGTGTTTACATGTTGACAATTTGTGAATACTGTACTTTGAACTTTGATTTAAATCCTTCCTTGATTTCTTATCACAACTATTCGAACGAAAAAAAAACATAACTCAGGCCCACAAGTTCAACTAAACTTTTGTACCTGAAAAGATAAGCCTGTTTCTTGGGGCCAGACACTACAACTTTTTATGATTTGAATGATTGGAAAAATGTGAATTATATTTTTGACCAAGCAAAGATTAAACAATAATCTTCAAGTTGTTAAATTTGTTAGCAATGTTGTGGCTTCTATATAGAAAAAATTGTCTTTAACAGAATATTTATTTATTTATTTTGAGAATTGTTTTAAAAAATTGAATCTTTTTTTTTAAATAATACTAAAATTAAAGCTATGACATCTGTGGTCTTGAGCTAAGATTAACAGTATAGGAAACGCTGAGGATTAGCAAATGTCACTCAAGTATAAAACTTGATAAGTCTTAGTTTTAGTTTTTTGTAAAGTATTGTAAAACAATTTATTATAATTGAAATTTCTAAATTAAGAACTTGTTGCAATGATAATAATAAAAATAAACAGAATATCAATAGGTACATATTCTCTGCAAGTAGAACGTATTCAGCAGAAAAAGTTTTCTATAGTATGCGGCTACGTTCTTAGTTCCTGCGGAAACATATAATTGAGGTCCTTTTTACAATTAATACACAATTAATCATTTGGAGGGTTAAAAGTTTGCATATAAGATCATTATTGGTCGCGATCAGTGAATTAATTTTGTGGGGTTTTGCGTACAACTTTTGAGACGAATATCATTCGAAACCATTTTTTTACCAGCAGTTTTTGTGTTTGGGGGTTTGAATCCCCAAAACTCCCCTGCGTGCGCCACTGATCGCTATGCTCAATAGCCTTACAACAACAATAAAAACATGGAAAGGGTTAACGTTTTTCGGTGTGCTGAATTTTTTTCTGCTGTCGGCGTTTTAATAAACAACAATAAGTTTCCAAGATGTTTAACCCTTGAATGCCCGCAATTAATCTTTTATACAACAAATATTTTCTTACATTTTCTCTTTTTTCGAAATATTTTTCAACTTTTTTTTAAAACAATTAATTTATCTAATTTTATGAATGGTTTTATATATTCCATTCCAATTCCAATTTAATTGTGGACACATGGACTAAAAGAGTTAAAAAGCACAGTAGCAGATTTTTTACCAATTTTTATTACGAAAATTTAGAAATTTCTAGCAAATTATGTTTGGAATATATTTAAAGATTAAATTTATGCATTCTGGTATGAATAGCTTGATCGAAAAACTTGAGCATGACAAGTTTTAAGCAATGAGATCAGCTACAACACGATTTAATCGGAAATCGGCTGAGACTAACAACGATTTTGAGTGACTACTGACTTTAACAACCTGAAATGGACTCTAAATAATGCAATTTTATACAGCACTTCCATTTTTTAGGTGTCATTTCATTTCGATAAATGGTGCCCAAAATCGTAAAAAATTAATTTATTTATTTAATTGTTGAATTTTGTCTTTGCACACTAATTTACAATGCAAAGTTGTAATTGTTTTTCACGATTATCACCAAAACTGGGAACATTTAAGGCGCAAATTACGATTTTCTTAAAATTGCTCGTCTCCAAAACCGTGCACACTGTTGTAATCGCTCGACAATCGATATAAGCCAACTCATGGTTTGTCCATAAACGACTGTCGATAGTTCATTAAACGCGCCAAGCTTCAACGCGACGACAAACCAGCTGTCAAAGTCAATGCGACCGGTAAACAATTTCACGCTGTGTAACTTTAAAAAACATTTAAAAAAAAAACCGGCAAGCAGCCAGACCCTGGCCACAGCCACAACAGTAGCGCACTAGTCGCCTGACCTTGGCAAGGTCACGCATATGCACGTGCGCTGCGCAACGTTTGCTTCGTCTCGACTCTTCCAATGTTCACACCACAAAACTTGGATTTGATTTATATTAAAAGTACACAACAACTGCTCACAACAACTAATAAATATACATAATTGATATTTGAGACGCTTGCAAAAAAAACGCAAAAACAGTGAAAACGTTTGTTCGACGTACATTTAGGTCCAAAGTCGATCGTTGCCGATTGGCGATTGTCAGCACACAACAACCCAAATATGTTCAAATAATATTTACAACAAAACAATACAATAACAAATTTGTAAATTATTTTTCGCCAATATAAATTATTTTATTTGTGTAGTTGGCAATTAGACGCAGCGCACAAAACAACGGTAAACAATTTGCAATCAGGCGTCCGTAACTTTTACGTGCGACAACTGCAATCGACAATGTTGTTTTTGTTTTCGTTGAGGGTTTTGTCCAGAACACAACACTGCATCATCATAGTGCAACGCGCTACGTTTGCCTGTGTTGGTATGCGTGTGTGTGTACGTTGCTAGGTGGGCATGGCATCGCACTGTGTTTGCTGTTGTGTACTTTGATTTGCATCACTCCCATTACTTTTATTTGCTATTGGCTCATCGCTGGAAGGCTGGTTTCGTTGACTGGTTGATATTGACGTCAGTCGATCTGCTGTGTGTCTGGCTGCTAGTTAGCGTTGGCGATCGACTGGACGCTGACGTTTTCGTTCATTATACTAAGTTGTTGTGCTGGTGGGGCAGCACAGCGAAAGATGTACTAAACAAAAGCAAATGATTGTTATGTCGGATTAAGTGGACTGACTGACTGTCTCCAGCACGTGTACACTTAAGAGTGATACAGCGTCTCCAAGCGAGGATCAGAGGGCTTTTTGGATTGGTTTTTTCAATGCAGTATTGCTTTATATCACTCTTCCTTCTAAGTTATTCTTCTTACAACAGAAAAGCAATTTTCCTTTACGTCACAGTCAATCAAAATTTCATATAAATTGTATCGCTTAAAATTGCTTATTAACCAAGTCTTGGTGAACTAAAACTCAGCTTGCCGCAACTATCCATGTTGTGTCCTACAACTTTAAATATGACATTGTATTATTTGGTTTAGTTAAGCACCACTTTTTCAAACATATCTGGCTATATCTATGCAATAACTTGCTCAATGTTGTCTTGAAATTCATTAATTGTCTGTAGACATAAGTCGAAGTTTTATCAATTTGTACGCTGTTTTGAAAAAATTTAAAATTTTATATACGAGACTGAAAAGTTTTCGAACTTAACCTTTTCGCTATTTTGTTGCTATATGGCAACATGCTACTTTGTGGACGTCTGCATCTTCTATGGTTGCAAGAATACATTTTTTTGTTGGTCTTTAGAATAGTTTGAAGTGTAAGGAAAAATACGAAATTAATAAACTAAATATTTAAGTTTGAAGAAGAGAAGTATACAGGTTTTTTTTAATGGTATATCTTGACATAGTAAAGGAAGAAGAAGCAGAAAAAATCAGAGAACTTTTTAATTTGACGTTTTCTTTCAATTTAGATACTTTTTTTTTTAATTTTGGCTGAAGTAAATGAAGAAATAAGTATTCAAATTTTCGTTATGCGTAAAAAGTTGTATGTTTAAGTAATTATTACAGCCACAACGATGTGGTTGCTCTCATAGAAAAACACTCTAAAATACAGAGTCCGACTATAAAAATTAAAAAATTAGCCTAAGACGTAAAATTTAAAATTTTAACTTTCCCCAGTAAAAACCTGTACCGAAAGGGTTAACATGAAGATGACAGCACTAGTCAGCAAAAGGTACGGCGTCTCTTTGTGCCTCTCTTGAAAGGTACTCAGCAAAATGTCAGCCATTTTGGATGCGCAGTTGTTTCGATACCGATGTGAGTTTTTTTTGTGAAAATTGCCAATAATCGAGTAAAGAGCAGCCATCAAATAGAACTAAGATGTAGGCATGAAAAAGCTTACACCTAAAACTTGTCCAAATGAACTTTTTCAAGGCTCTGTTAACGCAATTTAGGCGCAATAAATCCTAGCTGGGAGAACTTTGTGGGCTTACAAGGAGACTTCTTTGTTCGTTGAAAACTTGTCCAAATGAACTTTTTCAAGGCTCTGTTAACGCAATTTAGGCGCAATAAATCCTAGCTGGGAGAACTTTGTGGGCTTACAAGGAGACTTCTTTGTTCGTTGAAAACTTGTCCAAATGAACTTTTTCAAGGCTCTGTTAACGCAATTTAGGCGCAATAAATCCGAGCTGGGAGAACTTTGTGGTCTTACAAGGAGACTACAGGATGACACTCAGGCATTACAATGAGCCTTTTGAGGCCTACGAGTGCACTTGCTGAGAAACTAGCAAGCCGCCTGTCTCACCTAACCTAATCTATGAGGGGAATAAATATGTGGAAAAATAAACAAATTTTGAAGAAAAAATTTCTTGTATCTTTGTTAAGTCGACCACTTTTCACACCATCCTTTGTATATACAATTGTCTACATATTTTTCTTTTCTCAAATATTCATTGAATTCCCCTAAAAATTGTTCACCAAATAATAAATTTTCCATTAGATTACAATGACGTGACTACATTTCGTGAGAGTCAAATTGCCTTTCGATTTCTCACGATATCTACAAAAACTGCTCGAAACTATTGGAAAATTTCAACACTCGCCCTTTTCCTCTTCAGTGTACGTGCGATTGCTGCAGCCCGCTTTCCGCACTGACATTCGTAAGCAGCTGAAAATGCGGGCTTCACTTATCTGCCACACCACATGCAACATGCAAACAATTCAAAGCAAACTGATTGGTTGTGATTTGAATTCCGATTGTGCGATGCTGCGTTCACTGACTCTGCACTGCTCGCAGGGGGAATGAATCAATTCCCAGATTTGTTTTTCGCTTTTGCTGCGTTCGCACCACTTGGCGTTCGTTAAGTTCAATTTAGGAATTGAAAAACTACATGTTTTGATGCTCTACGCACTGCATAATACATATCGTAGCTCTCTCCCATTGTTGTTGTGTGAACGCGTACAATTCCAAATTGCTAACATTGAAGTGCAGAGGGGATTGTCGACACTTGCATCGAATGGTCTTTCCATTTTGACAGTTCAATAGGTTATCGGCGCATTTGCGCAAATGCGCTCAACGTGGTTTGGTGATGTTGGTGTTAGTGTCAGTGTTGATGTTGACGTTGGACGTCAAATGATTCAATCTTTGCTGCATCGAAAGTTATCTGTTTGCGACCGAATTCATTCAGCGCTTTGATCTCGGTCCAAAGTGTATTTCCCGATGCAATTTCACAGAGATGCCGTCAATCCCACAACTGCGTACTACAACAACGCTTGTCTTTTAAACAAATTAAAAAGCAAAATCGAAATGAATTTAGTAGCAGCAGCGATAAGATTACTTCGGCGCACTGAGGGTTTAGATTAAATTAATGGCGGCTATTTCTTATAAAGAGTTTTTTTTTGCAGCCGAGTCTCTTTTTGGCTCGCACTTGTTTCATAAGTTTTTGCCTTGATTACTCGTTATGGTATCAGCAGAATGTCACAGTTTTGCGTTAATCGCTCACTTGACAAACATGTTTACTATTCGATTGACGTTATCAGCGTGTGGGGGGGCATACGTCAACCAAATAAATAATACTTTGATATCTCAAAAGATTGTCCACAATTGGTATGCCAAGTTTTATGAAGGAGTGCATAAAACATTTCGCCAATAACTGCCGAAGTACTTTAGGAATCAGAAACAACGATCACGTGTTTCTTAATGATTGTATAAATTTTAGAATTAAAAAATCGTAGATTATGCATTTAAAAAATGTATCAATTAGAAGTTTATAAATCAGCAATTTAAAACATTTTAAAATAAACAAAATTAGGCAGTATTTTAAAATTAGAAATTTAACATTTTAATTTAATTTAAAATTTCAATTTTTAAATTCTGAAATTAGAAATTTTAAATTCCTATTTTAAGATTCTATAATTAAAAATTAAAAATTTCTATTATAAACTTTTTATACAAGAAATTTAAAATTTATATTTTGAAATTGTTTAACAATCTTTGTAATAGGTAGATTTTGGTACTGAGATCGGACTATCTGATACTCTGAGTAACTGACTTTTTCGTTATGTCTCAAATTAAGTATTACAGCAAGTAGCTTAATGAAAATTTCCGCTTTACTTAGGCCAGTTACAGTCTCCTATTACATCTGGTAGCTCTCGTATCTCTGTATCCTACGACAAAGAATATCTGATCCAGGTTTGAAGGCGATTATCTGGCACCATTTTCCGTTCACATCTTTTGAGGCCTATACCATTTGAAACTACAATTACCTCACAATTTTTGCAACAAACAGGTTTTTGTGAGGTTTTTGAGCCCCCCAAAATATCTCCTTGTATGCGCCACTGACTGGAACACACCATTGCTAGCTTTCCTTTCGAAAGGTCTTTGGTCTTCAAAGTCGAGTTCAAAAGGTATGAAGAAAGTCGCAAATACACTGAAATATTTCATTCGTTCTGCATCGTTAAAACCTCTTCAATACAGCACTTAAGGTATCATGGCACGTTAGAATGGGGAATTTTTAATGATTTAAAAACTTATTTGTTTTTCAGCTCCTTTATTATCAATCTTTTTTAAAATTCTTTTACAATATATTGAAGGTTTAAGGAACACAAACAAATTTGTTTTTGTTTTGTTTTTTTAGCATATTGCTATATATGAGGAGCTGAAGTCGCATAGAAAAAAAACACATCCTCCATTGCGGACACTTAATCTCCGGATTGGCTAATCGAAACAAAAAAACAAAAAAGATTCACAATTATAAAGCTTTCGAACACAGGAATTCACCAGAAAAATTAAAAAAACGCTAAAAATAAAAGGCTAGGAGCTTTTTGAAAAAAAAAGTGTCAAAACTTGACTGCGTTTTTCACCTTTTTTCCCAGTAAATGTACTTTAAATTAAAAATTGTTCTTCAATATTGTGGTGGACTCTTGTAAAAAAATAAGTTAATAAAAAAAACTGAAAAAATTTCTTTAAAATCGGTCGAGCCATTTTCGGTCAAAAATTTTCAAAAAGATTGATAATAAAAGAGCTGAAAAATAAATAATTTTGTAAATCATTAAAAATTCCCCTTTCTAACGTGCCATGATACCTTAATAAATTATTTCATAATGATGATGATGCGCAGGTGTTCTGGAAGACCAAAGACCGCCCATAGCACTCAATATTTAATTATTAATTTATTAATTTATTTATTATTAATTTATTATTAAAGACGAATTTTGAGTATGTGGTAGTGTACAGACATGTGTCCTTAAGACACATTTTCTAAAAGGACATTTTCTATACCTATTCAACCTTGCGTAGTAAAAAATTAAAATTATTCTAGGCAATTTTCTCTTTCATTTGATATCCATATCGATATTCTACATTGCGCTCAATTGTTTAAATAATTTTTTTTAATATTTATGTCCTTGAAATTTAAAAGTCCTTGAATTTAAAAAAATGCATGCCGTCAGAGAGAAAAACTAAAAATTATGAAAACTAAAATTAAAAATTAAATATGAAATTATAATATTTGGCCTCTAGTTTTGCAAGTACTTAGTTATATAAATTTTTTTCATTTGTAAAATTGGCTGTCGCACGATGTAATATTTATTATTTTAAAAAATTATTTGAATACCGAAAATTTCATATGATTATTCTCGTGCAAAAACTTTCAACAAATGTGTATACATTCGATGGAAATTTTCTTCTTAATCACTGTTCGGCTATACGCACCAGATGTTTCCATTCAGATGCTCTCCGCTGCACCGCCTTTTGTCCGTAGGCTCTTTCTGTGCCATATGCACTTGATCCACATTCACGGCTGTATGAAGTGGTCCCCGGTATCAGTTACTGCCAACAGCATGAGAAGAAGAAGAAGACAAACTTATCGTGCTTATCGCACTCTTCATCACAAACGCGATAATGGCGTGTAAAATAATGCCGATGATTATGACTTCATTATCGACATACATGCATTACAAATCAATATTACGCACTTGTCGACGTAATTGTTGCTATTGTTGCTCTTCTCATTGATAATGTGTATCGGCCTGCTTACATGTGTATATATGTATGTATGAATATATTTGAGTTGAGCGGAAAAGCAAGCTAAATACCTGATCACATCGTTGATAGCTCAATTAATTAATTAAAGCGGCTTTGATCTGCGCCTTTTAACTGTTACACCAAAACAAAACGAGATGCATTGAATGAAATCAGTGAAGAGCGCAGAAAATGTGTAATCAAATAATGTGCCAACAACGAATATAGTTGTCTTTAATGTGAAATGTAAACTACAAAAGCTTCAAGTTGAAATTTTATTAACACTTAATGTCGATTAAGCATTTAACTCCATTTAAACAAATTAATTAATTATTGGTAGTGATTTAAGAATTAAATTCATTCATGAAGAAATTCATTCATGCGGCTAATGTGTGGATTACTCGTAAATGTTGAGTATGATTGATACTCACAATGAATGATGCATTGCACGTGTGGCGCTTTGAAGTTATCATATAAAGTTTCATATTTTTATTTTATAACAACTTAATACTTAAGTCTCACTAATTATCGAGTCACTAGTTATCGGACATTATGCAGTTCAAATTTTCAGCAAAAAAGGCGGCGAACAAAGATACTGTATGAGTCGGCCTGGAATTCCTCACACAAAAAAAATAACTTGAAAACGCCAGTCTTTCGTCATTAAGCAACGCCCACCAATTTTTTCATTAAATATAAACATATTGTATATAATAAATATTATATATATTCACCTATGTGTGTATGTATATAAAGCGAAATTATAAGCAGTAATTTCACCTTCTAGTCTCACGAATCATTCTTTTGCAAAGCATTAGCGAAAACATCAATCAAATTGCACAGCCTTCAAGGTATTTGTTGTAAAATTTTAAATCAATATTTGAACGACAACGAATACATGGAGCTTTAACATATCGTCAACGTTGGAGAAATATCATGAGTTGAGAAAGTTCTAGGTCCATGAACTTTTAATGACTAATTCAGCATGATTTGTGACCTGGGGAAAGGTTTACTAATACTTTAGGTCCACCAGGGTTAGTAATACTTTAGGCTTAATTGACCCAACTGACCTCTCATCCTATCTATCAAGAGTTAATGTTTTGAAATCTAGAGAGAGAGAGAGAGATGAATAGTGTGACAATTTGTCCCAACTACGACATTGAAACTGAAATGAAAGTCATTCTCATGTAATGTGAAATCACTTGCACTTGCATACCACTGTCACTCAACTTCGTGTTGTGTCAGCTGATTTGTTGCTGTCGACTTATCGCTGTCAGTCAATAAATTGCCAAAAAAGTGTTTACTTTTTGATGTATAAATAATTCCGCACATATGTATGTACATGTGTATGTGTATTCACTTTGCACTTGGAAACTATTGTAGTTCGAAACAGTTCTTGGCATAGCTATGTTACCAAACGCAATAAATCATGCTCCGTCTTAGTATCTATGACACAATGCAGTTTCGATGTATTATTGTATCTTATCATAAAACGGTGACACAAAAAGTGCGTTAAACCCCCTGACCAACTTAAGGTTTTCGCTATCAGACCTACGAACATCGATTACGTGACTGTTTTTGGCCAAATCTGAATTGGACGCATGCAAATTGCTATCGAAAACCACGTCAATTACGCGTCCAACGAAAATTTCAAAGTCAACCTTACTCTTAGGTTTGAAATGTTGTATGTTCGCAAACTAATATCGAATAACTTGCCTTAAATTTTTTCATTTCAAAAACCACTTAATAATCGTAATAAAAATTGTTCAGTTAAGATAAATGGCACTTAAAAAATATTAAGTATTTATGAAGTATTTCAATGATTAAAGTGATAACGGTATTGAAACCATAAAAAAATGGGTGGGGGCAAAGTTGTTTTATGACTTTAAACTGAAAGTCATCGTATTTTCAAAATGTGCAACTGTATAAAACTTATTTTTATAAATGATTCTAAAAGTTTATTAGGCTTTTAAATAAGAACTGGTTTTGCTGATAGTGATTGGGTTGATAAGGACATAAAATCAGGATTTTGTCTAAGAAGCTCCATTTTGCTTGGCATATTGTGGCAACTGTTCAGGAACAGTTTGCTTTTTTTAGACATATTAAAAAAAAAGTCTTTGAAAATTGAAGGCTTTATTTAGCAAAGTTAAAATGATCCAACTTAGGTGAAATATGCACCGTTTTGTTGGAAAACGTATTGCCTTATTGCTTATTGCTTTACATTTGCACAAATAATAGATATATTTTTCATCTTAGATTTTAAAACCAGAGGAGATAATCTATTTTACTTATCTACAAGGTGCAACCCAAAGTAAACAGGACTTTTATAAAATAAAGAAAACGGATGATTATTTTTGTATAATTCTTTTTATTTATTCAAAATACTCTCCTTCTGCTTCGATACAACGTTTTGCACGGTCCAAAAGCATTTGGAATGAGTGTTTTAGGCCATCGGCCGGCATCGCCTTCAGAATGTTGGTACAAGCCTTTTGGATGTCCTCAACGTCCTTATAACGGTTTCCTTTCATCGGCAAATGCAACTGACCGAATAAGTAGAAGTCACAGGGAGCCATATCAGGCGAATACGGTGAATGATTGATGGTAAAAATGCGATTTTTGGTCAAATAATCGGTCGTAACTAGGGCTCTGTGAGCCGGTGCATTATCATGCAATAAACGCCAACTTCCTTCCTCGCGATATTCTGGCCGAATACGACGAATGCGATGCACCAAACGCTTCAAAACTTCAACATAAAACAAAGCGTTAATTGTTTTTCCTTGTGGAACAAACTCTCGATGAATTATTCCCTTTGAACCGTAGAAACAAATGAGATGAGATTTGATTTTTGACTTCTCACGGCGGGTTTTTTTCGGATTTGGCTCATCTGGGTGCTTCCATTCGGCAATTTGACGCTTTGTTTCGGGATCATATTGAAAGCACCACGTTTCGTCACCGGTTACGATGTTGAACAAGAAATTTGGATCACGTCTGGCTTCCCGAACGATGTCTTTTGCGTGCTCAATTCTCTGCGCTTTTTGGTCGTCGGTTAAAGTGTGCGGAATGAAGCGAGAACACACTTTACGGAGACCCAAATGTTCGGTTAAAATGCGATCAATTGATGTTTTGGAGATGTTCAATTCCATTTCCATCAATTCCAATGATGATTTTGGCTGCATTTTGATAAAATCACGCACAGTTTTGATGGCATCGTCAGTAATCACAAATTTCGACTGGCCGACGTGTTCGTCGTCATTCAAGTCTTCACGACCATTCTTGAATCGATTCAACCACTCATTAACACGGCCACGGGATAAACAATCATCACCATAAACTTGCTTTAACAATTTAAACGTTTCGGTAAAAGTTTTACCAAGTTTAAAACAGAACTTAATATTAGCTCTTTGTTCGATCGACATTCTCGTACCAAAGTTAAAAACATACTGTCACATTGAGCGGGATATTTCGGCGCCTACTAGACCAAATGTCATGAAATTTAGACAGTATGTGAATGAAAGATGTACCTTTCCAACGCATGTCCTCACACATAGATGGCGCCACCAGAAACGTCCCTATTGCAAAAGTCCTGTTTACTTTGGGACGCACCTTGTATAAAAAAAATCATTCGAAAATTTATGATTTTTGAAAATGATCGAAAAATTCACTTTTTTTAAACTTGCAACATCAGTAACTTTACCAAATCTCATCTGATTTGGACAATCTATATATCGCTGGAAATACTAAGATATTAGCCGTATTCACAATCTGTGGTTTTTGGTCTTGTATCGTGTATTCTTGGATTTTATGGTAAATTTTTTAACTTTACAAAAACAAATACATGCAAATGAAAGTACAACCAATTTACCAAATTAATTAAATTTTAATTAATGAAAAAAATTTGTTTAATTAATTTTCGTCAATTCTTACTACAAATCTTGGGCACAATAGATCTTTAGGTCGCAGTGCACTATCCCCACTAATAATACTACAAATCTTGTTTTAAGGACACTTACATTTAATTTTCATTCTGAACTGCGATCGAATTTATGCTTTTTTCGGATTCTTTAAATTGATAGTGTCGCAGAATTTTTATCTGTACCAAAAATTGTCATCTCTAACAAAATGTAAACAAGATCAGCTGTTTTTGCAAATACTAAGTATTTACAACGAGGTCGTTCACGATCTGATGTAAAATTTGATAAATTTTATCAAATTTACTACAAAAACCACAGATCGTGAATACGGCTATTATCTTCTGAACGACGGACCGCTTGTCTAAGTCGAGTGATTCGTTTACGAGATATATGCTCATAACTGAAACAATAGAAAAAAACTGGTTTTCAAAGATTTTTCGAAAACTCTTCTTAAAAACAATTTTTTATTTCAGTTTCGTGTTCAGCGAATCTAGAAAACACTTTTATTTTTAGGTGCATTTTTCGTGTCGAGTAGTGTAATGGATTTCTTTTTATTACATTTTTAGGTTAACTTTCAAATAAGATTTTGTTCATTCAATCAACTTTTATTATTTTTGTGGTTTGGTTTCAATTTTATTTACTTTTTTTTTAATTTTATATCTCCGGTTCTAATCAATCAAAGATCTATTCAGATTCAAGCTACAAACCAAAATATATCTACGAACATATAACTTTGCACCTCAAGAACGCATTCACACTTAAATTACCAATGAAATAATAATAATAATACAGTCGTGTCTGGGTATAGTGAACACCCTATATAGTGAACACCCAAATTTTGACATGGAGCCTCTAAATATTGAACAAAATTTTGAAAGCAATTTCTAGCAAAAAGTGTATTTTGAGCAAATAAAACTAATTTTGAACAAAAATGTTAACCTTGATATAGTGAACAATCTCAATACTGTGAACAGGCCTTGCAATAATTAGTTCACTATATCCAGACACGACTGTAATAATAATAATAATTGTTAATTGTTATTCCATGTGTATTTATTTTGCTATTTAAAAATCAATGTGGCATCAAACTTACTGCAGCTGGAAAATTAAGGAAGGTTAGATTGACCGGGTATTACAGTGTTAAAGTATTTAAATTACAGTTGTAATAAATTTTTCCTCAAAGCTCGGTCCACATTTCATCATTTTCAGGTTCGTGGAAATAATGCAATTTGTGCAATTAACTGTCCAATTCTAATTGCTTCACCAGCTAAGTGCTGAATGCAGTTGAATTGACAAATTGCGTTTTCGCTGGGTGCAGTAAGCATTATTTCCACTTTGTTCAATGTTAGCAGTTAAACTAAAAACGCCGCAAATATTCTCCATTGTGATTTACATTCAAATAATGATTACCCATAAGTTTATATGGGCACATTCAAGCTAAGTGAAATTTAAGCTATACAAATTTGCCAGCATCAAATATTTGTTCCGTGCGAGTTGGCACGCACTCGGCTTTGGTTGGGTTAGTTTTTGTGCAAATATTATCTAATAAATGTTGACCATCTCCACGTAATTGCACAATTCACTCTCACCAGCTTAAAAATTGCCGGCTTCCGTCAATTTTTTGCTACTTCTGTCAAATAAACGCAATTTAACGCATTTAGCGAAGCCGCTCGATTGAACAATTGAAGAACGCACCACTTGAGCTTTATTATATTTCCGCTCATAAATACAAGAATTTTTATTGCACAAAGTTGGTACACGAAGCGTTGCGCATTAACAAATGAATAAATGGCAAAGAGAGACTTTGCGCGGCTGCTTGCGTTGCTTCTTAATTAAGGCATTTTTTGATTAAAGATTAAGAAGTGTGTATGTCACTTGATGGATAAAGACTTTGAGACGTTGTGAAAAATTCAAACTTAACCGATTCAGCTTAAGTTCTAATGCCCATTGTAACAGTTTGAAATCACTGTTAAGTGTGCGCGCACAGTTTGAGCACAACTGTACGTGCGCACAAAAAGCTCATGGAAAAAGCTTAAAATAAACTTGAGTGCCTAAGCTTTACGGTTTTCTCGCGCCCACACGCTCTCTGCTTAACTCTATCGCACCGCTCAAACTTTGCGCTTTGCGCTCACGTTGGGCCGCTCGCCGCCATAGAAATGTTCGATAACAAATTCATTTGTTTTATGATAAGACTGCAGGCCATGTTTACAACACAAATAAATAGAACACATGCTATTCAAATCAAATTTTGACAGTTTTCTGTTACGGGTTGTTTTATGTTGTAACCAATTAAATTGAAGTACGGAATATTGAAATGGGGTCCTGTGTTGTCAGTACATGGAGTAGAAAGAGCCTTGAACGGCTTTAATTAATTTTTTTTAATAAAATTTAGCAATTGTTGTTGACAACTAAATGTCAATGACAACTCTAACTTATTTTTTGAATTAATTTGAAATGTTTAAAGTTGGGAAATATTTGTAAATCGGTGTTGAGTTAAGTAAATTCCATGAATGAAAATTTACACTGACTCTGATGGCACAAGTCTTTGTTGCAATGAATGATTGTTTTTAATGAAGGATTAGCTAAGATTTGGTAACAAATTGTATTGCCTTAGGCCCATGCCAGAAGTGCCTAATAGTTCCAACTCATTACTTCTTATAAGCATTAAGTGAGTTCAAGACAAATGTCCTCAAAGGGCTCTTTGAAACACTAACTTCTAAAACATACATCATTTCAGAGCCTCAGTTATATGAAATATTTTCAAAGATCTAAATATCTGATGAAATATTTTTCAAAACATTGATACTTCATGGGCATGAATGTCATGCATTAAAAATCACCTTTTCAAGAGATCCATTTGTTCGAAGATACTTAATTAATTCTGGCTTGGAAATTTCGGTTTTGCCTTTCCTCATTACAAAAACGATGGAATGTACATGGATGTATTTAAGATGATTGGTTAAGTCACAATGTTCATTCAAGAAGGCCATAGAAGAAAAAGTCCATAGAAGGCTCTTAATCTGATCTTGAACAGACTAAAGAATTAGTTGGTTCTTTTGTGTTTTAATTTTTAGAAAAATTCTTTTAATTCTATTATACTCTGTATAGACTTTTCAAAAATAAATATATGAAATCAATCAAATAAAAAATCTCTAAATGATTTTTTAAAAATTCTTTTATAAAACATGAATTGAGATTTTACCAAAAAAATTTAAATAAACCCTTCATGATTCTTCAGAAATACACTATTTCATTGTAAACAATATAAAGTGCACATGTAAAATTTTTGTAAGCTTAAAATGGTAGCTTTGTCTACTTAACAACATCCGCCAGGAAATCAACCTAGCAGTTGTTACAACTAAAACGTGCCATTAAAAAAAATACAAAATTCTTAAACTAAAAAATTTTGATAAGGATTTGGAAGCTACGTAATAGTACGTTGATTCTATTTATATATTAATATAATAAATATTTTATTTTCTTTGTATAAAAAAGCACTAAATAATCACTCTGCTTCAACAATGTTTTTCAAGTTTTCAAGTCTTGCATATTCAATTGGAGACATTTTTATAAATAGGCACAAATAGTACGAGCAACTTAATCGTATTCTATGTATTTAGCTGTGAGTAAGGATTGCAATACACTCGTAGATATGGAATATGTATGTATATATTTAGTATGCTGTTTATTTACTTACTATGCTAACAGCAAACTGTTGAGAAACTTTACCAACAGCTGCTGAAATATCAGCAGTACTACAAAATATAATTCAATGCTGTGTTTTTTGATTGAGAACTAAAGATTGAGAGCTGAACATGTTTGAGAAGTCTTAGGCTGTTTTTTTTACAAAACTGTTTTTACAAAACTGAGTTTAATCACTAACCTTGTGAGCACAATTTATCGCTTTAAGTTTTGTTCGAACAACGACCTTCCAGCGTGTTCTAACACCATCAAAGGTTCTTCTAATGCGTTGTTATTTTCAATTCTAAATTCAACAAAATTCATTACTCTTTCTGAATTGAAATATTTACACAAAAAAGTTACATTAAATAAATGTTTAAAAGAAAGCGAACCAACAAACTTAAATTTCGAAAAAGGAAGCAAACTCTACTTTAAGAACAATAAACAAGTTGTCCTCATTTCAATCGAGTACTTACTGCATTCATACGAGTACTTACATACATATGAGTTGGTTTGTATGTTTCCTATCTGTCGTTACCTTGTCAATCAATCATCGACTAATTTGCTTTCATTGACTAATTTGCTTCTCTGTCACGGCCACTCAATTATCTTTACATGGATGTTATGAATGACTTGAGTAAATTTTTATTTGCTTTGTTTTTATATTTGTTATTTTCTACCTGTTTATAAGCTGTTTAATAATAAATTAAAAAAAAGAATTAATAACTAAATATAAAATAAATAATAAAAAATAACTAAATACACAAATGAATGAATAAATGAATATAATACAAATATGATAAAAATCAAATGCAATGAATTCCAAGCTTTATAAAAAATATAAACTTTCTTCAAAAATAACTTAAGGTAGTTTGAGCGCTCAATGACTTTTTATAAATGTCACATGTGTGTTACAGGCCCGAAATCAAATTGGGGTTTTACTTTATCATATAACTACGTTTATTGCGACTGGTTTGACTGAAAACCTTTTCAAAAAGGGTCTAAAAGTTGCACAATTATTATGAAAATTTAAATTAATAATATTTTTCCAATGGGAAAATGCGATTTTATAAAATTTTAATTTGATATATATGGGTTTTTTGGAAGTAATTTTTGTTGAGAAACAAAGGACTATAGGCACACTTAGATCACAACAAGGTATATTATGATACCATTGTGACATAACAAGAAGTTTTTGGAACATGGGAACTGCGACTCAAAGAATCTTCCTCAGGTTGAATTACGTCAACAACAGGGGCGGATTAAGAAAAATATTTTGTGGGGGGTTTAAAAAAAGAATTCTTTAATATTCATAAAATGCCTAAAAATGCCTTTTAATTTGTATGTAAGTCGATGTTTTTAAGGGGCACAACTAGTTTGACCGCCTGAAAAAAAGGAGATTTTTGTGATTTTTGAATTTTGTGAAGTATTGCATCGAATGTTTTAAAATTTTGCAGATATATTTATGCATAAATAATGAATACAAAGTAATTTTTTCAAATGAAAATATTCGATTTTCAGCAAGTTATCCGCCATCTCCTGAGTCTTCAAAAAAAAAAGGTTCTCCCACTGCTGCAGTGATTGTAGCCTTCGCAGTGCCTGAAATCAGAAAAACCAAAAATTTTACTTAACTAGGTTATATTTCCTATACAATGACCCTCGGTTGTAAAAAAAAAATAAAATGCAACAAAATGGCGGTTTTTTGAAAAAAAAAATTAAAATTTTGCTGAAAAATCTGATGGTTTCTGGCCTGGCATAATTATACTTTTCATCCTATCATTAAACTGGAGGGTCATTGTATGGAAAAACAAATACACAATAAGCTAAAAAAAGACCCAAGTCGATCGGATGATTTGTTATCAAGTTACAGCTGCAGCAAATTTGAAAAATGTAGTTTTGAGAAAAACGCGTTTAAAGATAAAAGTACTGGTTTCATTGTACTGAGAAGCTGCTATGTAGAAGGCTGTAACTCAGAAACTATTTAAGATTTTTACTTAAGATTTTAATATGTTATTTTTAAAGGTATAAATTATCGAAAAATGCAAAAACAAAAAAAACGAAATTTTCAAAATTTCAAACTAGTTGTGCCCCTTAAGTCGATCCTAACATTTCGGGCGGTTTCACCTCACCTTTTTTAACAGACTTTGTATATTTAGCCATGGAAAATATATTTATTAAGATTTTAATTTATGTATTTTTTTTCTCTCTTTCAGATTTCAGTTGCTGTAAAACCCTATTTCTGCAATAAGTAAGTTGAAAAATATGATTTTTTAAGAATTCTACTCTATAAGCACTAAAACGCCATCTTTAACTCCCTAAAAAAATAACTCAAGCAAACTATGAAGAATCCTTTAGTATTTCTTATCGTACGTGATCTGCCACAACTGAATGTTTCTAACTTGTTTCACTATATTGTATTATTTCCTTGTATATGCTTTATGACAAAAGTAGGACCTAAACATATACTGAAAGCTGTAAAAGATTCATTGTCCACACAAAAATTTGTAATATTTGTTTATTGTAAGTAAGAATTCCGAGCACTCAGAATTGATTATTGCTTTATAGAATCTTTAAAGGAGAGAGGCCTTATTTAAGTAGAAAAAACTTGTCATTATTTTACTTGAATACTCAAACGCCATTGCATGGAGAATGTTAAAGAAAATTTTAATCCATTTACTACAGCCCCTGTAGTCTTTGTAGTTTATACTACAGTCTTTCTACGTGCAAGCACACCACAAAAATTAAAAATTAAAATTAAAAAATTAAAAAAAAGTTCCAACGCAATAGCAAGTATCGATTCTTTTAGAATATTCCCTAGTCCTTTCGGGACTACTGGGATAATACGTCCCACCATCTTTTTAATATCCCCCAAAACCATTACTCTGACTCTTACGAGCCAGGCAAAATATTGATTCAAATTATATGACCCGGATAAAAGAATGATTTTAGGATTTGTGAGTATGTAACATAATTTTCTAGTCACTACTTTCATAGCATGGGAACATTTCTACCAAGAATATGATGGTTTTCAAAATTAAACTCCGTTCCGTAAGGGTTAAAAGTAGTACTTAGTAGTGCAGAGATCGATTCTCAAAAGTATGGATTCTTCTCATGACTACTTTAAAAGATATCTGTTAAAATTGGCTACGAAGATGGGAAGAAACACACATTGCAATACTACAAGAACTCTTCTTTATCTCTAGAAAGCACTCTACTCAGAAAAATAAATAGATTTTGTTTGATCTCAACTTCTGAGATGTTAAATTCATAATTTTTGTGCATGCTTGAACTTTGAACCGTAAGAATTTTGCTCATTTCCTGGCAAATCTAAGGCTTCTGCCTATATAGCACCCGGAACCTGATTTAAAGATGTCTTCCCGGTTATCTCTGCAGTTCAGAAGAAGTCGTATAGGTTATATCAGATCTAGGAGGCTTTTCATGCACTTTCAGAAAGTTCATCGGCTTGAAGGTCGTTCAGGCAATGCTGGCGAAGTTGATTGCCACATTTGGCTACAAGCTTAACCCTTTCGCTACAGGTTTTTACTGGGGAAAGTTAAAATTTTAAATTTTTCGTCTTAGGCTTCTATGTGGTTATATTAGCAACATTCCATAAGAAATTTTTTAGTTTTTATACTCGGACCCTGTATTTTAGAGTGTTTTTCTATGAGAGCAACCCCATCGTTGTGGCTGTAATAATTACTTAAACATAAAACTTTTTACGCATAACGAAAATTTGAATATTTCTTCATTTACTTCAGCCAAAATTAAAAAAAAGTATCTAAATTGAAAGAAAAGGTCAAATTAAAAGTTCTCTAATTTTTTTTTGCTTCTTCTTCTTTTACTATGTCATGATATACCATTAAAAAAACGTGTATACTTCCCTTATTTAAACTTAAATATTCAGTTTCGTATTTTTCCTAAAACTTCAAACTATTCTAAAGACCAACAAAAAAATGTATTCTTGCAACCATAGAGGATGTAGACGTCCACAAAGTAGCATGTTGCCATATGGCAACAAAAAAGCGAAAGGGTTAATTTGTGATACTTAACATTGTCCGACTAATTCATAATCTGGCATCCCATAAAAGTTGAATGTTTGTCCTTCCCAGTCAACTCTTTGAGAGATTTACGGTTGTTGTCACAAGGCAAATTGAGTAAATTTGTGCAATAATTTAAAATTCTTTGCGTTATTTGTTATTGAGTGGCAAAAGGGTTTGTCGCATTCTAAGCGTCATCATTCATATCAGTAATCAGTATCTGTCTTCATATCTGCTAATGCTTGCGTAAATGAAATGAATTAATGAATGAATTAACTATGATTTGGTCGGACGTTGTGCAAAGTGCATGTCGTACAAATGCAAAATGCATTTTCCCTTTCGCCTAATGTGGCGCATTGCGCAGTGCAAATGAACCGACACGTTTACGCCAAGCGCACTTTTTTCTAGTAAAGTGTTATATAAATAATTGTAATTTGCAATCGAATCACATGGAGAATTGGAATTTTCTTATCAGGCGATTTAATGCCACTCAGCAATTTACCATAAAATATAAATTCTGTGAGCAGCGTCCAGACACGACAAGCGTACAATTACAACGACCGACAATTGTGTCTGAGTGTAGACGACGAAAAGAAGTCAAGTTGTTTTTTAAATCGCTAAAAGCTAACCTAAAAAACGATGAGTTAACCTAAAAATTTGTGGTTAACCTAAAAACTGGGTTAAACTGAAAGTGATGAAACATTAGCGCTCAAGCAAAACATCTGTGAGGCCGCACGCGCTGCAGTCAAAATATTTAGAATGCGTTGTGCGCACTCAGCGCGAATTGCAAAAAGTGCGCATTGGCGATTCGGTGCGTATTATGCGATGCATTCCGCACGCCACACTGCAACTGTAACACTTACATACATATATACGAAGTAAGTACGTATGTGCATTGTTGTTTTCGCTGGCGGTGCTGTCTGATATTTGCGCAGCTAATGAAATAAATACAAAACACGCTCGTGCAGTGGCCGCTCGTGGCTGCAACAACGACGCACCTCCCAATCGCACCTGTAACGTACTTAACGAGTGCGCCGCGACAGCAACAAATAAAACAATGTCATGAAATGAAATTTTGCTGACGTTTCAGACGTGCCCACCGCCGCTGCGCCCAAGACTTCTGCCGTGCCGCTGCTCGAGTAATGCGAGAAGCGGCCGCAATCATAGCAACTGAGGGGGCGCGGGGCAACGCTTTCGAAGGCCAACGTGGGTACAGCAGTTTTGCGCGTCGCTCATTGGTGACATTTTGGGGCTTGGCTGCAACGACCAGCCCGCAACTGCAATGACGTCAACGCTGCGCCGCCAAGTGCCGAAGCGCGAGGAAAAGCCGTGTGAGAGAGAGAGGCTGAAATTGCGCGAGAGTGAGAGATTATTTGCTTAATGTGCTATTTTGATGACTGCCAGCAATCAGACACACACTCAAGTTTACAGTCTGTCGTTTTTATTTATTATTTTTTTTGTTTTTAGTGTACTCTACACTCGAGTGCAGGTGGCTTATTAGTTGCGGTATAAAGTAAAGCAGAGTTTTAAAGATTCTTATTAACAGCTAAGGGATTTTGAAATTTCAGAATGCATTTTGGATTTAATCATCTACTAACTAAGTGTTGGTGGAATTTTCAGTTTTGATCAGGGACCGTAAAAATTATAAGCTAAATGTAAAAATCAAAATATAAAACTTATTTTTCGATTTTTACTTTGCGCTCACCGAATAAAAATTATTTGTTGATGTTTTATTTTCAATCACAAAAAACTAATAGAATTATTATTTCATGAGCGAAAAGTATTATTCAGAAAAAATTTTCAGAATACAATTAAAAAAAAAAGAACTTACCACATGAGGCTTATTTTGCAATCAAAATCAAAAACTCGTCCCGTAATTTTTATTTTGTGAAAAAAAATAACACTACAAATTCAATTCTCATTCTGCAAGTGCAAAATAAAACTCACCGCATAATTTTTATTTTTCCCCAAAAAAATTAAACTTGACAAATAATTTTTATTTTCTGATCGAAAAAGAAATAATTATTATTCGGTGAGCGGAAAATAAAAACCGAGAAATATTGGTTTATTGCTTTTTCGACAACTGCTTCTCTTTGAAAGCGTCTTTTTGAAATCTTAAACATTGTTTATTTTATTAAGGGGACTTCTTGTTTGGAGACCACCTGAACTATTTTTCAATAAAAAATATTTTTTTTTTTTTAATATTCAACGTTTTTCTAAATGAAGGTTTCGTGTTTAAGGCTTTTTATTTTTTTGGGTAAGTTTTCTGAAAGTTTTGGTGTTTAAAGACCCCCCCCCCCTATTTTTTAATGAGGAATATTTTCCGAAAAGACAATATAGTATTATTTCAATATTTTACTCAATATTTTTTATGAAACGTTTTTCCGAAAAACATGAAAAAGGGGGGTAAGGAAAGGGGAGGGGGGCTCATGTGTACAAAAAAATATTCACACTTTTAATGCAAACAACTTTGTCTTAGACATCAAAGCTCTTCACGTGTAAAAGTCCCCTTTAACCTTTATATGCAAATTACTCAATTACTAAAAACTCAGACGTGCTGGACTATTACTTTGTTCGGCAAAAATTATCAGTACGACGTCCTCTTTTAGAAATATATGGTCGTTATTCTGTTGCAGAAATGCTGTTGTACAGTGTAATTATTTACGGTCCCTGGTTTTGATTCCTATTTCGAGTTACAGACTGTTTCGAATAGTGGAAATAGTCGAAAATCGCTCGAATTTTTAGTTTTTTGTTTGTAGTTTTTATGTTTGTTTTTATGCTTTTAGTTTTTTGTTTGTATTGTAGGGTGTAACTACAACCATGTTTGTTCACAAATTCGAGACATAATCATACACATACATATGTATGTACATACGAGTATTTGTATTTTCGTTTTTGCCAAATGTAGCAAACTTTGGAACAAAGCAGGTGCTCTTTGGCTCAGTATGCCGAATTTTTAGCAGCTTAAGCACACCGCCTGCCATCGCCAACTCTCCTTGTATGCATACACTTATATATGTATACAGTAGATGCTATATGTGTAGGTATATAAGTATGTATGCAGATTAGCCACAATCAATAGAGCAACCTTCCCGCTCATCTACATACATTAACTTTGAATTTATTGTCAACACTTAAGGCAAAGGTTAAAGTCTGATGGCTAACTAGCAAACTAAACGCCGTGCCAAGTCCAACACATTCGTAACGCCCATATTTAGATACGACAACACATTAGTGACTAAGGCAAATACTTGAAATTTACGAGAATTCAGTGTTTATTACATAAAACGACGTACGACTTTCGTCATTCAAAATTTCAAACGCTGCGAGCGCACAAATCGTCGTCGCGGTGGGGTTGCGGCGTGGTGCATCAACCACTTCATGGCCGATATGTGGCACAGCGTGAATCAGCACACTTGGGGGAATTTGTTGGCAACGAACTGCGATGTGCGAGATTAAAGTCGAGCCCCTCATTTAATGTCTTACAAAAACAAAACAAACAAAAAATTATAAATATAACCAATAAGTAGGAACAGCAAAATCGAAGGCAAACCAAAAAAAACAAAAATCAGATTTAAATCGAATTTTAATGACTCGACAAGTTTTCTTGCTAATGTTTTACTTACCTTTGAGTCTTTTGATTTGATTGGCTTAAAATGGTTGGTTGGTGGCGGCCAGTTTAGTGGCCAGAAGTGGTCGATTTCGGTATACACAGGTTTTATATTTGTGATCAATTTGACTAAATCAATCGATTTCGGCAGTTAACCCTTTAGCTATTTTGTTGGCATTTGGAAACGTTCAACTTTGTGGACGCCTCAGATCTCTGCTAATGATAATTTTTAATAAAATTTGGCTTATAACCTCGAAGCATTACTACAGTGAACTAACTCAATTAGTTTTTGTTAACAAACTTCTTAAAAGATTGCACTCATGTTGAACACAGTAATTAATCCTTTCGCCATTTTGTTGCTTTAAGGTCACATGCAACTTTGTGGACGCCTGAGACCTCTACTAATGATGCTTTTTTTGAAATTGGTCTAAAACCCATGAAGAACTATCTACTTAAGTGAACTTATTCAATCAGTTTCTATACGACTAAATAAACTTCTTGACAGATTGCACTCATGTTTGGCACATTCATTAATCCCTTCGCCATTTTGTTGCCATATGTCAACATGAAATTTTTTTGAACTCTGAGATATCTATGGTTTCAGAAATTATAATTTTTAATTTCTATAATTTTTGTATTTTGTATTTTGAAATAAAGAACTGAATATTAAAGTTTTAAACAGAAAACCTCGCACTTTTTTATAGCTATCGCTTTACTTTGGTAATTTAGTAAAAGAAGAAAAATTAAACATTTTTTTTTAACTTAAATTCCAACTCATGTTTTATGTCATTTTGACTAACGCAAAAAAAGAAATGTTTGATTTTCACTTTTGCGTCAAAAATTGTTTATTTCAGTAAGTATTACAGCCGATTAGTGACATTTTAAACATTGTACGCAGCCGTATGGCAACATTCAAAAACAGGGTCTGGAAAAAAAGAAAAAAATATTATCAAATGTTGTTATAATGGCGGGTCACAGGACTAAATCATAGAATTTAAAATTGACTTGGATGAGAAAAAGTTTCGGAAAAGTTAAAATATCGGAAAGTAATTTGATTTGAACAACTAAGAGGCCCAAAGTTGAAAGACCACTTTTGAATAGTCCAGTAAAAATCAAAATAAGTGTTATTGAATGTTGTTATTAAGATTACAATGCGACCTAAATCGAAGAATTTGCAATTGACTGGAATATAAAATAACTTTCAAAAAAGTTTAGATATCGAAAAATATTTTGATTTTAACAACTTAGAGGCCTAAAGCTGAAAACACCTTTTGTGTTAAGAAATCAAAATTAGTGTTATTGAATGTTGCTGTTATGATTACAAAAAGACCTAAGTTGGAGAATTTGAAATTGACTGGAATAAAAAATAACTTTCAAAAAATATTAGATATCGAAAAAGAATTTTATTTATATGCCTAAAGTTGAAAACCACTTTTGTGTTAAGAAATCAAAATAAGTGTTATTGAATTTGGCTATTATGATTACAAAAAGACCTAAATCGAAGAATTTGAAATTGACTAGAATAAGAAATAACTTTTTATAAATTTTAGATATCGAAAAAGAATTTGATTTATGGGCCTAAATCTGAAAACCACTTTTGTGGTAAAAAATCAAAATAAATGTTATTGAATGTTGCTATTATGATTACAAAAGGACCTAAATCGACGAATTTGAAATTGACTGAAAAATAAAAAAATTTCGAAAAAGTTGAGCTATCGAAAAATAATTTGATTGACATTGTGCCTCTAAGGTTCAAGGTCCCATGTTGAAAGACCACTTTTAAGTCGCGATGAAATATATCAGAAATAATTATGGCAATTTTTCAGAATGAGTTATAACGTGGCAAAGTGGCCAGTTAAATTGCTCGTAGCTATTGTACAGGATCTATTATAGATAATTTAGGCAGCTTTCTCTTTTTTCTAAGCCTAAGCAACCAGTTTGCCACGAAATCACGTTTCTTCCAACATGGCAAATTTTCCATAAAGCAATTTTGCATAATCAACGTGATTCTCATTTTGTGGCCTCTTTGAACTAGAAATATTCGTCTCTGCTTGTCTATAGATGTATGTACGTGCGTATATACCTCTGTATGTTTGTATGTATATTTCGTTTGGCGCGACTATCAACGCTAATATTTGCACACGATTAAAAGTGCGCGCCGAATAAAGTAACCAGATTTGTTGTTGGCTTGACGTTGGCAGCCCGAGCACCGCAAAGTCTGCGTCAAATTACCAACAATTCAACTGAAATTTTTGCATATTCACGTAGACGCGCTCACACACACAAAATCATCACGTGCGCTCGAATATTTTGTATTCACCGACAATGTGATTTTCTCACCTAAGAACACAAAACGTTCAGCTAATTTGGGCAATTTTGGCTTTAAGTTTTCGTTCATGCGTTCGTTCAACGTGGAGCAATTATACGAAAATATTTTGCAATCGCCGCATAGCAAAATGTGTGTGTGTTTATTCAATATTTAGTGTGACATTGTTCACATTTCTTCTTTTTTCTGCTTTTGGCTCGCACACCGCTGGTTGTTTCTTCCTCAGGTGCGCGACATACCTATAGCGTTGCCATACCTCATAGGTGTCGTTTACTTACTTACTTATGTGGGCAGCCAGCATTGTCATTAGTCATACAGTTTGTCTTGCGGGCGTTGAGAGATCGCATTGCCGCGAGAAGAACTGTGCTCCATGCGAAAGTCACTTGAAAGTCAAACGTACATAAATATTTGATTTTCAAATAAGTAGTTTTTGAATGCAAGAATGCATAGAGTAAAGTGCCGGAATGTAAGATAAGAAAATTAATTAATAAATTAATTTTGCACACTGTGCCATGTCTGTTTATATGTACATACATAAATAAGAGGTCAGGGAGAACAAATATTTATGGCCAGATCTGTTCCACTGGGGTTATTAATCGACTCAACAACTGTGCAGTAGCAGTCGCACTTTCACTTGGAGACCTAAACAAACGTTCGATATGAGTCCAACTGTCTATTATGTAAGCCGAATTTAGTCAGAATTCTTAATGTAGTTTAGCACATTTGGTAGTTCAGCTTCTGTTGCGTTCCTTAGACGAGACAAGAATCTTAATTGACCCCAAAATATGGCAACGAGGTGATACTAACTATCGATTTAGTTGATTTTTCAAAGTGGAATTTCATTTGAGTTTTGAGTTTTAACTAAGAACTGGTTACCTGTTCCCATCCAGTTCTTCCTTGTGGGAGGAAGCCTCTAAAATGCTTATTGTGAGTCCGAATCTATATTAACTCAAATTCAGTCAATAAACCAATTCAACTTCTTGGTGAAGTTTAACACCTTTGATAGTTCAACTTTTGCTGTGTTGCTCGGACGACACCTTTTAGTTGTATAGTATAACACAAAATTAAAAATTTATTTCAGCGTTCAAAATTGTATTTCAACGTTTAAAATTGTATTTCAGATTTTCAAATTGTATTTCAGATTTTCAAATTGAATTTTAGATTTTTGAAATTGTATTTCAGATTTTTCAAATTATATATCAGATTTTCAATTGAATTTTAAATTTTTCAAATTGTATTTCAGATTTTCATATTGTATCTCAGATTTTCAAATTGAATTTTAGAGTTTTCAAATTGTATTTCAGAGTTTTTAAATTGTATTTAAATTTTCTGGCATAAAACTTGAAAAGGTGTAGATAGAAAACTGAATTGAACTATGGATGGAATTGGGTTATCAAAAACTGAGATGGCATAAATTGTAATTTAACTGTAGCTGGGAATTGGTTTCCAGTTCCCAACTCCCTTCCCCATTGTGGGTTCAAAAACTTATTTTGTTTATTAGCAAAAGTTTCGTTTTTGTTTGCAAATACAGTCGTGTCTGGATATAGTGAATTAATTATTGCAAGGCCTGTTCTTAGTATTGAGGTTGTTCACTATATCAAAATTCGTTTTATTTGCTCAAAATAAACTTATTGCTGTTTTGCTTGAAATTGCTTTCAAAATTTTGTTCATGATTTAGAGGCTCCATGTCAAAATTTGGGTGTTCACTATATCGAGGTGTTCACTATATAGGGTGTTCACTGTACCCAGACACGACTGTATAGCATTTAAAATAAAAGAAATTCAAGCTGGCATACAAAACAGTCTACAGGGTGAAAATTACTCGTTCCAGACCGATTCTTATGTGTTCTTACTTTTTTGAATTTTCAATGGCATGGACCATATTTGAAACAGCAATAACCACAGATCCATTGTAATAGTCTAATTGTTTTAATTTTTTTCGCATTCATAGATTGAATACAAATATGACATATGTATGAGATTTCTTTTACTTCGATTGTATTTATGTTTTGCGCCTCAAACTTTCAAAATATTGTTTACCTACTTTGTTTAAATTAACCCTTTCAGTTCATGTGCTTAGAACTGTGCAGGGGCTTTAAGAGCTTGAATAACACCTTCAAATGTTTAGATCATTCATAAAATTTGTAAAAAAAAAAATTGATTTTATTCGAAAAGGGAATATTAAAAAATACTTGGAAAGTGATTCATTTCATGATATCCGACCATACAGCAGTCAATATAATTTTTTTTTTATTTTTCCATAAATTAAGCCTCTGGTCCTACAAGTTTTAATACAATGCATCATGATTTGATAATTTTCAAAGGAACTTTTTTTACTTAACAGCAGTTTTAAATGAACATCCTTTTTTATATCTTAGTTTTCCGAAATTTTGTTTTGCAAAATGTTCCTCAAAGTATTTAAGCTGTCCTCCTAACTAAATTGTAAATACTGACTGTAGCTGAAGAATAAGTTAATGACTGAAAATTCTAGACAAACTTATGCATATTTATGTACATTAACATGGCAGCTTTTTACATGATTCCTAAAAAAATAAACTCCGACAAAACCCACAACCACCATGAAATTAATTTTTTATTCAAATCAAATCCTTCGCCCAACCCAGCATATGCCCCTAAAATCACACCATAATCACTGCAATAAAATGAGCACTTATTAGGCCACAAGTTTGCGGCAATTTTACAACCACAAAAACCGTTGTCAACACAAATGTAAATACACATTTTTGTTGCTTCCTTCGGGCAATTTCAACCATATTGCCCCAAATTGTGTTTATATTGCCAAATTTTATGTGCAACGTTACAAGTTTAGCCTTGTTATGTTAGCTATCAAAACATTGGTATACTTTTAGGCATACGCAAAGCACTCGTAATACTATCTTTGACCTTAACTGCTGCACGCCACTGACGAGGTCGACGCAAGAAAAAGAAGGAGCACAACAATTATTTGAGGTATCATATTTTGTACAAAATCGTTCGTATTGTGGGACGGAACAAACTAGATAAAATGTATACTAAGAAACGATCATTTGTCATTGAAGTGACCTTCTCTTAATAATAGCGCGCACAAAACATTGGTCAAATGTTTACCTCCGGAAAAACGCCACACACGCACCAGGTGTCAGGTGTTAATGCTATAACCGCTGGACAAAATATACAATTAGGAAGTCACTAAGAAATATTTTCGGCACGTATTAATAAAATGTTGGATGGGCAGTTCTTTGTTTTGCGTGTTTTGTACAAAGGAAATGAGGACTAAAATGGGTGACAATAGAAATTGGCAGCTGCTACTTGCCAACTTGACAAGTATTTATCGCTTGCTAAGGCGTTATTGTTGTAAGGAATCGTGCTTTAAATTTTATAAGAGAGCCATTGTGTAGGAGATGCACATTTTGTGGTTTGGAAGACTGAAATCGACTTTCAGAGCATTAATCTACTACCTATTTATGCAAGAAAACTATTCACTATTCACGAAATAGAAACAAGCTCCCTATGAATATTTTACCCAACTCATTTTCGTTCAGTCTACTCGAACTTTCTAAAGCATTAACGACGCCTTGGGGCCGGCACTCATCTACTCATTTGTTTGCTTTAATCAAAACAATCGAGACACAGCGACTGAAGTCTTTGAAATCCACTAAGCAAACACAGCACGGATCGATTTCAGTTGACATTTGAAGTAATGATACATGCAAACATTTCAATGTTCGAGTAGATATGTGTGTCTTTTTGTACTGCTTTCCGGTTTTGCACAAACTGGCTCTTTCTTCAATGCAACACTGACAAAACCTGAATTTTTTGCACATCTTTAAACGCGAATTTTCGACATTTTTTATAGACAACCAAACCTGATTAAAATATTTGTTGGTGCTAGAATTCAGTTGCCGCCATACGATTTAATATCAAATCCTGCCTCACAAAAACTCATTGGTGACCAATCACTAATCATTTTGGTTTTTTGTGAAAGAGTTTTGCTCACAATTCCCGAACATTTTATGAAGGGTCGGTTTTACGCATTCGACGCAAATGACGAAAGCATTCCTTGGTGTTTACCCTCAGACTTTCGAGCGTATCGTATTGCACGCGTATGTAGAAATGTATGAACGAACATTTGCCCGCACAATGACGACGTTGTCTCAACTTCAGTCTGCAAGTAGACGACGCCATAAACATCGCGTAGCCAACACAAATATTGCTCGGGGGCCTGGTGGCATTATTCATTGGTAATTTCGGCTGTAGCATGCAGTTTTTGTATATTTACTGAGAAGAAACCCAATCCAACTTGCTACACTTTGAATGTGCAGGCTATGTGTTATCGTCACGCTAACTCGATGGTCAAATAAAAATGAAAGTTCGCTGTTGAACCAGCAGTGATCTAGTATTCTAGCTTTGCCTTGTGGACGAACTTTTATATCGCATTATCACGTTGATCTTCAAGTGGACTAATTAGCATCTGCTCACATGTGCTCACATGCGCCAAATGTAATATCCGTAAAATATTACGAAATGTGCCAATGAATCTGGCAAGCATTTCGCAGACTTGGCAACCGGAATGAAAAGAATCAATTGTTGTTGCTTGGTGTGCGAACACACCGACATGGTTTCAACCGAAATGATTCACTCTTTAAGAAATATTGTGCAAAGATGAAAAGGGTGAATGAAACAACGGAAAATGTTGTGTAGGTCATTGAGATTTTTTTCCTCTATACACATGATACAGTGTTCAACCGGTCTTCGAAAACAATAGCAACAACAACAACAACAACAACAACAACTTGCCTTCGTTTGTAACTGCTTCATTCCATATGCATCACATTTATCAGTTTTGCTCAACTTTTTTGCATACGCCTTTGCCAGTCGATGTAGTCTGCCGACTTTTGAAGGTCAGATGCCTATTTAAAATGGCTGTGTATGTGTTTCGATATGGCAAAAGCCAAACTAATTTGAAAAAGTAGGCGTGACAGTGAAGAATTGCTGAGGTTACTTAAAAAAAAAACACGCTGTGTGCTTAATATAGGGTTACCATTTTGTATTCTAAAAGCAGGACGGGCCTCCGTTTCTCATTGGAAACTGGTTTCGTGTCCAATTGTGCTCTTTTTGCATTTTAAATTTTCTCTTCAAAAATGTTTCCTATATCAATAAAACAAACGCTATATTGTCAAGCCTTTTTTTAGTATTTATAAACAGCTACTCACTAATGTTTCGAATAATATTTTTTTTAATTCTTTAATGAACAAAGAAAACTTCTACATATAAAAATATTTGTTTGCTTGTCCTCTATAGACTCGAAAACGACTTGACCAATTGAGCTGAGACTTTTGATACAATGTAAATTCTGAGAGGACGGTGATAAATTTAGATTAAGTTAGGTTAGATTACCACAATTCAACCAATTCACATTTTGAAATGTGTATGCCAGACGGATTTTCAACTTATATAAGATGCATTTCAAACGAATGGGAAAAGGGGGAGGAGACCTACCGTTTAACGCCGAAGTCTATCAGCGATTAGCAGTTTTTCCTTGAAAGTTTTGCCATTAGCTGCCAAAAGCGCAATTGTGCATTTCTTATAAGTATCACTACTTCTTGTGGATAGCGATAGAAGTCGTTTTTAGTTTTTAACCAGCCCGAACTAGGAATCGAACCTAGAGCCACTGGATGGACGGCTTCGGCCGATAGTGTTTAGTAATTTGTATTAATTTTTTTCAGTGGCAGTTCGGAAATTGTATGTCTATTCTTCAATTTACTAGTGATATGCAAAGAAATTTTACTAAAATTAAACCTGTGTAAATGTCGTTGGAATCGAGATATATATGAAGTGACCATATTGAAAGAAAAATATACAACAAGCAACTAAAATGTTCTGTATACTACCAGAAAGGAACGACATCAATTTAAATAAATTTGTATTTTTAATTTTGTGAGTGAATTTCAGAAACTGTTTGATCAAATATGTAGGTATATCGCACATAATTAAAATTCGATACAAAAGTTATTAGTTGGTTGCGTCCTTCGGCTGGTAGGATAGACCAGGCTGAGAACGAGGGAAAGTGACAACGCCTAAAAACACACAAAACTTCTAGATAGACGTTTCGTTGTATTGAAATAATTGCATAGGCAGTTCTTCGAAAATCAAAATCTGATGGTTTCAACAATGCACAGTGATTCGACTCCATACAACCGCGGGACAAAATTAGAAGGAGTCATTTTTGGAAAGCTATAGCACCAAATCTGTTGGCTAGATTTATCAGATTTTACATTTAATCGGTAACGTCAACATTGATTATTCCAAAAAGTAACAGAAATTGTATCGGGACCCTCTGGTTTTGCAATAAAAACGATAATAATAGATGTATGTTTGGCATTTTTGCAGATTTGATCATTTTTCGTGCCAATTGCATACTTTTAGGCATAAATAAAATAAATTTTGTCGAAAAATACGTGTTTAGACCACTTTTCAAATTGAATTATTTTCTGAGATCGGAAGATATCGGAGGATATAATTACATTATTCGACAAAGAAAGAATGCTTCTTAAAATAAAAAAAAATCCAGGAACTTTTTAGATATTTTCCTCTAAGTTTTGCCAATTTTCAGATTTTTAACTTAGAAAAATATTTTGAATTAAAAGTGAAGTAAAAGCCTACGCTTTTTTTTCCTTTTTGGGAAAACATTAAAAGCGAAAATGGCCACATCATTTCTTATTCTATATTGAAAGTTTAAGCAAATTCGTGCCAACCATGTATTTTTAAAATTTTTTTTACTCAATAGACTAAAAAACAGAAAATATGAGTTTCAATTTTTTTGTGAAAAAAGTTTCAACTTTGAGCAGCTCTTCCACGCACACTAATTCATTTTTTGCACAGATTTTTTGGGGTTTTCTTAGTTGGAGTTTTACCTTTCAAATGACATCAAAATCGTTAAATTCTGAGACTATAAATTTTTTGAATTTTGTCTATGGAACGAATCACTGTGCAATGGGTTAAAGCTCGTATAGGGAATGACTATGATAAGTACATGAACTAATGGACCTATTGATTCCAAATGTGATGACAGTAACAGTTTGTATAGAGAAATATGATTTAATGGGTCTACTGACTTCAAGCTTGGTGAAAGCACTTCAAATTACTTGGAAATAAGTACACAACTATTTGTCATTTTATTCATCAAAATCTGACGCTGTCAAAAAAGGGTTAACAGAAACGTGATTTATTATTATTATTTATTTACATTTGGTGAAATCACTTCATTTCAAAAAAAGTAGACAATTACTTAAAATTTTTTTTTTCATCAAAATCTAAAGTGGCAATTTACTGGGCCAATTTTCTTCACAATGCAAAAAAGTACTAAAAATCTGAAATAATTCAACACATGTTTTTTAATTATTGAAATCAATATTTGACGGAGCAATGAATTTGTTAGGATTTTTGGGGCAAAGCATCATTTAAAATTATATCTTAAAGTGAGTAAAGACTATTTCAATGAAATCATAAAATGCATGCATGCAAAGGCATCGAGCCTTGCTAGTAAACACATAAAGTTATTTTGTTAGAACAATTGTATTAATGTCTTTTACTAGTTGTTCTCTTGAGTTAAATTTTCTTTTGAAAACGCTGGCTAAATATCTCTTTCCATATTCATAAATCAATAAGGATTAGCCGCTGTAAAAGTATTCGAGTCCATGTATCCGTTGGGATATCTTTTAAACAGGGCTTTCCTATTTACATATTTTCAATAAAATTTTTATAAAACTTATTTAGATTAGAAACTGTTTTAAAATCAAATCCTGAACTTCCACTAGTTTCATTTTATGATAAAGTATTCACGAGCGAAAACATGTGGTATACTAAAACATTTATTTGCTAATTTTTTGCTTATTTGCTTATTTTATTTATATTTTTTTTATTTATCTTTTTTTTAATACGCTTTTTATTTATTTAGTCATTATTTTCATTTAATTTCTTTAACATGCATTTTGTATATTTAGTCACTTTTACGTCTGTTTGATGTAATATTTAACAGACGTGGTAAATATGATTTATCATTAAATTGATTTTTAACACGACGCTACACGCGCAGCGCACAGAAATGATTTGAGAAAATGAAAATAATAAACAACATAAACAACAGTGTAGGCAATACTACGATTGAGAGAGGAAAACGAAATGTGTTTAAATTGCGGCCACGTCGACCACTGTGCGCACAGCGGAGGCCAACCATATCAAATGGAGGCAATGGCAATTTGCACAGTTTGTCTGTATGTATGTAGGTGTGTGTGTGTGTGGGTGTGCGTTTGTATCTGCCTTCGCTATTGTTGTACTTTTTTGGTGACGTCTACGCGGTGTGTAACAATAAAAAATTGTATGCCCGTGTTTTGCAGCTGTGGATTGTAGACGTCGACGCTGGTTGTGCGTTTGTTTACGAGTGTGTAGGCTTATTTCCGCAAACACCATGGCCAGACAAACAACTAAACATAGCAAAACATTAAAGACGATGGCAAGTAGGTGCGACAGGGTTCGCCGACTGCACACTGCGCTGTGATTTTAGTTGTGCATAATTCGTCGCTCGCCCATTCACCTCGCACCGTGGTTTGTGTTACCACTTATCGCCAGACCCAGTGCGTCCAAAAGTCCAGTCGCGCGACGCACAGTAGTTCGAATCGGCAATGGCGGAAGGCCTGGCCGGCGCTCAGCTGCACGCCCAACTTTTTTCACATGCCGGGCGTTCAGCTCTGTGGCGGTGGTTCGAATCGGCGATAGCGAACAGCCAGCGGAGAGCCGTGCTCTCCACTCACCGCCGCACCGCCTGCGCCCGCGTTGCTTGTACCAGTTTATTTCGCTGCACGGCGCACAGTGGTTCGAGTGGTGAATGACTCGTTGCGAGTGTGTGTGTCGGTGTTAGTGTTAACGGCGAATGTGCTGCGCCCTGCCGAGTGAACGACCAACAGTGGAACAGCGAACGAGGAAGCGGCGCGGAGCGTAGGAAGCGCTGCGGCCCGCCAAGCCGAGCGACGAGGCAAGAAAAACGTTTTTATTCCATGCGAGAGGCAAAATTTGCAGCATTTACTTGTAAGCGTTCGCGTTGTTAAGAAACTATAGCGCGCGCGCATTATTCAAGCAAACACAAATCGCAGACGTACTGAACGGCAAAATAGGATTCGTGCGTTGGTTGCGCACACAAGAAGATAAATTCGTCGAGGAATTTATCAAACGGAAAACGGAAGTGACGCGTTCCGAGTTCGACCAAACTTCATCACAACACAACACATCGCATTAGTTCAAAGCTAAGGAATATAAATATTCAAGGCCGCAAATCGCATATCGCATAGCTGTAGTCAGTAGAAATAGTATCAGCAGCTAGTCAAGCCAGCATCTCAACCGGATAATCAAAAGCAGCAATCAGCGACTGGAGGCCGTTTCCATTTCAAACAAGAACATCCTGAGGAAGTAGCATAGCTTGTCAAATCGAATCGCTTGAATTGGACACTGAGCTGTCACCCCCAACAAGCACACTCGCCGAAAGACAACTCGGCGCGACTCGCACGAGAACACCGCTCGTCGGCACAGCACGGCACGGCACGTCAATGTCATGGTCCCACAGAGCATGCGTCAGAATTAGCCATCGTCACAGTGTGGGTGTCAAGGATTCCAAGGAGGCCGCACCGCGTCAGCACTACCCGGAGAACGGCCCAGCGCAGCGTCGAACCGACCAAAGTGCACCGCTTTATGGCTTTTCGTTATTTTACGACAATAACATTCGAAGGGCATTCAGTCCTGTGGAAAAGTGCGCAGTGAAAACATTAGTGAAAAACACACACAGACCGCTACGTCGGCATAAAGTAAAAACAGTGAACCGGAGCAAAACAGCAGACAATGTCCAATGTTTGAATCAAATGAAATTTTATTGAATTGAATTGAATCGAATTGAAAGCAACCAAACCAAACCAAAAATAAACGCAAAATTATACAAACACTGAAACACTCACTCGAAATCGCAATCGCAATACGGAAAATCATATCGTCGATATTAACGTTCAGTTGACGCGAGATATTAACAAAACGCAGCAGTGATATTTTTTCAATTGCAAAAAGTTACCAACCAGTGACAAGAGAATACAACAGAAAAATCTCAACATATTCAACAAAACAACAAAAATCTCATTTTCAACATACATATTTACAACACAGTATTACATAAAAGGAGACAAAAATGACAACTGTCAGCGTGGAAGGTGTGAAAGTGGGCGTGAAAGAGGAGAGCGCCCACCTGCTGGAAGCGGCCGCCAACGGCGACCGATATGGCTCGAGCAAAGCGGTAATGCAGCACACAACTTCCTACTCGCCTACATACATACATACATAATATTATATATTTATTTATGATATATGCAAATGAATCACAATACGCCCAAAAGTAGCAAAAATTGTCAGAGACACTTTGCATATTCAAATCGACTATGCGGTTGCTTGCTGCAGTTTTTGCCGCTCCGTCGTTACGACACTGAAGCGACTGGCAGCCTTAGCAGTGCAAGCCATACATTTTTGTAATACGCACTTTCCGTGCGCTTCTCCATCGGACCACAACAACAACCACTGCCACGGCCACAACTATTTGTGAGCGCTGCGCAAACTGCCACTGGTCCGTCACGGGGCGCAACTTGGGCGCCGCATTTCACTACACTGCAGGCACCGCACCTACACCGGCGACATGGCATTAGTTACACTTGACGACCAGTGAGTAGGTTTCTAATGTCATCGGCGTATGGCATCCAGTTTGTACACCGTTGACTCTGATTCGATTGAGCAATGTTTGCACTCAGTTGATGTGGTTTACACAAAGTGGGAAGCAAATGAAAAGCAAATGAAAGCAAATTAAATATTTATATAAACTTTTAAAATCAGTTCAATGGGTTTGGGGTTTCAATAGGTATCTCTCTCTCTCTCTCTTGACTTCATTTACACTATTATTGTCAGAAAGTAATACAATGTTTAATATTGCTGACGAAGTAAAGATAAAGTTTGATCGTACAGAAATTAATGTTAATTAAAACATTGTACTTTTGAAAATTTAAATAGTGTATTTTGATACATTTGTGTGCATCCTTACTGAGCAGCAAGCACTGGAATAATGTTATGAAACCACCTGATGAATACAACTTTTGTTAAAGCTGTAGATATGACAAAGAAGAAGAACGGCTTTAGAACTCCCTGAAACTTTGGCAGAGACTGATTGGCTGCCGACTGCTCACTGCAGTTCTACGAGAATCAAACTCAGCCGATTCCGGTTCTACTGCAGATTGGTCTTTGCTTGTGTGTCTTCTTTTGACCTTCTTTTTCTCCAACTGTTTGCAACCTGTTTAAATTTTGATGTACCGCAATATTGTCATTCAAATTTGTCAGTAATTTCTCTGTGTCTGAGTTTGAGTTTGTTTTATTGTCATTTACAAGCACTGCCATATCAATTTGCAAATGATGATTTCAATTAATATGAAAATTATACGCTCCACCAAACATCTCTTATTTATTATAAATTTGCCAAAAATTTTGCCAACCTCATTTGTCATGCGGCAAACACACGCACCCATACACCAAACAAATAAAGGAGACCAAATTGCCAGTTTGCGTCTCGTCTCGTCTTTCAGTCAGCCAGATACAACAAGTTGTCTGGCGGCGCGCGCGTAACTGCAAATTAACCCGCCTTCCCCTTGCAAAAACGCGCCATATCCGCTCCGCACACAATCCCCCTCCATTCAACAGCCGGTTCGGTTGCACGCAGCCGAAAGTCGATAAGTTTCGTTTGACCTTTCACGTTGCGCGCTAACCTTGTCGTGTACATTGTTGTACTTTTATTCAGTTTTCGATTTTGTTCAGCCTTTGCCAATTTTTTATACACATTATACCATTTATTTTTTTCTTTTTAAAATATATCCATTTGCTGTTCGCTTGGACAATTAAAGCAAATTCAGCCCATATGAAATTTGTTTGTGCGTTGGTTGCATGACGGAAATGCTTTTGTGTTTTTTCAAAGTTTTTTCGTATGAAATAGTGCAAAATTATGCAATTTAAACAAACAGGGGGTCTGTCTAATATTTTTTTACCTTTTCGATGCTTTTTTCGTTTGTCGGCAACGTTGCGGCACAGTGGTCGTTTTTTTTGTATAATTATTTATTGGATATCCAACGCATTTGAAAATATCTACAAAAATAACTACTTCGTAATAATTTAATTAAAAAATTAAGAAAACATTTATGATTAATGATTTACTTTGTTGATTTCAATTTTTAACTCCGTTTAGTCTTAAAAATTCCATACCAAAAACTTTATACACAGTTTTTCCTCAAATTTTGAAGTGTTCTCAAAATCTGAATGTTTTTAAATCTAATATGACAAGAAAGTTTTATGTTGATGTTTAATTTATAATAAATTTTTCCAATAATGCATCTCAAAAACTGTAGGAAAAATTTTGTAAAAAACTGTACTCGTATTATTGATATTTTACAATTTTTTTTAATTTTTTTAATAATAATATTTTTTTTTCAATTTTTGTTTAATTTTTCCAATAATTTGCAACATATTTAAATTTTGTAGTTTTGAAATGTTTCCAATTTTTTTAATGTTTCCAATAGTTTGCAACAAATTTTGTAAAATGTTGAATTTATTAATTTTCCATTTGTTTTAATTTTTCCAATATTTTGCAAAAAAAAAGTTAAATTCTATATTATTGACTTTCTTAATTTGTCCAAGAATTTGAAAAAATCTGTAAAATTCTTAATTATTGAAATTTGTTCAATTTTTTTTTTCATTTTTCCAATAATTTGCAAAAACAGTCTGAAAAATTGCTGAATATCTTTTAATAATTTCAATTTTTCAATATTTTAATAATTTGCAAACAATTGTGTAGTAAATACTCTTTATTATTGATTTTTGTTTTTAATTTTTTGTTAATGTATACATTAATCTGCATAAAATTCTATACTATTGTATAGTTTGCTAGTTTCAAATTTTTTTCCAATAATTTGCCTCAAAAATTGTAAAAAACATTTTTATTAAAATTTTTTTTCTAATAATTTGCCTCAAAAATTTAAATAAAATTTGTATTAATATGTTTGTTCCCAAAAATTTTTAAATAAGTTGTATCAACAATTACATAAAATTTAATTGAATGAAATTAATAAATTTGTTTGTTTCATTCCCAAAATGTTTTAAAAAGTTGTCTCAACAATTAAATAAAATTACAATATTAGTTAAACATTTTGTGTTCATTAAATTCATTAAAATTCTCCAATTTTTCTATATTACCTCTGGAATACCGAAAGAAACATTATATACTTTATATATAACTTTATAACTTTATATCCATTAATTTTCTTAGTTTTTAAAAAAGTTCAAAACCAAAAATTCCATTAAAACTTAATTTAATTTAAAATAATTGATTTCCGTAATGACTAAAAAATTACTAAAAGAGTTCAAAACCAAAATTTCTATAAAAACTTTATTTAGTTGCATATATGTTAATTTATTTCCCCTTTCAGTATCCAATTTTATTAATTTTTTACCAAATGCATAAATTTTCTTAAGATCAAAATATTACAACAATTTTGTCCTTTACAACATCATCTAAATTTTAGATGAATTATCTATAATTTCGTTGATATTTATATTTGCGTTAACTAAAATCCGAATGACTGTATTGTTACTCTGAGAAAAAAATATTAAAAAGTAAACAAGCTACCTCATTTGAACAAACCAAAACCATCAAAGTTTTAGTAGTCAAAAATGTCATCATATCTTGTAAACACAAACGTTCTCAAAATAGATTCCTGCTCAACAAATTCCTTCAGAGTTCCAAGAGTCCAATATTGCCTCACACTTTTGTCATCGGCACCAACTCATATCGCGAAGCCGAACCTTTGAGTTGCCGCATTGACTTTCGCTCGCTCATTACACACTGCCGGTCCTTTGATTATAATTATCAATGAAATTTGACAGAATAAAATCGTTTTCCAGCAATAAAAATGCATACCTCACAAAGGTAGTCGCTTCCACGAAAAAGTTGGTTTATGTATTTTTTTCAGGGACCGGAAATAACAGTTATTTATGAAAATTATATTTGAAAAGTTTACTATGAAGGAAAAGTCACACAAATAAATTAAATATACCAACAGATTTCTTTTCGTGTCAAGAATCATATTTGGCAATAAACTTTTATTATGCAATTTTTACGGAAATATAAAAAAATAAGAATTATTTTTTTTTTATATTTTAAAAATCCTTGAATAACAATTATTTTTGATTTTTTTCTTATTAGTCCATAAGTAACAGTTTTCTTTCGATTTTTATTTTAGTTGACCTATGATAACAGTTATTGGTGACTTTTATTTAAAAAAGTCATAATAAAAATTATTCAGTGACTTTTATTCATAAAAGTCATCAATAAAAATCATTCGGTGACTTTTATTTTTTAAGTCATCATTAAAAATCATTCAATGACTTTTATTTATAAAAGTCATCAATAAAAGTCATTAGATGACTTTTATTTTTTAGGTCATCAATAAAAATCATTCAATGACTTTTATTTATAAAAGTCATCAATAAAAGTCATTAGATGACTTTTATTTATAAAAGTCATCAATAAAAATCATTCAATGACTTTTATTTTTTAAGTCATCAATAAAAGTCATTAAATGACTTTTATTTATAAAAGTCATCAATAAAAATCATTCAATGACTTTTATTATAAAAGTCATCAATAAAAATCACTCAATGACTTTTATTTATAAAAGTCATCAATATAAATCATTCAATGACTTTTATTTATAAAAGTCATTAATAAAAATCATTCAATGACTTTTATTTTTTAAGTCGCAACATAAAAGTCATTTTCATTAATCGCAGTACTGGATTCATTAAATATCAAAATGTATATATATTCTTGATCGGCTGAACAAAAACAATAGAACAAACCACATATATATTACGAGAAGGGCCAACGAGAAGGGCTTAAAAAACATCATTTGTATCTCATTTGAAGTGCTTTCACCAATTTTGATGTCAAGCCATCTTTTAAATCATGTTTCCACATACGAAATCTTAACCCATCGTTGGGCCAGTTAAATTTTGATTTTCGAATAATTATAAAATACGTGTCGAATAAGTTTTGATCTAGAATATTTTCAGGAAGTACAAATTCAATACCCGACAAATTTAGATATTCCAGTAGTGCAATTAATGACTTTTATGTTGCGACTTAAAAAATAAAAGTCATTGAATGATTTTTATTGATGACTTTTATAAATAAAAGTCATTGAATGATTTTTATTGATGACTTTTATAAATAAAAGTCATTGAGTGATTTTTATTGATGACTTTTATAATAAAAGTCATTGAATGATTTTTATTGATGACTTTTATAAATAAAAGTCATTTAATGACTTTTATTGATGACTTAAAAAATAAAAGTCATTGAATGATTTTTATTGATGACTTTTATAAATAAAAGTCATCTAATGACTTTTATTGATGACTTTTATAAATAAAAGTCATTGAATGATTTTTATTGATGACCTAAAAAATAAAAGTCATCTAATGACTTTTATTGATGACTTTTATAAATAAAAGTCATTGAATGATTTTTAATGATGACTTAAAAAATAAAAGTCACCGAATGATTTTTATTGATGACTTTTATGAATAAAAGTCACTGAATAATTTTTATTATGACTTTTTTAAATAAAAGTCACCAATAACTGTTATCATAGGTCAACTAAAATAAAAATCGAAAGAAAACTGTTACTTATGGACTAATAAGAAAAAAATCAAAAATAATTGTTATTCAAGGATTTTTAAAATATAAATACTAAATAACTGTTATTTGTTGAGTCATAAAATAAAAATCAAAAAATAACTGTTAAACATTGATTTTTATAATAAAACTTATAACTGTTACGGTCCCTGATTTTTTTACACACAAAAACTATGATTATTTCATTGGTGTACAAAGTCCACACCGCGTTCCAAGCTGTCGATAATGATGATTAATCTGCTTGCTAGCGGCTCTTTTGTGTAATTTCGTGCATCATCGGCGGCGTCGAAAAAGTTTGCATGACTTTGAAATGAACTTTACGGCTTGGCGTACACTAAGAGCGCAATTGTGGTGAACTTTTTCTGCGAATTATGAAATTCTTTTATATTTGTTTGTTTATGCAAAATGGGCGCATTAATTTTAAGGCCATTACTGAAAGATGCAGTACATTAAGTATTGAAAAGCATCTCCAGAATTCCATCGATATGAACAGAAAAGCGAAAAACCAAAATATAATTTAAAACTTGCAGGACCAGCTGGCACTTAGGCGGCCAATAGCCAACCTTCAACGGCTAAAAGCCAAAAGCGAGAAGCCAACTTGCCAAGCGCGTATTTTGCACCTTTTGCGTCGTAAATTGCGAAAATGCCAGCCAGCAAACCAGCGGCTACGCCAAGTCTTAGTGCCAGCAGCGGTGCGGCGCTCTATAAATAGCCGCGGTCCAGCGCGATTTCCTGATACACGCGCGGCATCGTTTCGATTGCCAATTTAAATGATTTTCTGTGCTTTTTATGGGTCACATGATCAAAACGCGACCAGCGCGCGACTCACTCGACCAGGCGCACCGGCACCTGACCAGCTCCGGCTAAACCACGGCCGGAGCCGGTGGTGGCGGTAGAGCGGCGCCGAGTAGAGCAGACCGCCGAAATTGTGGAGGGAGTGTCAGGTGCTCGAGTGCATATGCTCGAATGTAACGATGTGTGTGTGTGGGGGGGTTTGGGCGCACACACATCTACGAGCATGAAAAGGTGCATGTGAACACTTGGCGACTATTTCCTTTTCGCTATTTGATTTGTGTCGATTTTTGTAGTTGCGGCTATTGGCTGTCCTCCACTTTTTCCTTTCATTTCTGCTTCTTAGGTTGCCGACAATTCGTTTGGCTCAATGCCATTGTTTCCAAGTGCGGTTTCCTTTGGTCGTTCGTACGTGCCCCCTTTGACGTAGGATTCGTCATCGTACAAACCCATACAAAAAGACTCAATGTTAAATTCTGATGAAATTTCGTACATTTTGAACGTCACGTTGCGCGGCGTCGAGCTCAATGAAAAAGAGGCCCACACCAACAAAAACAAAGTTGTTGCTGTTACGTGTGCTATCAAACAATATGTATTACTTCATGTTCGTTGGTTGTAGTCACATAGATATGCGTATAGTTTGTTTAATTCGGGCATTTCGATACTGACGTCAATGCCAATTTCATGAATTTCAATTAAAAACAATCAGCCGAAGCTCGCCACAGCTCGCCACTTTGACTTTGACGAAAGTGCTGGGGTTGTCAACGTATATACGATTTGGCTGGGAAATTCGTAATGCCCAGAAGTAGGCGTGGTCGGTATTTAAAAAGATAAACAACATAGTTAAACAGAATCAACAAGAGTATCGATTAAGCAATGTCCGTCCGGTAGTTGTTCTGTCTATCCGTTGGCCATGAACCAGCTCAGATATTGAAGTGAAATTTCATATCAAATACTGCTGGTATTTCAGCTTAGAGCTAATGCCCATATAAGCTTGATTCGTCCACTTTTAAGCCACAGGAGAGTAATTTACACACTGAGGAAACCAAATAATTTATATATAGTATATTTGCATACGGAAATGGGTATGGCACGCCTCCTTAACTTATTATGAATTTCATTAACCCATCTGAAATTATAGGTTCAAGTTTGTACTTTTGTCTAAGATTGTATTCAGGTGTTTACTAGGTATTCCAGCTTATGACTGATTGTTCTAGTCACAACCAGGGTTACCGTTTAGAATTTAGAGAAAGTCGCACAAAAGGCCCTTTTAACAACAAAAAGTCGCACAAAAATTTCGTTTTTCAAATAAAAGTGGCACACTTTTTTACTAAACCAAAACACAAGTAACAAAACAAAAAGGAATTAACAATTCAAACGATATAAATAGCTTAGAAATAATTCATTAAAAATGTTTTTATATACCCTTTTGTGTATTAATTTTACATGTAATTTTCAATCATGTATTTGTCTACACTTTAATATATTAATCACAATTTTTATTTGGTTGGTTAATTTCTTTTTCAATAATCCTAATTTGATACATGCGCTGCCAATTTGTATAAATTAAGGTACAATGGTTCATATAAAACATTTTTTAAGCTTCCTACTGTATGCCAAAAAAAATTGATGGAAAAAGTTGGAAAATTAGATAAGTTTGAAAAAGTCGCACAAAAAGTCTCAGAACGTCAAATAGGTTGCAAAATGCTACTAAAGTCGCACAACGGTCACAACGTATGACAAAGTAGTCCAAAATTCTCGAACCTGACTCAAAAAATTCTACACGTTTTTAATACTTTCCTTTATAAATCACAAACGCTTGTGGAAAGTTAAATAATTCAGCTCAATAATGGTCATTCGTATTGTGCGTACCGCTTCATGTGTTTGGACAATTTATGGCCATTAAAAATATCCGATATGCCGATGATTTGTTTTTGTGTCGGCGTGACAGTGAAATATTGGTCCAGAAGTATTCGAAAAATTAAAATTAGCACATTTTATCTGCGATTCTCAGCCGCGTTCATCGAAACCGGAACAGCGATCGTGTGGGAAGACAGCAGTGAGCGAACGGTACACAATGCAAACGTAAACAAGGCTAAAAATACGCGCGTGCACATCACGCATTTACTTGACCCTGTACTGCAATCTAACTACTCACCGATCGAAGTCAGAGGCAGCCATTGTTCAATCACACGCACTCATTTACATATTTACAGCCTCCACTGACTATTCAATCTGCGTGCGTGTAATATTTAATTGCCGCACTCAGTTGGACGTCCAGTCGCTGTCCTTAGAATTCCATAGCCCACACCATTGCATTTTTTTGCTTCCTGCTCTAAAAGCAAAGTTCTGTCATAAACCAGTGCGATATCGTCTGGTCTATGTATATGTTGCGTGTAATTGCTATCATCGCCGATAATTGCGAAATACATTTCCGACGTGCGATTAGTAGCACACACACACACACACGCATACCGCCCGTCTGTGTACACTACTTGCATTTATAATTAATTTGTTGTTGTCATATTTTTATTGGGCTACAAACATCAATTCGCTGCTGCTAATGGAGGCGCGGTGGGAACCGCATCAAGTATCGATCACGTACATATAAATACATTCAATTTGCAACACCAATAAGCGCGGCAGGCAGCAACGTCGATTTTGCGATGTTGGCCAAATTCTGCTTGTGTGACATGATTCACGAGTGCGCCACGTCTGTCAGCGACACTGGTAGGTGTTTGCTTGGCGTAGTGAGGCCCGTAGCTGGCTGACACGAAGCTAGCCAACACATCGTATGCGCTCGCCCGGTCGCGTCGAGCCTCCCAGACCAGCGTTGTGGTGCACGTTCTCCGCGTCGAAGGCGAGCCCCCCAAGCACGACCCACACAGTGGTCGTCAGTCTTATCAGCGAGTCACGAGCACGAGTGTTCATCGACAAGCAAGCAATCTGAAGCGGGAAAATATTCAGATTACGGCGGCAATAAACGGAAGCGGCTTGTTCGGAATGTGATTCATCATGGCATGAAGAATTGTTTTCTTCGGTAAAATTATGAACGTTCGATAAGCGATTTGCGGCATAAATAAAGCAACGTATTTGGAGTCTGGAAGTTTTTGATTGCATCCTTAACTGCTTACGGGTAGCATTTCTTATGGGAAACATTTATGTTGTGCAAAATAGCAACACTAAAATGTTTGATTTCTTTGAATTTCAATACAATTTTCTTTCGTATAAGAAGCAAAAACGCATTCAATCAAAGGCAAACAAAAATACAAAGCCACACTGTTGCGGCGATTTTCACAGAGGACGTTTTTCTTTTAAACGTCATTGCCATTAGACTAGATTTTGACAGTAGAGATGACAGCCTATAATCACAGAATATTAGTTTATTTGCGAAAGACTTTCATATTTCACTGTACTATCATACCTTAACTAGAGTTCATTCATAAATCGAATTGGCTAACATATTCTCTGCAACGACTTGCAATAAAGGCACATCACTCCTTTTCCTTGTCATACCATCTAACAATGGGCCTATTTGTGACCTAAGTGTGACAGTATCCCTTGTCCAGCGAGCCGCATCACCTCAATTTAATCTATTGAATATTAACCCTTTCGACCCCGAATTTTACCCTGTATCTCGATATTACTTTTTGGTATTTAAATCATGAAACATTTGCCCAAGAAGTGTGCACACGACATTTGAAGTCGCCACGCCTCTTTGTTAGAGTTCTATAGCTAGTTTACCTTTGAACAATTTAGCTTAAAACGAGTTAAATACATTTTGTATCAATATTTTTTAATTACAGAAACATTTTTTTTAATATTTATGGCTATTTATGGAGAAACAGGGTTTTAATCGAACGCGCCCAATTCATAGACTTCAATTAGAACACAAACTTTCCCTGATATTGCTGAAAATTATTGGAAATTATTTTAGGGATAACAGTAAAATTTTTGTAATTTGCTTTAGATTCACTTTTAAAAATATTAATTTGTTAGTGTCTATTTAAATTAAACCCATAAATCAATCGGAGCTTTTGCTATAAGATGACAAATAGGTGAAGTTGCTCTCAGGCAACCGGAAAGGGTTAAAATTTTTGGATTTTTGCACAATTATAATTCAACTAGTAAACTCTTTTCAATTCGTTCAGTAATTAAGTCACAAGCTATGCCTTCTTTAGTTTATCGATACAGTTACATCTTCAGTTTTGAGTTCATTGCGGTCGACACTATCACAACGAACTTTATCGCATTTTCAACCACTGTGAATGTGTAGCAAAGTTCACATAAAAGCTTTTCAAGTTTAACCGTTGAACATTTGAAATTTAATTATCCGCACTGAGTGCACAATAAAAGTTTTATTATTATTGTTTTGCATTTTTGACAAATGTGCTTAGATTATGTCATCATTGGAAGGAAGTGTTAAATACTTATTTTTTGGTATTACCTTCAATTATGCTTTTGCACTTTTATAACTATGGGTTTCAAGTGAAAAAAAACAAGTGTCATTATTTTGAGACTGCAAGAATTTGCCAATTCATAATAATTTTTTAATTGACTGGCACGACAGCCCGCTTACGCGAGACTAAGGCCTAGCTTCCCGCAACCATCCGTGTTGTGCGTGTGAATTTGTACGCGGGTGGAAGGGACCTACAGTTTTAATGCCGGTTCCGAACGGCAGGTTGGGAGCTTTATCATAGGCAATTTTTACTCTCAGAGGTTTGCCATTTCCAGCTGAGAGGACAGCCACCGAAAGAGAAAACGAATTTTCCCGTTATTTTTTTTAGGTGTTATTATTATTATTATTATTTGCCAATTCATGCAGAAATCAATTAATAGAAAGATTGATTAATCGTTCGTATTCAACAATTTTACTAATTCAAACAAGAATAAGAGCTTATTTCTAAAAAAAATTTACATTAATTTTAGCTTTGCAGTTCCGGCTTATATGACAAATTGCCGAGTAATGAATAATGATTTTGGGTTTTACTTAAATTAAGTTAGACAGAGCGTGACATTATAGCTACTCACAGGTGGAAGAGAAGAGTCATTGTGACTGCCGAATGAAACTGGCAAAGCTATTGCGACACCTACGATACCGTAAATATTTATTGTTGACAGGTTAGCCAAGCAAACTATTAAAAAGGTCGCAAATAGTCTCCTCCGGGCCAGAGTTGGACGGTGAAACGTTTTTCGTTGTCCATTGAAAGGGAGAGTTTAGTATTTTGAGGTTAGACATCGCCTTAAATTAGTTATAGACAGCTAAAGCGTTGTATAGACATAGCTTTATATCACTTATTTTCAAAATTTTTGGTAGCTTTATAGTTTGTTTTAATTTGTCTTTTTACTAATTATTTCCTAAACATTAATTAATCTTTTACGGTGTTTTTTTGTTTGATAGAAAATTATATTTTCAATTCGTTTGTGAACAAGAACAATAATCCCTTCACCTTCCAGATGCAGTTCGTTCTGTTTTCAAAGTTGTTAAAATTGAAGTGCTTTTCCTGGTCGAAACCGTCAACAAAACACTATCACTCGGCTATCAAAATGGCTTTCACATGCCATAACGTTGTTATTATAAAAACAATGCACAAATATTGTTGCTCGTACTTCTTTGCGAGTGCTTGCAAATCAAATGCAGAACTCTTCAATTATAAATTCAAAACTAACGTTCATTATCAAATGTTCATCAACAATAATAAACGCGGCTTTGTTGCGCATTAACTGTGCTTAGCGATGGGCAATTCATAACTAAATCAACTACACACACACAAATCAACTGCGGTGCACGCCGCACATCAGTAAAAGTCATTCCACCCAGTTAACTTGTTGAAAGCAACTTGACTTCACAATCCCCAACACTTACCTGTCCGCTAGTCACACTTGCCGTTCGGCTCTCCCTTCTCCAGCCGAACGCATCACACTACAAAATCGAAAAATTCACTAGTTGAAAGTTTTATTGTCGCGAAACCGTCACATTGTTTGGACGCCAACTCATTTTGTTCCATCACTTTTGCCTCGTTCCAGGACCAGGAGAATTTGCTCGGCAGCAGCATGGTGCACGGTTCGACTGAGAGCAACGCAAAGACTCTACCGCAGTATGTGGCCGCTTTATCGGCGGCCGGTGGCGCTTTTGCTGCCGGCACACTGCTCGGCTGGACATCGCCCGCACAGGTCGCCATCACCGGCGGCGACTATGGCTTCGAAGTGAGCAGCGATCAGTTCTCGTGGATTGGCGCCGCCATGACGCTGGGCGCAGCCTTCGTCTGCATACCGATCGGTTTCCTCATCAACATGATCGGCCGCAAGCTGACCATGTTGCTGCTGGTGTTGCCGTTCACGATCGGCTGGGCGATGCTGATCTGGGCGCAGAATGTCGGAATGATGTACGCGGCGCGCTTCATTCTGGGCATATCGGGCGGTGCGTTCTGCGTCACCGCGCCCATGTACACTGGCGAAATTGCGCAAAAGGAGATTCGCGGCTCGCTCGGCAGCTACTTCCAGCTGATGATCACCGCCGGCATACTGTTCGTGTATGCGGTCGGCGCCGGCCTGAATGTGTTCTGGACGAGCGTCGTGTGCGGCGTGCTGCCGCTGGTATTCGGCGCCATATTCGTCTTCATGCCGGAAACTCCAACCTATTTGGTGAGTTTGATAATTGATTGTTTGTTATGGGGTAGAAGCTTATTTTGTATGGTTTTTAAATTTGCAGGTGAGCAAAAATAAGAACGACAGCGCTGTCAAGTCCATTCAATGGCTGCGCGGCAAGGACTTCGACTACAAGCCAGAAATCGAGGAACTGCGTGCCACCGATGAGAAGATCAAAGAGAATTCCACGTCAACTTTTGCTGCGCTCACACGTCGCGTCACCTTGAAGGCTCTGGCCATCAGTTTGGGCCTGATGTTCTTCCAGCAATTGTGCGGCATTAACGCTGTAATTTTCTACGCAACCGACATCTTCAAGGTTAGTGCCAATAACATTCGCGGATGTAGATAACTTTGTGACAATTGAGGAGCATAGTGAAGAAGTGGAAGCGTAGTAAAAGCAAATTGCATTACCATTCACGTCTAATTGGCGTGAAAACAAAATGACAACATCTTGAAAAGTTACAAGAAATGTGCGTTAGATTGTTGTAATTCTTAGGAATTGGGACTGTTTCTTCTTATATGAATTTCAAACATTTACAGTCAATTTAAATTTTAAATTAAAAGGTTGAGTCAAATCCATGTTAAAACTTTTTTTAATAGTCTTTTATTTGCAATCTGCCCTATAAACATTTAGAAAATTTGTGAAATTAACTATAATTAACAGTGTAGATTATTTCATTTCAATTCAATTTTTTAACATTACAGCAACTAATCCTATAAGGTTGTTTACATACTATTTATTTAATTTCTAAAGGCCAAATCTAGGACATGATACCTTTTGAGTCTTTTAGTTTCTTGGCTTTGGTTTCTTGATACTGAACTTTTCATTCCTGTAGTTTAAATTGTGTTGAGTCTAAAAATTTTTGCTTTTAGCTTTAATTTTTGTTTACAATTACCAAAAATCATTGTTAATGTGCATTAAAGCATAAAAATGTAGATTTCCTTTCTTGCATTATCTGTCAGAATCCACAATGTTTCAACAATTTGTTTCAATTTCAGGACGCCAACACCGGCATTAATGAGAACCTGTCGACCATTGTTGTCGGTGTTATGCAGATGATTGCCACTTTCGTCTCAACGCTGGTCGTTGACAAACTGGGTCGCCGTCTGCTGTTGCTGGCCTCCGCGTCCGTCATGGCCCTGTCTACAATTGCCATGGGCATCTATTTCTACATGCAGGACCGCGATCCCGAATCCGTTACCACGCTCGGCTGGCTGCCGGTGTGCAGTTTGTGCATCTTCATCATACTCTTCTCGATCGGTTTCGGACCGGTGCCGTGGCTGATGATGGGCGAGCTCTTCGCCTCGGACATTAAGGGCGTTGCTGGCTCGATTGCGGGCACAACGAACTGGGTGTTGGCCTTCGTCGTCACCAAGACGTTCGTGAACCTGAAGATGGCTCTGGGCAATGGCGAGACATTCTGGCTGTTTGCCGGCATCACCGTGGTCGGTGTGTTCTTCGTGTACTTCTTTGTGCCGGAGACTAAGGGCAAGAGTTTGAACGAGATCCAACAGATTTTGGAGGGCAAGAACTCGAGCAATAGCCAGGGCACTGCCAATGGCCAGGCCTAAGCGACAGTGCGAAAGCGGTCGACGTAGCAGGGAGCGAGTGTGCAATCGAGCGGGTGAGCCGATTGCGTCGAGGGAGCAGCTAAAGAGAAATGTATACATATTGGCCATTTGTTTTGTTGATTCGGAGGAGCGCAGGAAGCAGCAGTTGTCAAAACTAGTAGGAAAATGTTTGCAGCAAAGCAGTAGGATCAAGTCTAAAGATTTGCTTTTTTGGATATTCATGCATTGAATAATCTAATTTATTATAGACAGACTCTACATAGTTAAGTGTACATCTTAAGAGCACACATCGTACCGTATCGTATCGCATTATTACTACCACACACCCACACCTACACCCACACACACACACAAACACACACGCATTTAATTTAGTGCAACCTATGCAGCATGAATTTATAAATTGTTATTGCTATAAATTTTAAATTGTATTTAATTTTCCATGTATTGTTTTATGTTAAACAGTGTGTTTGTTTTCAGTTGCAACGAAACGTTATACTTTCTTTTGATATTCTTTTTGATTTTAATTTAGAATGTATTTTTATGTTACTAGTTGAATGCAACTCGTAAGTTATGATTAGTTTGTAAATGTCACTAATTTGTCATGTACAAACGCTACAATAGCAAACCAAAAACACAACAACAACAACCATTTGTTGTGTCATTTCATAGAAAACTATTGTAAACAAAGCAATGGCAAACAAGAAAAACCAACTAAACAAACAACATACATAACAAAAGCAAATGAACATGAACAACCAAACACATTTTTTGTGCAAAAAACTAATATGTTGAAATTTGAAAAGCAAAGATTTTTGCAACAGACAAAACAAATCTGTAAATGCAAAAAGCAAAAGGAATAAATAATACTAACACAAGACTGAAGGTCAAAAGGCATAAAATGTTGAAATGAAAGGATTTTTGTATGTTTGATTAAACCGAAAGCAACTACCACCTTTTACCATGTGTATGAAAGCCCGCAGCGAGAGTGTCTAGAGTGAAGATTTCTATTGAAAAGTGTTCCAAGTTGTTGAAGGCCGTAGTATGCGCCACCGTAATCACACCGAAGCATATTGTAGTATACAACCACAACCCAGGCAAAGGGCAAATTTCTTGCATTTAAACAGCAGCAACAAATTATTGTAAAATATTTTTAAAGAAAAAAATATTGTAGCATTTTATTTTGTGTCTTTTAAACTATCAATGTTTAAGCAATGTTTGCTCCTTAGAAACATAAAACTTTCCAATGTGCATTTTGTGTTGATATTGTCATGTGAAACCTACTTGTCTCACCGCTTCAAAGAACATTCACTTCAGGGCGTTCAACTGCAAAACATCCTCACTAGTACAGCCACGCCCACATCCAGCGCACTGAATGAGATGCGCCGAGAGAAGCAATTGTTTTGTACACTTGCTTTTCGTATGGTTTTTGCTGTTAAAATGTTTCTTTGAACGAATTTCTTTTGCTTTTTAAGTGCATTTTTTGCAAATTGAAATATTTTTTACACCACCGTAGTGTTAAGTTGGAAGCATTTTGTATTCTAATTTATTGCCGAAATGTCTTTTATGATTAATTTTTAAATTATATACATGCATACAACTATTTAAGATCAGCCATCATGAAAGAATAAATAAATTTTAAATATTCTTTTAGAAAACATCACTTTGGTTATATTATTTACTACTTTTTCATTTGTCATCGCTTTATTTGCCGCTTCACACTCTGAGCTTCAAGCTCTGAGACCGGTTAAACAATCTGCAGTGGGAATGCAAAGCACTTCCCCTGGCAGCCAGGAAAATGAAAACACATACCATATGTTCACACTTGTAATTTGTGCCCAACTCTCCGTTGCTTATCAGTCAGAACAGAAAGAAAAAACGGCAAATGCAATAAGGAAACTTGCATACATGCAAACATATGTATTTGTTTAACTTTTGAAATTGTGTAAAATCGTGTATTAAACACATAACATACGAATATATAGAGAAAAGAATGCAACTAGCAGAATGTAAATACGAGTATATGAAAAATAAATATGGACATATTCACGTGGTTAATGTGCAAAACCATTGGAGTTATTTTTCTGCAGGACTGAAATATGGTAGGAATAACGCCTGGCTATATCTAAGGAAAGGAACGAGAGCAGGTACAGTCAGTCAACGATCATTTCTGGGCATCCACATACATTGAAATTCTGTGGTCAAACGAAATTATCGTTTATTTTGAATGTATAGTTGATTTAAATATTCGACAACAATAGCTGACTTCATATGCGATCTTCTAATATGCGTTTGTTCGCAGCTTCGTTTTGTCGCTTCTAAATTTAAATAAAAATAGCAACAAAGAAATCTCTCTTGACGTCATTTGTCTACGGTTTATTAGTTCCCATTGTACACATTTAAATAAAACCTAATTTACATGGGTACTGATTGTTTTCGAAGAAAAGTATATTAACGTGTTAATACAGTCAATGGGATTTCTAAGCAAATTCTACAGATTTACAATTTTTCTATATTATTCAAAAACGAGGTAATCGGATATTTTCATGTACAATACTTTACATAGGTAATTGCATAACTAGTCGAGGTTTAACAGCTACATGTACATTAGTGATATAAAAAGATATTTATTTTTAATACAGAAAGAACACTGCACACTGTGGTTAATTCAACAAATGCCCTCTAATGAAGGGCAAACCCGTCGGCACACGCTGCTGATATTTCTGATAATCAGATCGAAAGAAGTTCAGCAAAGTGATTTCTTCCAGATAGATGCGATCGTGGAAGAATTTCCAACTCACTAGCGTGTAGACGAGAATGCACACCGGATTCAGCAGAATGATTTGGGTGCCAATGGACCACCAAAACCAGCCAACATACGAGGGATGGCGTGCATAGGCGTAGATGCCGTGCGTGATGAGCTTGTGGTGATCTGCCTTTTCGTATTGCACCTACAACCAGAAAGATTTGAGTAAGCGTTGCACTACAAGCAAAGTCAAATACGCACCAAATGTGTAAAGCTGCTGCGCGCTGTAATCATAGCCACTTTGCGCACAATTTCGCCAAACGTGCATAGCACCGCCCCAATCAGCCACAAGTAGTAGGTGCCCTTGAAGTCGGGCAGGAAAAGCACCTCGAGTATGAACTCCACCCAGCTGGCTGCCGCTGCCAGTGCATAGTGTATGGAGTGATTGAGAATGAAAGAGTCAACAGTGAGACTGAGTGGGTTGCACCACGCAATCGCGAGGAATTCCGTATAATGGAAGAGTGCCATGTACAGACCGTAGACGCCAAACTGTTTCCACACTGCGGGCGCAAACAGAATGACCAGAATGCTGACCGCCTCCACAAAGCCCAAAAACGAGGCGCGCAACGCAATCTAGAAAGGCAACACATTACGAATGAGCTCATTGGCCACAAACACATTACGCACATTACCCACCTGATAGTCGTCGTTTCGCAGCATGTAGCGTATGATCATGTTGACGAGTGCATAGTAGAGCACCGGACCCCACATTGCAGCGCCCCACACATTCGGCACAATGCCGTAGTAGATTTGCGGCACTGAGGGCAGCAGCACCAGCGCCGCTGTGCCCAGAAAGCAGTACAAACTGAGGCGGCCCTCATGACAGAGCCGTTGTTCCGGCGCAGTGCGACTCGTGCTCATGTCGCTGGTGCGGGTGGTGCCGTCGGCTGGTTATGGCTAGGTATCACAATTTATTTGTGCAACAGTTGCGATTCCCTCCTGCGTTGCATTTGCCAGTTTTGTGCAGTGGATTAAACTGTGAGCGCTGCTTCGCAATTGACGAATTTGCATTTGAGAAATGCATACACACACAAGAAAATAAACAAAATTAAAGGCAATCAGCTGATTTTGGCAATCATAGAATGGCGGTCGTGTTCACGCGAGAAATTAAGTGGCCCGAACGAAAGTGTTGCACGCATCGGGGAAAAACAGAATATTTGTTTAGAATTTATTTGGTGGGGAGTCTTTTAGCATTAGTCTCGTCAAAGAAACAATTACGTTATATAAATGAAGCATAGTTGACAAATATTATTTTGAATTTAATGCAATTTGAAAGATATAACATATGTATGCATCTTAGGCAGAAATAATTATATAGTAAATATATAACCGATTTTTATTCGTAAACTTTAAGTTAATTTAGTGTAATCAATAGCATTTATTTGCATAACTCTCTAAATGCAAAATTATTATAGTGATGTGACGTATTTTAGTGATGGCATTTTTTTAAATTTCCAACAGTTTTATGAGCTTTAAGTTATTATTTTATCATTTTGACAAAAAAAAAAATACATTTAAAATGCGCAAAAGACAATAACTTAAAACCTAAATAAATAAAAATCCAGTTCCATTTTTTTGAGTTAAAAATTTGATTATTACATAAATACATTTTAATGGAATGTTCAATTTTCAAAAATTTTTTATTACTTTTACTGTTTATTGGTAAGTGATTTGTGTGCTTTAAAAAAAAACTCGTCTTTAGGCATGTTGCCAACCGCAAACGATCTGGGTTTTGATTTTTACTCCGACTGAAGCCGAAGTTGGCTGACTATTTCTGGATATGTAGATCCATCTGTAACCTGACGTCCCTAGCGAGCTTGACATTTCGCCTAATTCATGGTATGTTGCTGTTGTATTGCTTAACTAAGGCAATTCATCGGACGAAGTATTTCATTATTTACGAAGTATTTAAGTATTTCATTTATTCTATTGTATTATTTTATTTCGCTTCACAATGCTCACACAATGTGAAACGATTTTGTTCACTTATTATGGCAAAATTGGCTAGAATAAAAAAATTCAAATGGCTTCAAAATTTCACAAAAAACTTACATAAATCCCAATTGGAATATTTCGAATTGAATGCAACCCTGTAAGGGAACAAAAATCCAATTGGGCACAGAAAATTCATTTCATAAGAAGAAGCAAAAGTCGAAAAGAATAAAATCGGAATCAGAAGGGAAAAAACGTGGTTGCGTGCGGTTGAATTTAGCTCTTTGAGTTTTGCTTAAGTATAGCATTTAAGAAGTATATATATAAAATAAAGCAAGAACAAATAATATCGAAATGGTAAGTTAACACACGGGCCGGTGTAAGTGGCATTAATATTTGTTAAAAAGTTGCAAGTTGTGAAATGGACAATTTGAGTGTTCTCGATGTTTCTGCTGGTGGGGTTAAGTGATAAGGTGATGTTACCGGCTTGCCGCGGCTGCTGTGCATGTATGGGGTGTTGTGTAACATGGAAACAAATCGAAACTTCTTTCGTCCTATAACGTTGCTTTTGTGAGAAGTTGAATGAAATATGTTATAGTGAATTGTTTTTTTTTTCATTGCATTTGCAGGCCAACGCAGTGAAGAAGATTATGCCATTGTTGGACCGCATTCTGGTGCAGCGTGCCGAGGCCCTGACCAAAACGAAGGGCGGCATTGTGTTGCCGGAGAAGGCGCAGGGCAAAGTGCTGGAGGGAAAAGTAATTGCTGTCGGCCCCGGCGGGAGAAATCCGGTGAGTGCTGGTCAAATGCTAAAATAGTTTTTAAATTTGTAATTGACACGTTTTGTTCGTCTTTAGCAAAACGGCAATTACATCCCAATTGCCGTGAAGGAGGGCGATCGCGTGCTGTTGCCCGAATACGGCGGCACCAAAGTGGAAATGGAGGATAAAAAGGAGTTCTTGCTTTTCCGCGAAACAGACATTTTGGCCAAGTTGGAGTAGAGCTGAAGATGACAGCAAGTGCACCTTTAATTTCCTTCATTGTAATTAAATGTTGAGTCGTCATTTCGTTGTAAGCGACTGTCGTGGTTAGGCGGTTGAAAAACGACACTGTTAGTATGTAAATTCCATTTAAAAATAGTTTATGCTTGTGCGGGCAAAAAGCACATGTTAACCTCTAAATTTGAACAAAAAGAAATAAAACGGTTTTACGCTTTATTGATTTGATAAAAACTTCTGTGTACTTTATTTTAAAATTGCTAGGTTAGGTTGGCTGACCCCAGGGGGTCTCACATAGACCAAATTAGTGGTCCATAGTGTTAACTGCTAATGAAAGTAAAGAACTAGGCGGCGGAACTTAATCTAATTTCAAATTGGCCAGGCCGTACACTTGATTCATTATCGAACGCTGCTTGAGACCGGGTAGCGATTCGACAACGGCGCGTTCGCGCGACAGTTTTGCCAAAGCTTCGAATGACCTGGGTTCCCAGATGGCCAAATCAGCGAGCGTCTTTCTGCGAATGAACACATAACGGCTGCTATATTTCAACAGGCGACAATAGTGCATTTTTATTCATACTTGTTCAGTAAAATGTTGCTGCGTGTGAGCCCCTCCTTGAAGGTGTCCAGCGAGATGCCGTATTGCTCACAGCCCGCCTGCACGCGCGTCGTCCACAACTGCAGCAGAAAATTAATAGTTAACAACTGCTCATTGAATCTTTACTATTGAGCCCGATCGCACTTGCCTCCACCATATCCATCTTCTTCAGCTTGCGTCCTTTGGTTGCGTAGACCAGCGCGCGGTGCACATAGCGCACAGCGACGGAGTAACAATTGCGTTTGCGTCCACGAAAATGCTGTAGATGAATGGGGGAAGTATAATTGCAAGTTTTTAAAACGAAGCTGCATTGACGACTTACGGCGGCCAGCTTGAAGATTCTTCGCTTGCGCCAGAACTCGTCGGGTCCGCGGGATCGCACCAACAGCGGCAGGGTCGGTGACACCATAATTGGTTGATTGCTCGTGCAAATGTTTTGATTTAAGGCTTATTTTAATTGCAATTTGTTTGTATTCTCATTTTTACATAACCTCTGCGGCTTTTGATGATGAACGAGGGTTGATTTTGACAGTGGGCCAAGTGAACACATGAAGGCAATCAGCTGATTGTGCATGAAATAATATGCGTTGAACAGCTGCTAATACAGGGCCATGCCAAAGTATGAGTTTAAATTGTTTGGGTAATTCTATTTTGGTCGTGGACGATAAGCAACATTTTACAAGCAACATTTTTAATTTGAGGTTAATTGATTTAAGATGCCAAAAATATCGAAATGGAATAAATGAAAAATGTGTGTACAACAGAAGGGCGTAATAATGCAATTTTTACAATTGTTTCTTCCATTTAAAAATTACCAAACACTGAGTTGTTGTTGCAACTGCGCTGAAACTTGTTGATTCTTAACCCGTTGCCTATTGGTTCGTTGTTACGGGTTTCGTTACCATGGCTTCAAGTGTTTATGTGGAATAAAGAAGAACAAGATCTTTAGAGCCAACATTGTACATCAGATCAAAGAGTTGATGATGAACATTTAAAAAACCCATTGAAATGGGCGATCAGGCGGAATTGGATCAGTTGGCGCAAGCCGAACTGGAGCGACTACAACGTCAGGTATTTACAGCTGCCGACATGTGTTCACTTCGATTTGGCATTTGTAAAGGTCAGAAAAAATATTGCTAGAATCATGATTCTGCAAAGTAATTGGTTGTGTCCATTCAATAAAAAAGTACAATTTAAAAATAAAAACAGAAGTAGTTTTTAACAAGAAAGGAACACATTGTTTGAAGTAACACACACCGCATCTAAAGGAATTTTTCCTTACTGCTCTTTTTATGACTTCAAAGCAATGTACAGTATTGCCTGGATATAGGCATCCGCGAAGATGTATAAAATCTAATTGTATTTAACTAAAAAACAAAACATTACATTTGTTTATTTAAGACTATTTATAAATCCTACAAAAGTGCTTTCTTGAATTTGTTCGCTAAGTTTGTTAGGAGTTGACCGAGCCATCTGGTCAAAGTGCTACTGGACAATCGGAACGTAGTAGCCCTTAGGTTCTGGATGAATGCTATTCCAGCGTCTCAACCTTTCGCTATTTTGTTGCCATATGGCAACATACTACTTTGTGGACGTCTGAACCCTCTATGGTTCCAGGAATACATTTTTTTATTGGTCCTTGGAATACTTTGAAGTTTTAGGAAAAATACGAAATTAATAAACTGAATATTTAAGTTTAACGAAGAGAAGTATACACTTTTTTTAATGGTATATCTTGACATAGTAAAGGAAGAAGAAGCAGAAAAATTATATAACTTTAATTTGACTTTTTTTCTATTTAGATACTTTTTTTTAATTTTGGCTGAAGTAAATGAAGAAATATTCACATTTTCGTTATGCGTAAAAAGTTGTATGTTTAAGTAATTATTACAGCCACAAAGATGTTTTTGCTGTCACAGAAAAAAATATAAAAAATAAAATAAAATATCTGTAGCGAAAGGGCTAAGCTCAGTTTTATTATTTTTTCCGGATTTTGTGACCACAACGTAAAATCTGTTGTAAATAACAAACAGTAGCAGAAAGAACAAAGAACAATCGAGCCATTCTTACTAGTTATAATTTTTAATAAAATCTTTACCAATTTTTCTCGAAACAAATTAGCACCGTTCGTTGCAATTGGAACTGCGTTCTTTGCTGGAATATAAGGCCAAGCAATTGAAGAAACAAAATCACATGATCAGCGTGTTGCAGCAGGAACATCGAAACTTGAAGGAGGAGATCATCACGTTGGAGGGTGGCACGCATGCCAGAAGGAATACGAATGTATGTGATTATTCTAATAAATTTATTGCTTACATATATTACACACATAAATGTGTATATATTTATTACATTACAGAAAGAAAAGCGCCTGTGCTATTTGCAAAAGCAGTACGCCGAATTGCAAAATGTGTTGCAAGGCGAACGCGTCAATCTGTGGGAGCTTGAGGGTCACATACGAAAGGTCAGAGCGCGCCAATGATTAACATTTTCCATGTAGATAATCAATATTGACATTTGTTTACAGGCTGAAAAGGAAATCGACGCCCTGCGCCTGAACGAGGTGCCCGATAGTTGCTACAAGGACAAAGTCTGTAAGGTACAAAAGAGCGTCGTCAAGCTGGAGAATCGTCTGGATGTGGTCAATAAGAAGTGCAGCGATGTATTGACCGAGAATTGCAAACTGCGCGACTCCATCAATCACATGTTGCAAGATCGGTAAAGAGCGCAACTTTTATGAAAGCGAACATATGTGTGAATTTTTGGGAATTTGTGTCCTTGCAGTGCCAGTTTCAATGATATGTGGCAGTCGATGGTGACACAATTCAACGATGGCAAAAAATATATAATGGATCTAATAGATCAGTCAACGCTGGCATTCGATCAGCGAGAGGAGTTGTGCAACAAGCTGCAGGCGCTCAAGGATCGCAGTGAGAATGATAAAATTATGCACATACAGGTGAACAATTTGCGCATACTCAATCCTTTAGCTAGCTATGTCTTTTTGAAAGTCCTTTCACGACCTATGACACCTTAATAAGTGATTCTTCGGAGCCTTTATTGTCTTAGTTGCATCTTCATTAACACATTTTCACTGCCTTAACAGTGTAAAAATTCATATGCGACGTTCATACATTAATGTCCCACGGTCATGAAGGAGTTAAGCACATTGTTGACATATTCTAGATTCTTTACTCTTTTAGGAAATGCGTGAAATGCAGCGCCGCTTGGAGCACGACGCCAAACTTCAGAAATTCTTTGATACCAAAGGCCAAAAGCGTCTCAACCCCGAACTGGAGCAGCGTGAAATGGACAAGAAGTTGGCCTTGAAGCAGAACTATGAGAAGCAGCTCGCGGAGTATCACGAAATCATCGACAATATTAAGGTTTTTCGCAAACAAAAAAATAAAACGAGCCAATAATTATATACTTATATCTATATATATATTTATGATAGACACACATTTAAAATTATGGCTTCATTTCAGATATTGTACGACGAAAAGGACACTGAACGTTTGGCGGCACAGTTCAAACGCCAGGAGGAGGAAAATTTCGCGCTGTTCAATTACGTGAACGAGCTGAGCCACGAAGTAGAGGGCCTGAACGACACCACGCAAGAGTTGTCTGATGAAATCGGTAGGCCTACTTCCTCATATTGATCGATAAAGTACAAGCTCTAAAAATGAGGTTTTCCGCACCGCAGAGCGCCAAAAGGCCGAGCAAGTGGAGAAGGAACTCAAACAGCAAGTTGAGTCACTCGATTATCTGAACAAACAGTTGGAGAAGATCGAAGCGGCAGCCAATGAGTCCAGCGAGCAGAAAGTCGCGCTCAATACGCGTCTGCAACAAATGCTGCAAGGCATTGAGGAAATCTTCAAGTAAGCCTTAGTCCTTGTCATATTAAATGTGGAAACTGAGAAATTTGTGTATTCGCTTCTTGCAGGCAACTCTCCTGTGAAGATGCGCCCATTTTGAATGTGCTGAGCGCCAAAACTGTACTCACCGTGCACAATGTGAAACTGTTTATTGGCGTCATTGAGCGTCGAGTCAATACGGTGGTTAATAACGTCAATATTGACGAATCGTCAATTAAAATCTTGGCGAAAAGAGATCGCATACCCAAGTTTAATATAAAAGAGTCGGCAAAAATAAAAAAATAAAATGTCTACAATTGTTAGTGTATCAAATTGATTGCCTGTTTATCTGTTGGTATAAGTTATTCAGAGGTTGAAAGGAAAAGTCTGTTTAAATTAAAATTTAGGGAAAATAATTTAATGCGCATTTTTAATTGTCACAGTCAATCTTTGATTGGTTGCAGAAGTAGTTAAAATCTTGTATGGAAAATCAGGATTAATTTCATATTCATTTTAAAAGTGATAAAAGTGCGCCAAATCAGGAATAATGCCAGAGGTTTTTTTATTTTTGCCAAATTATAGCTGATAGTGTTAAAATGGGGTTTATATGCATAAATCTGATTTATTGAAAATATTGACTTTAAACTTGACGTATTTTCCAGTTTTTAAACTGAATAATAAAACAATAAAACTCTGACGGTTCAGTAGTCGGTTGAGATTTTATATCGAGAAGATGAGTTTTTAGGCATATTGACTTCAGAAGTTCAGACAGTGATTTCCACTGTGATACTGCGGGATCTATCCCATCTTATGGGAAGCTCTTGATGTCCATCTCCCAAGAAGTCACCGAAATACGATCATCTCGCAACAGCGCGAATATTCAGGTTAAAGCGTCATAAATTCCTCTAAAAGATCAGTATGTGTCATTTTGCTGAAGTGTAAACGACATACAGTGTACCACTAAAGTCTTCGTACAACACCTGGTTCAGAACTAATTATTAAAAAAAACTAAATATTAGTAGGAATTTTGGAAAAGTTTCGAAGCAGATCTGTTTATATGGCATTTATGTTTAATACAACAACAAAAACTAATATATTTCATTAAATAGTTTAAAAGTTGTAAGCCAATAAAGTCTTCGTACAATTAAGCTATGTCTGTGCATTTGTCTTCGTACACTTACGAAATTAATTAACTATGAATTATGAAAACCTACAAAATGTTTTATTAATATTTAGTTGGATACCCCTTGTTTTCAATGACGACCTTAAGGAAATCTGGCATCGACTTTACAAGTTTTTGTGTATAGTTTGAACCAGGTGTTGTACGAAGACTTTAGTGGTACACTGTACATTCATTGTACTCTAATCATGTCAATCTTTGAACCAACAAAACAATATTTCTGTAAATAGCGGTGATCTTTCTGCATGCCAACACCTGGAAACCTGATAAAAGTCGTCAAGTAAACTTTGGAACTCTTCAATGGGATGTCCTACCACACGCTCCGTATTATTTTTTTCCTGTATCGGAGCAGCCTAACAAACGTTGCACTCAGACAGAGATGCGTCCATTGTACTGCATTTCCTGTTAAAAAAAGTTCTGTGATGCCAAAAAGCCGTTGTGATCGCTTTTCAACACATCTGTGCCAAATGTCTCAAATCTGAGAAAATGGTCCACCGTCTTATCATCCTCCACCCACAAAATTAGTCGATTCTTGGTTTGCCTCAAAAAACGAGACATTTTCTCTCAAAACTTATTTGTATCCCCAATAGAAGTCGTTGGATGATGACCTAAGCCTAATTTTTTGCGTGTCTACCAAGATTACAATGTTCAGTGATTTCGTCAACAATTACACTGAGAATGCTGCTTTTGAGAGTTTGCAGACTTTTACAGAGCTTCTAGTCCATTTTTTATTAGATTTGTTACGCTGTGTTATCGATCTTTGAATCTAACTAGCGGAGAATCCAAGGCAGCAAATTTTAGGAAGAGCTCAGGTACGTGTTTGTGTACGGCTGAGATCTTCCAACTCAACATTCCACCATCTGTTTGAAAGCTTTTGGTAGCGTGAATATAGCTGGTTTGTCCATAAGTCAGACTTTTCATGGGCAGTTGGTAGACATTCTTATCACGGCATTTCCCTTCGCTTTCCCCCAAGTTAACCAAACAGCATCCTTCACTTTGAATTTTTTGTGATTATATTTTAAACAAACATATGCAACATGTATCCTAGCTTTATTTGATTTATTTGAAATCATATTTTATATTTTTAATGTACACAATTTTAAAGTAAGACTTTAATTATTTTGATTTCGTTTTGATTCATTGTCAGAATTAAGGCAAGTACGTGAAATTAAAGCTTAATTTTTGTTTTGACATTCTGCAAACAACTTGTTAATTTTTCTTCTACGTAAACATATTAAATGCCGTGCTCTGCAGGTTCCTTTTCGCTTTATCTCAGGCGCTCCTTTGCCCTCAATGCCAACATCAACGTCATGGTTAAAATTTTCAATGCACTTAGATGGTGATTGTTTGTTTGTTTAAATTAGTTTACATTTTACTAACAGTTTATTAACTTAATTATGTAGGCTTCCATGTTTGTGGAATGTGTGTATCAAAGTAATTATAACGTGTGCCGCGTGTGCAATGTCCTCTAAGAGCCTTTTGTGGTGCGGAACTTGTTTTCTCAAATGTCAAGGATCGACGATATGTGAGAGCTGCTTTTGAGTCTGTATTCTTGCGAGGGCAGGTGAACTCAGTGGCTGTTCGTCGACAGCTTGGGGTCCCGTATAAATATTTAAGTAATTCAATGTTGTTCACCCGCCAAATGCAGTGCTTGAATACCAATTCATGTGTCGACTGTAAGGACATTGCCGACAATATAGATTTTTTGATAGTTATCAGTTTTGCCATTTTTTTTGTAGGATTTAGTTTTTTGTTAGTCATAGAATTAACATTAATTTATATTTAATTAAATAATATTAGTGCTGCCTACACTCTCACAAAAATACATAATTTCTTTTACGGTTAATAAAGCGTACATGAGACTGTCATGATTTCTAACAATGCTGCGATTCCTTTTCTAAATAGTAACATTTTTCTTTCGTACTTTTGCCTCCATAAAGTTATATGTTATTTTCTTCAATGTCATATAAGAGAATATAAAAAATCTCATTTAAAATTATATAGATTTTATAAATTTTGTTTTGTGTATAGTAATATATGGTCTTCAATTACTGCTCATACCTGTCGACGGTATAGAAGAGTTTAAAAAGTGTGTATAAATATTAAAAGATACTCAAGTATAAAGAAAGCTTTACATTAAAATTATTAAAGTAGCATAGATCATCCATAGGCCGCTTAAATTACCGCTGAAATAAGCTCCAGAACTTGTAGCTGGACACGCGTTTCGCCAGCGCCGCCGCGGCGCTCGAACTGGCGGTGGTGGTGGGTTCGATCGCCACTTTACGGTTGTTGATCAGCTTGGAGCGCATCTGATCGTTGATCAGCTCCTGCATGTCCATCTGAAACGATACACAAATACGTTCAGCAATTGAAACCAACGCCTTGGGCTTTAATATTTCCATTGTTTGCAACATACCTGCCACTGTTCCAATTGCTGCGACAGCTCCACCTTCTGTTGAATGGACTCCAAGAGTTGGCTGTTGGCCTGCATCAGCTCCACACGCGTTTTGGCCAAATCGACCTCGGCCTTTGTGCGTCGCTCGTTGGCGGCATCGCGTTCCTTTTGTGCTTTAGCCAGGAGCTCATCGCGATCGGTGTGATCAACCAGATCGCCGCGCGCTTGATCGCGCTCCTCTTTGACGTTCTGCAGCTCCACATCGGTGACAGTGAGCTGAGAGTTTAGAATTAAACAAAAATTATTATTTCGAATGATTAAATATTGAATTAAATATATATGTATGTATGTGTGTGTGTTTAGAATAAGCAGTACCTTTGCTTCCAGCTGTTGTATCAGTTGATGACTGCGCTTGATTTCATCCTCCTGCTCCAGCACAAGATTGCGCGTCTGATCCAGCATCTTTTTGAAATTGCCCGCATCCAAATTCAGCAACAGACGTGTCAATTCGTCCGACATGGACGACAACATGCCAGGCCGGAAATCAATTGCCTCGCTACCGCCTGGTGTGCGATCCGTCGATGAGATCGTATTGTCCATGGACTCCAAATCCAACGATATGTCTGAATTTAAACCTACAAGAGACAAACATTTCAGCACTCGGTTTAGTTTTAAATTATTTCTCAGCTAAATACCTGAGTCGTCATCATGTCCAATTTTAAGCGAGTCTACCAGAGATTTCAACTGTATGTAGACAGAACGCGCTTCCACCCAGATTTGTGTGGGTTTTCCGTCCGCGTAGCTCGAATCGTCTTCATCGCATTCCATTTCGAATTGCAACGATTTCTTGCCATGTACACTGGAGTTGGAATCCTAAACACAAAATGCAAGAGTTACAAATTTAGAAAACATTCTTAAAACTGTACATTTTTAGTTGATCATTTTTTACAAGTAGTTCATAAATTAATAGTTAGCGAATTTCGGTTGAACACTTACCGCGCCCAAACGTTCGCTGAGTACGTTATTTTCACGCTGAGATCTTTCAAGTGTTTGCAGTGTAGTCTGAAATTTTAGTATAGAATTACAAAATTAAACTAACAGATTATACAATTCAAGATTATGAATTTTAAATGCTTAGATGTTTACTCAAATTTTCACGTTAATAAATATTAATTTAATAATTTTTAATTAATAATTTTTAATTAATAATTTAATATTAAAAATTTTAATTAAATATTTAAATAAATATTAATAAACATAAACCTTAATAAACTTTTAATAAATAAAATAATAAAATTCTCAACAAAATTCATCAAATTAATTCAAGTTGGCTCTGGAACAATTCTGTGTTACTAATTCTACTCAAACACTCATTTTTGTTAAAAATATAAAAGTGATTAATATTCGCATAAAGAACTTTGAAGATCTATGATAGAACTCGAATTTTAAAAACATTAATAAGCGCATTAAAAATGCTAATGGGACATTAAAAGTTTCATAAATTCGACGCATGCTACATCCAGTTTATCAACATTTCAAGTTTCCCTTTCAATTTACCAAAATACTCAAACCTCTACAGGTGAAACACGTTCCATTAATTTCTATTTCCTTTCATTGACTTTGTCTGACAAATTTTTATAACAAATTAATGGTAAAAGGCTCACTATCTATTGGCGATATGACACAGATAAACGAATGCCTGGGAAATTGCGCACTAAAACTTTATTCAATTAATTTCATTTAGTATGAAAAGGAAGTGTCAGAATATTTGCTGATAACAAAATACAGAGTACTAGACCATTTCATTAGTGCATTTGCAGTGTTAAAGCAGAATTTGTAGTGAAGCAGTTTTTCATACAATAATACTGTCATGAAGAAATATACTAAAGATTCAAGTTTTGTTATATAGCTTGAAGAAAAATTTACTTAAAAATGAATTAAGTGAAATGATTTTGAATCCAATAATCGAATGCAAGAAAGACACAATTTTAAAGACTAAAACTAATTTGATAAGCAGCATTCGATAGCCCGTTGAACTCTGTGTTTCTTAGAAGCTCGTAAGACTTTGAAGAGTAGACCAGAGGAGCTGGGAAACGAAATTGTTGAAAGGTTAGGTTAGGTTAAAGTGGCTGCCTAGGCACGGGACTTCCTGAAAGACACACTTAGCCCACGAAAAAAGCCCATTGTGATACCACAAGGAGGAAGTGATCTGACTTACTGCAAGTCAAAGTGCCTGTACAAGCCATTTTGTTTTGTGGATAAAACTTAGTAAGTCCCTTATGTTGACTGATCTGAGGTCATCCAAGTTGTCGAAGAAAGTAGAGCCTAAGGTTTTCAACCTTCGTATAGGGAGAGCCGGGTAGTGACAGAGAACTGTGACTTATGACTTCTTCCTCCTCTAAATTGTTGAAAATTTTGCAGAAAATTTAGGAGTCCAACCAGCTTTGCTCGGAAATACTACATCAATTACTGGGTTAATTCAAAGTATTAAAAACACTTGTTGATAAAAATATTCGATATGTTTCTTTGTTCTCTTAATTGAAGTGATTGCAGGATTCTTGCCGATATTCTAACTAATCATTACACTTTTGCCAAGTATAGTCGTAATATTAATTTATCAGTTTATACAAGGTGCGTTCCAAAGTAAACAGAACTTTTACAATAGGGACGTTTCTGGTGGCGCCATCTATGTGTGAGGATATGCGTTGGAAAGTTATTCACATCCTGTCAAAATTTCATGACATTTGGTCTAGTAGAAGCCGAAATATACCGCTCAATGTGACAGTATGTTTTTAACTTTGGTACGAGCTCCGCACCGGCACCGGCACTCTGCACCGGCTCACAGAGCCGTAGTTACGACCGATTATTTGACCAAAAATCGCATTTTAACCATCAATCATTCACCGTATTCGCCTGATATGGCTCCCTGTGACTTCTACTTATTCGGTCAGTTGCATTTGCCGATGAAAGGAAAACGTTATAAGGACGTTGAAGACATCCAAAAGGCTTGTACTAACATTCTGAAGGCGATGCCGGCCGATGGCCTAAAACACTCATTCCAAATGCTTTTGGACCGTGCAAAACGTTGTATCGAAGCAGAAGGGGAGTATTTTGAATAAATAAAAAGAATTATACAAAAATAATCATCCGTTTTCTTTATTTTATAAAAGTCCTGTTTACTTTGGAACGCACCTTGTAGTCTTTTTCCATGCCTGAAAGAGAGGGGCACATCTGTACATTTTGTTAACAATTCGTCGCCGCAGAAAAGGAATGTCGTACGTTCCATTGAATTTAATAGCACATACGACAATCGTTTTCTCAGGTGACGAATTGCCTAGGGTTTTCAAAGCTTAGCCTAAGCTTTACGCTGTACTTTGATTTGATTTAAACAAATGACTCTGGTTTTCTGTCACTGAGCGAAATCGTCCACTTTGTCAAAAGGAGTGGAAGGTTTCAGTATAGAAACGTGAAGTTCCGCCATCCCATCCAACAATGGGTTAACCCATTGCTGCCTAATGGGTAAAATGTTTCCCATGAAAATTGATTTTTTTTTAAATCACAAAAAAGTCAATGTTTGAGATCTCTCAAAACAATTGATAGGGATAGTTAGGGTAAAGATGGAACTACCTTAACCTAGTGAAGGTCACCCTAAAATTTCGCCATCTAGCTAGAGTTACCAGACTCCAAAAATCGTGAATTTTCCGGAGGTGGAAAATGTGGCGAGACGTAGTGGCCTTAGAACTTCACAAAAATCTGCCTCCTAACTCACCTGTAAAAAATACAACTTTTGTTCACGTGTTTAGCTGATCACTTCACAAAGTATGGAAAAAAGCTACCATTGCTGCGTAATGGGTACAAAATACCTAATAAATATCTCAGCAACGTGCAGAGATATAAAGCTGAAATTGAATTGAATTGTTTCTCATCATTTTGGGTCACTTCTAGGTCGTGTATGAAATTTTATCAAAATCGTATGGGCGGAAGTGGTACCCGGCAGCAATGGGTTAAACTACGAGTATATGACAAACTAAAAACTTATACTACGTTTACATTGAACCCAAATGCGTAGTTTCGAATGAGTCATTTCAAAGTGTTTACATTGCCTCATCTGCATTGCATTTGCATTTTGTTTGGCAGCTAATGTCAAATGCTCAATGCTCATGTCCTCTTGCCGCAGCTCATAGATCAGCTCTTCTCCGGCTTCTGACTAAATCATTTGTTTCTTTTTTGCTGCCTCTATGTTCTACACACTGCAATATTTGAATACAAATATATTACATATCTTACGTGCTAAGAATATTCTACATATTTGAAGCAGACGAAAATTTCCATTCAAAATTTCCATTTTGATAATTTTTGTTTGTTTTGATTTTGAACTGTCAAAAAGAACAACAGCTTTTGGAGCTTTTGAAAGCGCTTTCATTTTGTGATGCGTTCGATAAAATTGGTAATGTTTTATCGCATTTGCTTCGTCATTTTGTTGAAATGAGTCATTTCGTAGATTTGAATTTGAGAGTTTTTGCCTAAATCACGCATTTGTGCTCAATGTAAACGTAGTATTAGAGTCACAATTGTAGCTCAGTCCAGATGAAGATAACTTCTTCGACTTATACGATATCATTCAAGACTCAGATTAAAGACAAGGCGATCTTTTATCCTGTCACTTCTACAACTTTAACTGGGAAACGGCCACTTTGGCTCAGCTGGACTACAAGTCTGAGGCGCCGCTTAACAGTGGCTTGAGTTCTTGCAGTGGTGCACGCAAGAAGAGTATTTGGGATTGAAACTCCTCAAATATTGTAGGGGTTTGTTACATTTTGGATAGCTAATATGGTAACAAATGGTATTAAAAGATGGGACCTAAAAGATGTGCATGGAACTAAAACAAAACAAATTTTCTTCTTGAGTCTACCGTCTTAGCAAAAAATTGTCCATGAAAAAGTTCCTAACTTGATTCAAGGAATCTTCATAAAATTGTAAGTCACTTCTTTTCTTTCATACGTACTACTTTCTTCTAAGAAAAAAATGGTCGCTGAATAACGCCACTTCATTTTTAAGCATCTACGCCGCAATTTCCACATATATTCTACATGTGTCCGTCCTAATGCTATAACTGATGATTACAATTTACATTGCTCACCTCCAATTTTGTCTCCTGCTCGCGTCCATGTCGCTCCAGCATGTGTATCCTGTCGGAGGCCTCCTCCAGTGCCGATGTCAGCGATTCCTTTTCCTCCACAGCGTGTTGTAATCGTTTCTCCAGATCCTGTCGTTTCTCTGTGGTGAGGTTTAATTCGGTTTTGATTGACTCCAAACTGTTGACGTGCTCCTAGAATAGCATTCATATTAAGATCATAAGTCGGCTCTTTTCTGAGCTGCACTCACTTGTAGACTCGTGCTTCTGTAGTTGTACTGGTCCTTTAGTTCTTGTATCTGCGTCATTAGTTTCAATTCCGTGGCGTGCGCCTCCTGTATCTGTTCGGTGAGGCGGGTATTCTGGTGTGACAGCTCGTCGATGAGAATCGTCTTCTCCTTTTCCGCCTGCCGTATGGCATTGTCCTGTGCCTGCAGTTTGTCTTTCAGCTCGTTGAGATCGGACTGCAGCTCCAGCACACGCTGGTCACTCTCCTCCTCCGCAATGGCGAGCTTCTGACGCAGCACATGTTTCTCCTGTTCCAGTTTCTGTTGCAAACATAAAAGTAAATTGAGAATTTAGTTAACACATTCAGGCGCTGAGTCAGCGGATGCATTGCATCTCATTAGCGTTTTCTTGTTAAATTCAAGTGTTTATGTCTAAAGGTCTGAACTTGTCATTACCACAAACTGAGCAGGTACATATATATATACTATAATATATCGTGTTGAAGGGCTAACAAAATGTGAGTATGCGCAAACGAGTAAATGACAAACGCACATTTGCATTTGTCCGTGTACTCGACTCTCGACTCTTAATTAGTGTATCATAATTAATATTTGCAGTAAAAGTTCATACCAACAATGGCGATAATTTCGAGTGGCACACGAACAAGGTTACCATCATCACCAGCGACGATTGCGGCGACTGTCGGTTGCTGTGTTCATGACTTCATCCAAAAATATTTGCATTTAAAATTACAATGAAAATAATAAATAACCATACTGCATGAGACAAGCAAAAAAAAAATAAATAAAAAAAATAAAATATACAAAAATAAAATATTCGCAATTGTTTTTTTGCTGTAGCGTACACTGTGGTGCGGCTTTGTAGGATTTGTGTGTAGAATATAAAATAGTTGAAGCTTTAATTAGAGAAGAGTTGTTTTGGCAACTAACAGGAAATGAATGTACTCGTATTTGTGTAAGTAAAAATCAATCAAGTGGAGACAAGTGTTGAGGAGCAAAGTACTTAGGTGAGAGTGAGAATATGTCAAATGTCAGGGCTTTACAATTTTCACCTCCCGCGCAACCACTGTGCCTGCAGACCTGGATAAAACAATGACTGCAGCTTCATGGAATTCACACAAAATCAAAAGCGAATTTTGCCCCGAGCGAAGAGGAATTCGCCATTGTTGTGCAAAAGTGCAACATCAAAAATAACAAAATCGTTAGGAAAAAGGCAGATACGAGTATAGAAAGCGCACGCCAGCTGTGTGTATGTATGTACAAAAGATGCGAAAATTACAGTTTGGCTGCCATTCACAACCATGTCAACTCCCCGCAGATCTTAAACGGACCAGTGTCAAAGAAGCAAAACTACAGTAAAAGCGCAGCAAAGCGAATCCGCATGAGTTGTCAGTTTCAAATGAAAAATTAAATTTGTCAACATGTCTGCGCACCAACTTAATTACTCAGTTTCAAATCAAATCAGTGAATTTGAGCTAAGCGTACTTAGGCTCAAGTCGTTTTTGAAGCGAGGCGCGCGTGTTCTGGCAAAGCGGACACAGCTGACGCACGCACGCCGACACGTTGTGCTGTGCTGTGCGATTGTGAGTGAGGATTATGTCATCCGGTTATAGAAGGTGTATGGATTTCTCAATCAAGATCGCTGACCAGGCGGATAGCACAAACACACATTCGGCTACTCAGCTCGGCGATTGCTAATCCGATATTGCGCGATCTCTTGCGACAGCTTGAGAAAAGCACAACCCGAGTGTATGAGCGCACAACGATTACACGCGTACAAACATACAAATACGTATAGTATGGATGTAATAGGAAAACCGGAAAGCATTGTCCATTGGCATCACTTGAGCGCCGCTCACTGTGCACACTGTACGTTTTGCACTTTTAGGGGTATGACACATTGGCCGACAGTGACAAACATTTGCCAACGAGCCATTCGTCGCGAGCTTAAAGTCAAAACGCCAGAAAAGATTTCAGGCTGTCAATTTCAATTAAACCGCCCAATGATCTATGAACCGTATTGGACACGAATAAGTAATCGAGCGTCGAAAAGGTGAGAAAGTGAGCAGGGTGTGTTGGTCGCGTGTGTGATTCATCGCTGATCACTTTATTGATTTCTCTTTTCTTGTTTTTATGTTTTTTCATTTTTTTTTTGTAAATAACAATTTGTATGGAAATGCAAATTTTTTAAATGCCGTACAACAATTAATAATTATAACCTGTGTGATTGAGGGTTGAGTTGACTTGCGAGAGCTGCGGAATCTTAGGTTTTATTTGGTTTTGCGAAATTGCCATTTTTGAGTTTAGTGACGCATAAATTAAAGTGACAAACAACAACTAATTTATAACTTTAATGTGCTCATCCAGTCCAGCGGCGCACGCAAGATGATTTTGGGTTCAAACTCCACCAAATTGCGAAACGTTTGGCTGGCAAATATGATTTCATATGGTTTTGTGCTAAAAAGTTGTGTACTGAACCTACAAAATAAAGTCCTGTGTGCACCACTATTGCAAGCAATATGTAGAAATTCAGATGACTTGAATTTTCTAATTATTTACAGTAATTTTTACAGCCACCAATTACACTGGACATGTTACATGAAGTTTTTTACATGATTCTGAATAGTTTTTTCACGCTGATTTCAAAACCATATTTCGTTTTTATGTAACAGTTTTCGCAAAAAATGGGCGTGTCACTTTTTAGAATTTTCCTCGACTTTTTTCACATTTTCGACTGTATTTTCCGAACCAATAATCCTATCGACATAACTTTTATATCGTTGCACTTACAACATTTCACGCCATCTTTTCTGACATTAATCAATTGTATGCGTTCTAAATTGGCGTTGCAATAAGGTCTCAAAGTAGGAAAATATTGAATTTCAAGGCGTTTTTTCTGATGGCAAAAATTGTACAGTTGTTTTATAAATCAAGTTACGAAGTATATGAATATCTTAAGAAGAAACATAAAGCAATACAACACAGCAAAGTTTTTAAGTTTTTTTGTTTCGAGCAATTCAAAATCGTTTTGTTTTTTGCTTGTGTTTCGGACTATAAATGGAACATATAAAAGAGCATATTTTGAGGCCCCTAATTTTTTAAGGAAAAAGTATGAAAAGTGATGAAAATGACTATGGTATTCTGCCAATGTGTATTCTGCCAAATAATTTGGCTGTGTTGTATTGCTTGATGTGTCGGCTTTCATTATACACCTAACTCGTTAATTGATTTACTAGTACAAAAAATTTGATTGTTTTTGACCATCAAAGAAAACGCCTTAAAATTCCATACTTTGAGGTCCAATTATCGCGAGATTTTAAAACTTATTAAAATAAAATGCATCGAAAAAGAAGCCGGTGTTGTTAATGCAACAAGGTGAAAATTATGTCAACCGATTTATTGGTTTTGAAATTACGATAACAAATATGGAAAAAGTAGAGGAAAATCTGAAATAGTGTACCTGTATCTCAGTAACTAGAGCTGCTACAAAAAATCTGAAGGTATGTAGATTCGAAATCAGCGCACCCAAGTTAGTAAAAAACAGTAGAAAAACTCCATGCAACAGAAAAAGTGCGATTTTGTTGTCCTGTGTTATTCGCAGGTAAAGCTTTATTGGATATTGGGAGATAGAGGCATAACAGGCAACAGGAGTTGCAACGTCCTAATGAGATTTGGGACACAAATCTATTGGGATATTATTTTCCTTATCCTTGACATCTCCTTTGAGATGGTAACACATAATTGCACTTAATATATTTCATTGAAGAAGCCAATTTCAGCTACCACTGTCACAGCTGTGCCTCGGTGGATGAAGTAGAGACGTTTCGAACCTTAGTTGTTAGTTTCAGTTCTTGCTCAGATGAGAACCCGCCACCTTTGGTTCTTTGTCTGAATGGTATTAACTAGTGTCCGACCGAAAGTAGATTTTTGGCCGAACCAGAATATTCGGTGTAACTAAAATATTGGGCCGAAGGCCGAAGTCGAGGCCGAATACTAATAAAAATTCTTTTAAGGAAAGAACTGATCAAATTTGCCCATTCTTTCCCCATTCATTTCTTTGGTCCACTTAACTCTTTCGACCCAAAAGTTGCCTGAGAGCAACTTCACCTATTTATCATCTTATAGCAAAAGCTACGAGTGATTTATGGTTTTAATTTAAGTAGGTACCAACAAATTAATATTTTTAGAAGTGAATTCAAAGCAAATTAACAAAATTTTACTGTTATCCCCAAAATAATTTCCAATAATTTGCAGCGATATCAGGGAAAGTTTGTGTTCTAATTGAAGTCTAAGAATTGGGCGCGTTTGATCAAATCCCTGTTTCTTTAATAATAGTTAGATAAAATCAAAAAGTGATAATTTTGTATTTTTTCATAAATATTAAATAATTTGTCTGTAATTAAAGAATATTGATACATAATTTATTTAACCCGTTTTAAGCTAAAATTGTTCAAAAGTAAACTAGCTCTAGACTTCTAACAAAGAGGTGTGGCGACTTCAAATGTCGTGTGCACACTTCTTAGGGGAGTGTTTCATAATTTAAATACCAAAAAGTAATATCGAGACAGACGGTAAAATTTGGGGTCGAAAGGGTTAAGAATTAATAAAAAAAAAAACAAAAACCGTCTTAGAGTTCCGTTTCTAACAAAAACAAAAAAAATCTAACAATTCAATTGATATACATAAATAGCTGATTAGAAATAATTTTTATTAATCGCAATCTTGAGTTCGAAATATCGATAAAACCCGATATTTGAAAAATACATCGAAACAGGCAAATTTACTTGCATTACAGTATTGGGCTATTTTGGCCGAAGCCGAAGATTTAAAATTGGCCGAATATGAATATCGCCTGTTTTACAAGATATTCACAATAGCTTGAATCCATCCACCCAAAGGGCTTCAAAGCTACAGGATACAGGATACTTCTTCCTCTTTGCAATACATAATACAACGCCTCAAGACTGGCCACGAACGTAACAAACTTCTGTTTGATAGCTGAGACTTTGCGGAATATGTAGCACATATAACAGTTTAGGCCAATGAAGCGATGGGTTTGAGTGCCGGATATGATATTTTTTGTGTACTTCACTAGTTACAGTGCCAAAGTGCGGAGAGAAAGGTATGATGGAACTCTGGAACATATTCTGTGTCTCTGCTTCATGCTCTCAAAATTACGGTTTGCTCACTTTGGTACTCCGCTAATTGGAGGAATGGAAGAGGCACCCAAAGTAATGGCTGGCGCCCTATTAAAGTTACTTAAATAGTTTTTCTATTGAATTAAAGTTCAATGGATTTTCAAGTGTTTGATTGTTGGAAACTTTTACAATTTTATTACAAAATATTTTCTCATTAAAGTTTCTCCCATTAAAAGCAACACAGTAGTTTGCCTACGCTATGCAGATACGATAAAACAATAAAAACAATGTGGCGCGAACCACACACATCAAGCGTTGCCACAAATGGGCATAAAGAAGTAGCCGAAAGGCCAGAACCAACAAAAGGAGAATTCCGAAGCGAACAAAAGTAGCAGAAACCCCATAGCAAGAAGAGCACACAACAAATGGCTGGGTACAAGAAACTCAGGTGAACCCGAAAGCAAAGCCAGCCTCCAAGCAAATTGAACCGAGCCAAGTCGGACAGACCACAGCCGCAGCAAGCGAAGTCAAGCAGCGCTGAGCAATGCTCGACTATGTTAAATTAAAAGCGTAGCAATTGCAGCAATTTGCATCACAACAAAAGCAACAGCAGCAGCAGCACAAGATAATAAATAACAATAGGCGAGCAGTGACGGCAGTGGCAGAAAAAAGCGGCTTGCAGGCAGCTGTTGCAGCAGTTGAAGCACAGCAACAACAACATTACTTTCTCTGTTTCCATTTCACGCTCAATGAAATGCGTTGATGAGTGTGGCACTTGTGGCGTCAGCTGTGAATGTTATTATTTTTGTTGTGACTGTTGTTGTTGTTGTAGTGACGGAAGCTGCAAGCCCTCACCTGCAACGGCGGCATAAAGCCATTAGACACATCTGGCTGGTAGGAAACAACTTTAGCATCAGCAAAAAGAGGTTAAGAAGAAGAAGGAGAAGAAAATGATGAAGAAGAAGACAACGAAGAAGAAGAAGAGAATGCTGTTGCCTGCAATCATGAGGTTCCGCATCGCAGCGACAATCACAGCACATGTCAACGCAACGCCCTGCAAATGTTGTTCATTCATAATATCGAAGCTACTTGCTTGGTTGTTGTTGTTGTTGTGCATCGCCATGCATGTGTGCGTGTGTATAGTAATTAATTGTTAGTTACGATTGCATGACAATCATTCGCATAATTTCTCATTTTTTATTTTAATATTTTAATGTTATTATTATCTTTGTTTTTGTTGCATTTGTTGTTTTTGCTACTGTAATTACTGCGTAACAAAAGCCGGCGACCTACATTTGCCAGGCAAATTGACAAAAAACAAAACAAAACAAAAACAATCATAACAGCAACAACAAATTACACCAACATTTGCAGTTTCAGTTCAGTCATTCAAGCTTTGAGCCTACCTGCCGCCGCTTCCTCCCACCCGCCCATTTCATGCCACCAGCCCCTCTGCGTGCAGCGTCATCGCGTAAGTGTGGCCAACAGCTAATTGCCGGCTAATTTTTTCGCGCCGTTGTGGTCTGCTATTTGTTGTAATTATGGTTGCATACCGCCATCAGACGCTCATACATACATAAGAGTGCCCAAATGCGCAAAACATGCACCTCCACACACACAAACAAACGGGCACTGCACATATTTCTCTCATGTAATGCTTTGCAGCTTTATTTAGTCATCAACAGCAACAACAAACATACATATAACAATAGCACAACATCACTCTGCGCACATTTGTATGGTCTCATCATCGCCTTCGACACCAACGTCATAATGAAGTTCACCTCACCATCAGCGGCCGCAACATCATCGATATTAATATTTTGCACGACTTGCCGAGGGTTGTGCCGCCATTTATGGTTTTTGATTGTGCGTTTGTTGTTGCTATGTCGGTCGGTTATTAGCTTTGATTTTCCATTTTCATGCCGTAGCCCAGCAAACTTCGAGCCCAGCAACTGGCAATTCATGACTGCAATTTTCTTTCCATTTGCGTTAATTGTTTCGGTTTATTTATTTTTTCTGAGCACTTTGTGTTTTCAGTGAATCGCCGGCTGTGAGTTTATTCACTTAAAGGTGCTCGCCTAGAATCGTCTATTATTTTCCGGTCTGTATTTTGCGGTCAAATTGAGAGTTAACGACGGCACAACGCAACCTTAATTCCTTTGCTGATTGTATCAAATCTTAGGCACATTTAATGGTTTATGTGCATAAAAAGTGAGGTTATGAATTTGAATAATGCTACTGAGATTAGTAAAAAGGCAATTTTTAAAAAGAACCGTTGCACAGTGATTCGACTCCATACAACCGCGGGACAAAATTAGAAGGAGTGGTCCGTTCTTCACAAAATTTGGTATACTAGTTAATCATGGTCTGCTGAATTGAAATCTCCATTTTGTTTTTTTAAACTTTTGTAGTTTGGCCATGTCTGAGACTTAAATTTGCAATTTTCGTCATTTTTGGTGTGCTATAGCAACGAGTGTATTGGCTAGATTTTTCAGATTTTACATTTAATCGGTAACGTAAATATTGATAATTGCAAAGAGTAACAGAAATTGTCTTAGGATCCTTTAGTTTTGGAATAAACACGATTATAATAGACGTATGTTTAGATTTTTTGCAGTTTTCTAAATTTTTCATGCTGATTGCATACTTTTAGGGATGAAAAAAAGAAATTTTGTCGAAAAATAGGTGTTTAGACCACTTTTCAAATTGAATTATTTTCTGAGATCAGAAGATATCGGAGGATGTAATTACATTATCCGACAAAGAAAGAATGCTTCTTAAAATAAAAAAAAATCCAGGAACATACTTTCACATACTTTTTAGATATTTTCCTCTAAGTTTTGCCAATTAAAAGCCTCAGCTTTGGAAATTTTGAGAAAGCATTAAAAGTGAAAATGACCACATCAATTCTTAATCTGTATTGAAAGTTTTAGAAACTTCTTGGTAACCATGTATTTTTACAATTTTTTTTACTCAATAGATTAAAAAACAGAAAATATGTGTTTACATATTTTTGTGAAAAAAGTTTCAACTTAGAGCTGCTTTTGCACACACACTGATTAATTTTTAGCACAGATTTTTTAGAATTTGAATAGATTATAGAATTTCGAATTTTAGGGGGCAAATGTCCTCTCCTGCCCATACCTGGGTACGCCCATGTTTTCAACTGTTACTCCATTTTTTATAAAATTACTAAAAGGTTGACCTCTCCGCATCTCCACCTGGCGAATTTTGTGCACTTACTTCGACATGCACCTTTATAAGATCCACGAGGACCGAGGGACCACTTCACGGAGGTTGGTTTAGTCGGTAAGAATCCGGCATACCCACACAAAGAAGTGTGCCTTTATTTATACAGGATTCCCCCTCCCATCGATTAAATAAAAACCCTGTATAAGATTCAACTGACACAGGATACGAAGGTATTGTTGGAAGTTTGGTGTTGGGAGTAGCTCAACCTTGATTACGGTTTTGGGCCGGATTCACCAATGGCGACTAGGCGCAGTTGGTTTGAAAGTTATTAAAAAAAAGGCGGAAGCTTCAATTCTAATAAAGTACAAAAATTCTAATTTATTTGAGTAACTATCAGTATTTTAAATAATAAAAAGATACAAAATCAATAAAGCGCGATTAATGACATTTTGACATGTGATCAATAAGATTTTGGGTTTCAACATAGTTACTTTTCAAGCAATTTCTATCTAAATTTTCAAGCATATAAAGGATTACAATTTTCAAAGGACCTTTTTCATGTCCTTTTTTTACAAATAGATAAAAAAATTGTATTTAAATTCTTGAGCTTTTCCTCTTTCATTTGATGTACATATCGCCATATTCTAACGAGGTTAAGTATTATTTTATTATTTATATTTTTTTTAATTTTGTATCCCCTTCAAAATCTTGAAATCCCTTTAAAAGGACAAAGGATGTAGAAATGATAAACTGATTACCCAGTATTACTATGTTTGGTCTCTAGTTTCACGCCCATATGCATTTATTCTGGTGTGAAAAAAGCTGTCGCACGGTGTAATAGACAACAACATGTTATTTCAGCAGGATAACACAGCAGGAAGTGGTAAAACAATCGATCTTCTGCTTAAGAAGTTCCCTAGATGGGCGATCGCGGTTTAAAGTCATTGACATTGAGTTGTTTAACACCCTTCGACTTTTTCCTTCGGGTTAGTCCAACGACTTCTGCAGAACAGAGGAAGAAACCATCATCCACTTACTTTGTACCTGCTCTGCTCTTTGCGGCATACGTGAACAATTCTTAGGGTTTTCTCACACAGTTAACATTGCCGACATATCGGACGTCGACACCAAAGGCCTAGTACGATTCATTAATTGTACAGGATGGTTTGAGACCTAATAAAGCGAAGGGCATAGCGATCCAGTGGGATCACAATGGGCCTAATTTGGCCTAAGTGCGCTCTCGTTGGGTAGTCGCCACATCTACCTACCTGCCTACGCTCACTCATCTCTCACTCATTTCTATCAGCTGTGAAATCACAAATGAAAAGCTCTTCATTACGCCCGTTGCGGCTCATTTGTAGCTCTCCGCCTCCAGCGCAACTGTCGAAAAGACTATGAAATTTTCTCGATTGAAATCAGCTGCAAAGAGTAGCAATAATTGTCTTTGCCTCATAGCAAATGGGGGTATTATGAAATTTTTGTTTGCTGTTTGTGCAGCATTTTTGTACATTTCGCGCCATTAACGCCGCCGCCGCCGCTTGGTCAGTCACTCCACACGCCGGTGTGCGTGTGTGTGTGCTGGTCAATAGCAAACGCAATTAGCCAGCCCACCACTAACTGCTGCGGCGGCCGTTTTAGCCGCCACACTCGCAATCGTCAAAATGGTGTAATCGCGAACGCGCTGAATTACGATTGATGCCGCGCTAAGCGGCGTAACTATTTGTTTTCTTTTTTATATTTTTTATTTTGTTTTCTCCTTTACTGCGCTGCACTGCACTGCACTGCACTCCAAATGTCTGTGTCTGTTTCTTTTAGCTGGCTTTCTGCCTGGCAAATGTTTATTTACGATTTTAATGTAGTGAAACAAAAGAATTAATTAGAATTGTTTAAATGTTTGGCTGCAGTGCGCCGTGCACGCTGAATGCGCGTAATTTCGCACCGCGGCGCACTGCACTTGGAGTGCGAAATATTCGCAATTACTGCAATTGAAATGTATCGGCCATTAATTGGTACGGTTTGCACTGCGCCAACTACTTTGCTTAATTAATTTAATTTCCCTAAAGGAAAGCGGAGGAAAAGTGAAATATGTGTGTGTGTGTGTGCATGTTTTGACATATTAGCTGCAAATTTCTGCGATTGTGCGTTTAGCCCGATTTCTTTTAATTGGCCTATCCCACAATAATCATTACAAGGTGCAGTCTATGTTTTAATTATGCGAAACTATAGTAAAACAATTTACAAGATAATGGTGTTGCAAGATTTTGCATATTAATTCATAAGTTTATGTTTCTTTTAAAGAAAAATAAGTCGCAGAATAAGTTTTAGATCTAAAAATATGACTGAACATTCGTGAACTGTTAGACCTACCACCTTCACTAAAAAAAAGATCCATAATTTTTGCCTAACCCTAAATTTAACCTAAAATTAAAAAAAAAAATTGATAACCTAAAATTTACCCTGCAACGGTGGCTTCTAGGGTCTACGACCGAACCAAAGGAGCGAATTGGTACAGTAGCACTGCCGCCAATAAACAAGCGGAATGCCTAGCAGATGAGGTCTTATAAGCTCATTGAGTGATTCAGAACACATCGAAGAATATTTGTTGGAATGGAAGATCAGAAATTTGTTGACCAATCGATTAATTAAAGAGAACTACGTCAGTCAGAAGAATTTCAGGCCAGTGACAGAACGATACCCACTAAATTTCTAAATCATAGTTAAGAGAAACACGGCACTACATACCATGCCAACTGAAAAATATGGAAGTATGTACTATATTCTCTACTTTAGAATGAACTGAAATATTATTAAAAAATCATAAATTTTAGAAAAATACACACTGTCCCACGAGGAATTCCGGAAAACGGTGATAATTATTTCTTCAGTTCTTTATTTCATAAATCTAAGCAATAGAAAAATAAATATTACATCATAGGCAAACAATTAGTAAGATTAAAAATAGTCAATGCAAAGTATTATGTAAATAATTAATTTTTAATGTCAATTCAAAACAGTTCTTGGATCCTGCTTAGAGTTTGAGAAGTGAAGGTCAAGAAAATTAAGAGCGAGTGAAAATTTATTAGTACAGGTCTCCCTCGTATAGCACGGTACTTCTACAGCGAGTTTTCGATATAACGCGATTTAAAAAAAAACCGTTTTTTTCATTATGTTTTTTAATTTTTTAAATAAAGTATGAATTTTGATTTTGAGTTGGAATGTACATACATCTTTAATTTAGTACCTATTTTATTTTGGATAAAGCTTATTGGAACATAACCCTAAAATTTATTTGAAAGTTAAGTCTTCTATAACGCGAATCACATAACGCGGAATTTTCCTGGAACGTAACCACCGCGTTATACGAGGGAGACCTGTATGCAATCATAATAATTTGATCCTTAATATTAAGACATATGAATTACAAATCGTAGTACATTGACGATCTCAAAGAAATGGCAAACAATAACAAACCATAAGTAAAAGAACGTCACATTCATCTATCTTTCAAATATTTTTTTTTATTCTAACGATACATTAGCACTCATAGCCTAATTGTTTGTTTGTAGTGGGTCGTTGAATCAGTAATACTAAAGTTTCATAAGCATGAGGTAATCGAATATTGCTTAATATACTTATATACCTCCTATATTTTCACAACATTACTACTATATAAAAATGAGTGTTTTTGCACACAAAATCCAAATGTTGTCAATGCAAATATCTAGTTGGGCCTCGCTTTAAATTTGGCAACCCTACTTGTATACTTATTGTTTATATATTTATTCCTACATACATTTTGTGTTATTGTATTTTTACGATTTGATATCAACAGACTAAGTATAAGTATTGTGCTTATCAACGGCATTATTTTTGGTTATCATTAACAATGATTGAAATATTTATTAACACATTTCCTAATAAACTTATGGTATATATTTATATGTACGAGGTAAGTGCATGTCATTATGAATTTTAAATATATTTTCATCATGTCAAGCATATTCAAAATAAATTAACTGTAGCCATTAAAGATATTAATTGCTCGATTTAAAGACATTGAAAACATGCAAATAATACATGAAACATTGTTTGAACCAATAATGAAAACTGCCATTCCAATCTAGGAATGGAATAGGCATAGCTAGGAGTGGCTACCCCAAGGTGAACCCCACTTAGGCCATGAAGGCCCATTCTGATACTACAAACAATCGAGTTTAAGTCCGCTCACTTATTGAACCAGTTTGAATTTCTTACGAAGCCTAGTAGACTGTAAATAGTTCTATCGGCTAGATTGTGGAAAAAGAAGTTGCCCAGTTGAGTCTTTCTTCTTCTAGGCAATGCGACACAAATGTATATAAGGTGAAGTGCACTTTTTTCCTTTTTCTCGTTCATGCAGCTTCGAAAGCAAACCCAACCTTCTTGCGTCAGTGTCAATTACACAGAAATCCGTCAGAACACTAATCATGTTTCTCATCTGGTCCATTTTTAGTGAGAGAAATTCTATAGAACAATGGAAGCTTAAGGTTGGCCAAATTTGGCGCACAGTAACAGGATTTACTGGGCCTTCAGCCCATCTGAAGTCATGAACCTAATCTGGGGTATAAGCTCCAAATCAGATCTGATCTGATTTCTGATCTGATCTGTTAACACTAGAAAGTCTATTGCGGTCATTTTGACGGTTTTTCATCTTTAAATATCTGTATTTTCTTTAGTATTTCTATCAACTTTTATTTTTATTTTTTTATCCGGTTCTTCAATTTGTTCTACAATTATAGTTATACAATTACAGTTACTCAAATCCGATGTGTACTTTTCGAGATATCAGCGGATATAATATATAGTCTTTGTAGGTATGAAAAACTTGCGATCTTTGTAGTATTAAATCAGCTTTTAAAAACCAAATACAAACTTTACTCCACGATTTAAACTACAACGTGGCTTGTCCGATAATAGTCTTATATCCGCTTTATACTAGTATGTATTTTCCAATTCAATTCTATTATATATCTCATCTCCATTTCATATGATTTTCAGCAGAGGTTTTTCATGGTAGTTTTTCCCTCTTAAAAGAATTTCTGTTGATTTAACTGAAATCTGATCAAAAGATTTAAAACTGAACTTAGTAATAAAAAGGCCTGGGCAGGTATATCACAAACATATCTGATAGATCGGCACATGATACCATGGTACACGGATGGATCCTTAACGGAGGAAGGTACCGGGATCGGTGTCTATGGGCTGAGGATGAGATACTCGGAACCTACGGGCGTACACACTACTATCTTCCAGGCGGAGATATGCGCCATTGTTAGATGTGCCTACTTCAATCTAGTGAGGAAATACCGGAACCGGAAGATTGCGATCTTCTCCGACTGCCAAGCGGCAATCAAGGCACTAAGATCATACCAGGTGTCCTCGAAACTGGTTTCAGAGTGCCTTGAGAAGCTAAATGAGCTGGGCCTCCACAATCAGGTATGGGTTCTCTGGGTTCACGGGTCACGCTGGTATTGAAGGGAATGAAGAGGCCGACAAGCTTGCAAGGAGGGGCGCCTCTACCCTCAGAACCTTGTTGTGGCTTGTGAAAATAAGCTCTATCCGTCCTAACCAGGAAACACGAGATAAACAATAGGAATCAATACTGGGACAACCAAACAAGACTAGAACATTCCAAGGCGATTATCGGGACGTATCATAGGAGAAGATTCGAGGAATTCATGAGCTTTTCAAAGAATAATCTAAGGATTATTACAGATATCCTAACAGGGCATTGTAGATTAAACTATTATCTAACTAAACAAGAAATTCGCGAAAACGAATACTGCAGGTTAGGAAAATGACCTGTACCTATGCACAAACGAAAGAAACACCTGGGGGACTTTATTATACCAGGTACGGACTGGGTTTCCAGAGGTTTAGGTAAACAATTCTTCTCGGATACTGGACTTATGGACGAACGGTAGGTCCATGAAGGGGGCACAATAGATCTTTTAGGCTGCAGTGCACTCTTTTCCGTCAATAATAATAACTGAAATCTGTCATATGAACAAAAACATGTCGAGTAATTGTGATTTAGAATTTGTATCGCGTTTCTGAAAATTGTGCATAAAGTTGTTTAATGTTTCTTTTCTAAAAAAATAAAAATAAAAAATAAAAATAAAAAATATATAATTTGTTTAGGTAGCTCCACTTGAACAAACATTGTATTAACTTAGCTTTAAATGCGCAAAACAAATGAATCAAAATGTGGTAACTCTACCCACTATTGTACGAGTATGTGTGTTCGTGTATGAATGGCGGACAAAAATATCATAAATAAAAATTCTCATTAGAATGAACAATCAAAACAAAAAGGGTAAAAATCATTAAAGCTTATCAGCGGGGAAAATTGTCCGCGATAACTGGAGTGCAAAAACATTTTCTGATTTATTTTCAAGTCACTCTCATGCACGCACACACACACAACTATATAACTGTGTAGATTGATGTTTGCACTATACATAACATACATATATGTCTGAGATAAGAGTGATAAGATAAATCGCGCAATGTTTCAGCTGTTCCTTTTTTATGAGCTGCGTGTGCTGATGAATTATTTGCCGAGTGACTCATATGCCGACGTGTCTATCGGAATGGGTTTACAATGTTTGCGTCTTGTTTATGACCAGACAGCGAATGGTAGTGGAACTTCCTCTATGGGCTTTCGCCAATTTTGGCATTTCGACAAAATTATTAAAGTGCAATTATTTACCGTCGCTTTGTGTTGCCAACTGTTGACATAATCAAAAATTTGTTGTTGTTATGCTGTGCTATGCCGCCGCAGGAAATCAATAATTTTGCTACATACGCGAATACATTTTTGCAGTCGACCCAAAATTTTAAATGGCAACACTTCCACGTTTGCCAAAAATTGTGCCAATTTAGCAAAATTTTGCCCATTTTGCAGCTCATTATTGGTCAATACTTATTTTGGTGTACATAATTAATGCAGTTTTAAGGTTGTTTTTTGTTTTGTATGTTTTCTTTGTTGCGCTGAATGCAACTAATTGGCAGGTCAACTTGAAAACAGTAAATGAAATTTGTCATTTCCAACAAAACTTAATGCAAACAATAGTTATTGCGAAATGTCATTTTGACTCAGTTTAGCGCACTTTTAATAGAGTTCCTAGCAGTGAGTCGTGTTTATTTTACTATAACAAAAACGATTTTAAAACTCAATGCCAAATTCATTTAGTTGCGGTGAATGCATTGCAGTTTACTTTGCTGGAAATAGTGCAAACAACTGCTTTGTTGTGTATTTTTCATAAAGTCGTCTTTAAGATGAGGAATTAAATTTCGACACGTTCGCTCCATGTATTGTTCAAAAATTATAAAAAATAATATAAAGTATAATAAATGCAATGCAAGAGAGAAACGAACAGACAATAACAGCAACGAATTGCAGACGAAGGCAGTAAAGTCGGTCAAAAACGAATTTTCATGGTAAGAGACGACAATGAGACTAATTGAAAATGTAATATTATTTCAAGGGTTGTGTGTGTTCAAGTGTGAGGCGCGTTCCACAATGGCTCGTTACGGCGCAGCTGGTGGCAAAACCCAGATTTGGTGCGATTCTGCTAAACCTTTCGCTAAATTTTTCGGTAAAGCTGGCATTACGGAATGCAAAAAAATCTTAAACACATTGATTCGATTCAACAAGAAACAATAATAATGTTGTCGATTTTGTTAAACGAATCTCCACAGACAACAACAACTCAAAACGTATTGCAGAAAAAATTGGTTATAAAGAAGCAATCCGCAAGATGAATGGGCACAAAATGAAACAAAAAGGCGAACGAATGAACACTTCGAAGCATTGTTTGAACGAGTTTCAGAGCAATCGCAAACAAATTTTGCATTGATTCATAACCGTTTACGAAAAATGAATTTACCACTAAACAGCTGAAAGCAAGTAACGGTGAAAACAGTGGGTAGAAGTGGGCTCAAGTGCTTCAAAGAAGTCAAAAGTGCTTGAACTGTTAGAAAGGTGAATGGTTTTGTTCTTTTGAGATGCAAATGACACATTCCTCATCGACTGTTTTGAAAAAGTAAAATCGTTAACAGGAAATTTTTTGCAACATTATTTAATTGATTGGTGCTTTAAGATGTAGGAAATGTATTGTAGATGAATAAAATTTGTTACTGCCGACAGACGACTTGTAAAGTTAATGTTGTGTGTTAATTTTTTTTTGCAAAAACATTGCAACTAATTTCGTAAGACACAGCTAAAATAAAATTAATTATATATTTATGTATCTGTTGGATCGATTGAATGCTGAAATCAGCAGAAACTGGCATCATTTGAAGAAGAAAAAAGTGTATTTTCTGCACAGCTTTTAAAAAGATTCCTCACTTTTTTGCTATTCTGTTAGTTAAGCAAAGTCTAGTCTGGCCAATGCCAACAGTTATGAAAAGATTTTAATTTGTTGTTTTAACCACCCTGGACATAAGAAAAACTCAAACATTTAATAATAAATAAATATAAATAAATAAATAAAAAAATAAATAAATAAATTTAGTTACTAATATTTTATATAGTACTTACTACTAATATTTTATATAGTTTTATGTTTTTGATATCATTGAAAACTAAAGTGCAGTGTTTCAATTTAAAAAATGGCGACTCTAATGAGTCGAAAGTTAGTGTATATGACGCCACACTGAAGCCACAAACATTGCATTTTTGATTTGTTGACCACATATTCTTAGTCAGTAAATTGAAGCCAAGTAATAATTTTCAAGTCGCCTTGAACAATTTTTAAGAATTCGTTTCGGCTTAATAAATTCGAATATTTCGAAGTAGTTTTCTGAAATTTCTTAAATTTAAATTAAGATTGTTAATTAATTAAATAATTATTAATTATTAAATTAAAATTAACTCCAAATAAAATTTAAATGGAAAGTCGACATATTTCAAGATTGTTTAAGATTGTGTAAGCTGCAACCATAAACATTTAAATACAAAGGTTCAGCCTTCAGACTGAAGTGTCATAAATTTAGTTTATCAAAATGTATATCAAAAACTTTATCATGACAAGTTGACTCGCCATTCTGAGTATGGAGACAGTTAACGAGACCAGTTAACTCGGAATTCTGCGCAGGTTATTAAATCATTTTTGCCTGAATTTGGTTGGCGGGGTCGAAAATTGTTTGAGGCCAGAAAATTACTAGGATTCCAGGATCTACTCAGAATTGTACGCAGAATGCATAGATTCAAGGAATAGTAAAGCGTATTGGCAACTTGAAGTCCATGAAGGGGGTACAATGAAAGGAGCCCAATCTTCAAGGATGCAATGCAGTTTTCCCGTTAATAATAAAAAGAAAAGCGAAACAGGATTAAGAAGACATTTGTACATAAATAAGATGTTATATAAAGAATATAAGGCAATTTTTAATGTACCATGCCTTAATACAATTCACATCCATCACTCACATATTCAAATGATTTTAGACATTTCTCCGAGTTCGGGAAAAAGTCCTTATACATAGGTTTCTCCATTCAAATCGTTTTACCATTATTCGTCTTTTTGGTTCCAACAAAAACTTAATCTGATACCTGGTTTTTTCCTTAACCCTTTCGATCCCGAATTTTACCATGTGTCTCGATATTATTTTTTGGTATTTAAATCATGAAACATTTGCCTAAGAAGTGTGGACACAACATGTGAAGTCGCCACGCCTCTTTGTTAGAGTTCTATAGCTAGTTTACTTTTGAAAGATTTTAGCTTAAAACGGGTTAAATAATTTTTGTATCAATATTTTTTAATTACAGAAAAATTATATAATATTTATGAAAAAATACAAAATTATCACTCTTTGATTTTATTTAACCGTTATTAAATAAACAGGGCGCCATTCGTAGACTTCAATTAGAACACAAACTTTCCCTGATATCGCTGCAAATTATTGGAAATTATTTTGGGGATAACAGTAAAACTGTTGTAATTTGCTTCGAATTTACATCTAAAAATAGTAATTTGTTGGTGCCTACTTAAATTAAACCCATAAATCAATCGTAGCTTTTGCTATAAGATGACAAATAGGTGAAGTTGCAACTTTGGGGTCGAAACGTTTAAGTGAGGTTACCTATATTTGGTTTAAAATCAACATTGGCCAATTAATTTTGCATATATTTGTACATATAATATATATTTGACAGAATGTCTGAGGTAAAACTTTTGCTGTAAAAGACGATAATGAAGAAGAAACTGAAAGTAACGAAATGTTGCAGGATATTTTGGTAAATGTGCTCAATGCTTCTTAAAGGTAACATTGGTCATAAATCCCTTCCCAATTATCCCCCCTCCCTCCCAATTATCCCTTAGGAATCATTCTTATCGGTCTTTAGTTGCTCAAATTTCCATCTTTTAAAAGTCGCAGGGGGCCAAGTCCAGTGTGTACGGTGTCTGAGGCATGAATCCGGTGTTTTTTATTTTGCCAAAAAATTGCAAACAAACAAATATGTGTGAGGAAATAATCGATATTTCCCGTCTCGTCTTTTATCAAAATTACATTCACATTAATTTTGCACACTTTGTTTTCACAACCAAATTTTTTCACAGTCTGAGGATTGACATTGAAATCAGCGATCATAGTTAATTTCGATGTGGTGTTTATGACTGAAGCCGGCTGCATTGATAAATGAAAATTGAAATAAAAAAATATAATCACGATTCAACCATAAACTTCATTATTGCTGGTACCATTTATTTTAATTATTTTGATTTTCGCATTTCAATAGAAAAAAAAAATCGTTCGTCTGATCGAATGGTAGGCGTAGTAAATCAAACAAAATAGCATAATTCGTTTGAGAAAGTTGAAGGTGTGCGGTGATTGATGGGTTAATAGCGCGAAATTAATAACCAAATTACGGTTTTGATTGGCACGTAGCAGGGGTGCAGCGAATGGGAATCATGTTTGACTAATGAGCAAATAAAAACTGATGGACCACAAAAGTCAAAAAGCAAAACGTCAACGCGCCGCAGAAATACCAAATGCGGCTGGGGGGAAAATGCGAGTTTGAAGAAACCAATTAAAAACCGTAATATAATTTATGCATGCAGCGTGCGGATGCGTAAATTTGTGTGTACGATTAACACGTTGTTGGTTTTAGTTTTCGATAATGGTCGATGCTTTCTTTGCGTTTGTGTCAGGCTGACGTGCTGCGAATGAGGTCGCTGCCGACGTCATTGACCGCAACGGAAATTAATTGAAATTTTACATCCATCTGCAAGATTAATAGCAAAACTGAAAGATCTTCAACATCTATAACTACACCCAGGCACATAATCGCTTCCTCCGCGCATGCATACAGACCGGAGCACATGTGGAGCGAAGGAAATATGAAGCGACGCACAAGGCTGACCCATTTCTACACACTTAACTTGTATGTGTGTATATATGTGTGTGTATGTATATTTATAACAACGTTGGCTTGTCATTTTGGGGCTCACAATTGACCAGAGTGTCAAATTTTATGGTGATTGTTGTTTGTTGTTGTTGCTGCTTTTGTTTTGTCAATGAACGAATGCATTTAGTAGCATTTCGATGTGTTTCTTGTTGTTTGCCAAATATGGATAAAACTCAATTGCCAAACGTTAGTCGACACCGGCACCGGCACCGACATCGCCGCCAACTCGGCCGTCTGGCCAATTGTTGGCAAAACCACCGCGCAACCGCTGCGCCAACTCACGCAGTGGCTTTGTCCGAAAAGACTCAAACACCAACACCAACTGTAATGCAATCACGTAAAATTGAGCCGCGGCGGACGGGAGCCGCTGACGGCTTGCGGCGCCGCTGCTGCCGGCCGTCTTGCGCGGGGAACAGGCGGCGGCGCGTCTTATGTAATGGCATTTAAATGGGCATTATTTGCACGTTTCTGCTGGCCCCTTTGTTTTCATTTTCGTTTCGCATTGCTCATTGTTGGCGCTGTTATTGTTTTTTATGTTGGTTGTTGGTTGCTGTACTTTTGGCTACCGCTCTTTTGAATTGCTTATAAACAATTAACATTTTTACAAAATGCATTTCTAGTCGCTGTAGTAATTAGTGTGAGGGGTATGGGGGGCGGCAATGTGCAGGGTTTTTCAGTACATAATATTGTTTCTTTCGTTACGTTGTTGTTGGGAGGAAGAGTTTTGTAGTGTTTGACTGTTGTTGTTGCTTGGGTGAAAATTGTTAAACGATTGTTGTTGTTGTTATTGTCGATGTGTTTTGTTGTTTTGTTTGTTTCACTTGTTGCTTGGTCGCGTAGACGCGGAAGATTACCTTTGACATGACGTGAATCCATCAACATGGCATCGCAGCCGGTGCAGTGCCCCGGAGTGAAATTTTCGCTGGGACCGCCAAAGCAACAATAAATCTCTCAGCGCTTCTTTCTCAGCTCAACTGCTAAGTAATTTGCTACGGTTTCGTTTGGGACCCAATAAAGGTAATTAGTGAAAATTGTGCAGCTACTTGGCCGTTCCATACCAAAACCGTAGAGGGTGCGCCGAGTTTGAGTGCTAGAGGGACAGTGAAATTAACGTTGCATAAGTGCAGTTAAGTTGGATTTGATTTGTCATTGTTTGAACTCAGATAATTATCGAATTTTCAGAAATGTTGGCCTAACCCCCATCACTATGGAACACAGATTTTATTGTATAACGATACAATAGGACAACTGTTCAAAATCTGTTAACCCTTTCGCTACAGGTTTTTACTGGGGAAAGTTAAAATCTTAAATTTTACGTCTTAGACTTAGGTTATATTAGCAACATTCCATAAGAAATTTTTTAATTTTTATACTCGAACCCTGTATTTTAGAGTGTTTTTCTATGAGAGCAATCATATCGTTGTGGCTGTAATAATTACTTAAGCATACAACTTTTTACACATAACGAAAATTTGAATATTTCTTCATTTACTTCAGCCAAAATTAAAAAAAAAGTATCTAAATTGAAAGAAAACGTCAAATTAAAAAGTTCTCTCTAATTTTTTTTCTCTTCTAATTTTGTCTGCTTCTTCTTCCTTTGCTATGTCAAGATATACCAATAAAAAAACGTGTATACTTCTCTTCTTTAAGCTTAAATATTCAGTTTATTACTTTCGTATTTTTAATAAAACTTCAAACTATTCTAAAGACCAACAAAGAATTGTATTCTTGCAACCATAGAGGATGCAGACGTCCATAAAGTAGCATATGACAACAAAATAGCGAAAGGGTTAAAGTGCAAATGTAGAAAGATTTGTGAAGTTGTTGCACTAATCTCTACTATGCGTTCCCAAGCATTGCATTCCTTCAGAGAATGCAGAATCAGTCTGAGATGAATCACAAAGGACATCTTAAATTTTACGTCAATAGAAGCTAACTGATGAAACGAGGTTCTTAGATATTAATTCTTAGATTTAATTTCTTAGCTTCTGGAGTAGTGAATGATATACATAGAGTTAAAAAGTTCAGTGAGTAGAATTGCACAAAATTATCTGAAGTCAAATTGAGATTGAATTAGTATGTCCCTTTAAATCTTTTCAAATCTGTAAGTCGTCAGAACTTAAACTGAAGTTCAATTTACAATGTCCTGTAAGTAGCACTGTCAGTATTTTCAAATGGTTGAGGTCTTACTCTACCTAAAACTTTTCAGTTTCCTTAGTAGCAAACAGCCTAAGCTTCGATTTTCGAGTCTGGATTAGATTAGACTTCAACTTGGGTAGTTTTCCCACTTTGCAAAAGAGCTTCGGTATGATTGCTTGTGGCAAGAAAACAGAGAAGTGGAAGAGATATGCTTGCTTTCGACTAGATATGTGAAGAATACTTTACAAGTCAATTTGATTTTTGTATGAATAAAATACTAGAAGTAGGTCTCTTATATTGACTGATTCAGAGTCAAAAAGGTCCTTGAAAAAGGAGTAGCCAAAGAGTTTTCTACCTGCATATAAAAAGCTCGGAGTCGCGGAGTATAAAAGTGATCAAAAGACTCCTCTTCCGTTAGATGGATATTGTTTATAGTTATTGTTTGCAATTTATTTTTGCTCATGTGAGTTGAATTCGTTGATCTCGAACGTTCTCAACCATACTGAATTCAAAAAAATGTTGCTTAGTGTAATGTAATGTTTAAGAAGAACGTCAGACATAGTGTGCTTTCATTGACTCAACTCAGCACAGCAGACATTATTATCAATAAATTATTGAATTCACTGCTATAAACATTAAAAAAAACTGAACTACTCGACATATTGACATGAATTATCACATAGATCATTCAACCACAAAGCAGCACACATTTCAGCATTTCCAATTAATTTCTGGCCGCTAGTCTGCACAGTACACTTGACCTCGAATGTGACACCGTAATTTTCATTGCTCCATCCATTCAGCCCAACCTACCCCACTGTCAGCCAGCACCGCAGATCCCACCGTGCTGCACATACTCGTACATACTCGTACCCAAGTCGACATTGGCCCAAGTATTGGCCAAAACGACACAAGCCACTGAACATGGAGCGCTGGCTTTCGCGTCGTCTATGGCTGACTGGCGCATAGACAAAAGAAGGCGGCTACCAGCTCGTCGCTCGAGTCGGAAATTTGTTAATTAGCCAATTTTGTTTTATGTGTGGTGTCCTTGAAAGACTTGGGTCATGCTCGGCAAAAATCACAAAATATGAAAATCACAAAGTGAAATACACGAAAAAACTGAAAATCAAAACAAAAGCAGCAAAGACGCGCTTAATGAGCGATGGCAGCGCGGAGAACTTGAATAAGTGCGCAATCAGCGAGGCAGTGGAGCAAGTCAAATGAATCGCATTAAAAAAGTGCGTGAGAACTGCAAATGGCAACATTTTGGCCAAGTTAATAGGAAAACACAAACAAACTATAGCACAACAATAACACGAAAAATAGCAAAACAAAAAAGTTATGATCGATTGTGTTGGCTGGCAATAAACAGAGAAGCCAGTGGGCAGAGAGAGGGGCAAAGAGCAAAGCGGCAGCTGCGGAAGGTTAAGACAGGCCAACGTTTGGCACAGCAGGGCTAAGAAAATCTTAGCAACGAGTTGTTGTTTACGATGCCGATATGCAAAGGAAAATTGCCAAGAATATATATAAATATTATTATTTTGGTTAAAAGTGCAAACAGGCTTGAAAAAAGCTGTGCTGTCTGATTGCTATCAGCATGAGGCGCTTTGCAGGCTTTGGCCGTCATGACGCGTCATGAGATTTCGTACGCAAAAGACCACAGACACTCGTACATTGTCGTCTCGTTGTGTTTCTCGAACGCGGCTTTAATTAACGTTTGCGCAAAACTTGAGACCGAAAACCAAGACCAAAATAAAAATGATTATATTTCAAGACTTGAGAGTGAGTTTAATTGAATTTTAGCTTCAAAGTGTTGAAACAAGCTGTTGAAGGTTTAATTAAGAAAGACGCATATAATGTGTGTGTGTGTGTGTAGAACTGAAAATATTTAAACAATTGTTTTGCATTTAGCAAGCGTCATGGCGGCAATTAATCTGAACTCCGAAGAATCGTTAAACACCTCTAAGCTATAAACAGGGAAACTGTCATAACCTCAAAATGTCTTTAACCCTTTTGGACTGCGTACGTGCAGTTGTGCGGATGCTGTAAAATCTTCTTGGGCCCAAAAATCTTCAATAACACAAAGAAATAACTAGGCTAGGCATGAAATTTGTTTGTTTGTATTAGTCTTTTTCCTAAAAACATATTAGTAAATATTTATAAACAAAAAAAAACATTAATATTTATACGAATGTTTTTTAATAATAATTATTATTATTTGTAATCAGTCATTTCTATTAGTTATTAGTTATATCAATAAAATACCTAAAATCGTTTACATAAACTATAAAGTTTGAAAAATGCATGAAAAGTTAAAAAAAAAATAGATTTTAATTTATAAAAAGTATGAAATGTAAAAAAGAATTTGTTTTTAAATCATGATTGTCAACAACATACTACAATATTTTATATCAAATATTTGAGAGTTTTTGTCTAAAAATATAAACAACAAAATTTTTTCAAAATTCAAAAATATAAAAATGGTAAATAAATTTTTTCAAAAAACTAGGGTTTGTAAAATTATGTATTTGCAGATTTTATAATATTCATAATGATATAATATTTAAATAATTAAAAAAAATTATTTAAAATATTCAAAAATATAAAAATGTTCAAATAAATGTTTTTTAAAAACTATTGTTTTGTAAATTATTTTCTAATAATTTTAAGAAATATTAAAAACAAAACTATTTAAAATATTAAAAACTATAAAACTGTTAAAATGATTATTTTTAAAAAACTATTGTTTCCAAAATTACGTATTTGCAGATTTTCAAATATCTAAATAACTTAAAAAAAATATTTAAAATATTCAAAAATATAAAAATTTTAAAATAAATATTTACAAAAAATTATTGTTTTGTTAACTATATTCATAAAATTTTAAGAAGGATTAAAAACAAAACTATTTCAACTATTCAATAAACTAATTGTTTAAATAATTACTTTTAAAAAAGCGAAGCTTTCATTTTGCAGATTTTCAAATATTCAAGTAATTGAAGAAAATTTTTTACAATATTCAAAAATATAAAAATTGTTAAATAAATATTTTCAAAAACTATATTCAAATAATTTTAAGAAGTATTAAAAACAAAACTATTTAAAATATTCAATAAAATAATTGTTAAAATAATTAAATTTAAATTTAAATAATTAAAATAATTAATTAATTTAAATAATAAAATTTGAAAAAACTATTGTTTCTAAGATTACGTATTTGCAGATTTTCAAATAATTTAAAAAAGATATTTTAAATTATTTGAAATGTTCAAAAATATCAAAATGTTAAAATAATTATTTTTTAAAAAATATTGTTTATAAAATTATGTATTTGCAGATTTCAAATATTCAAATAATTTTAGGAAATAAGTATTAAAAACAAAACTATTTAAAATATTTAAAAATATAAAAAAAGGTAAAATAATTATTTTTAAGGAATTATTGTTTCTAAGATTACGTATTTACAGATTTTCAAATATTCAAAAAATTAAACAAAAAATATCTAAAAATCAAAAAAATCAAAAAATTAAAAATTTAACATTAACAAATATTTATAAAATTAAAACAATTTTTCTTAAATTATATACTTAGACATTTTGAACCTACAATCATTCTACCACAAATCAACAAAAATCTGTGTTTCAACTACAATTCTTTTTCGAACGAGTTAAAGTGTGTTGCAACATTGTTTCTCATTGTTGATGGGTTTTTAAAAGGCATTTAAGCCGCTTATCAGCTGTTGCTCCAGCCAAATGCCACAACGCTGGCAACAAACAGCAATGAGATTACGGCAACATCATCATCGTCGATCTGAAAAGTCAGGAAACAAAAAATTGGAGCTGTGACTAATGCAGCACACTGAAATATTCTCGACTCGCTCTTGAGTCAATTATGCCATTGTGCTTGGCTTTTATTTACAGCTGCCAAACGACTGCGGTATTAGCCAACAACCGCTGCTCTCGAAGCGCGGCAACCTGAGCGGCCGTCAGTAACAAACAGCCACAATAACTGCAACTAACAATGGCAACAACGCACAGCACCGAGCGGCGCCGAGTCGGTGTTCGCTTTTGCTTGGGTACCGCTCGACTGTCAGCTCTTTACTTATTTCTAACCCAATAATTTCGCTTCATTATGGCAACGGCATAATTTGATAGCGGCAGTTACACACCGATTAAATTACCACCGAACAACCAATAAGCCAAATGTACAACAACAACAACAAAGCACAACGGACAAGCCGATTTTTGCGAATTCATTTAATGTAGAATGGCTAAAAATTCAAATTTAAAGTCGTTCACAGAAGAATTATTTGCAATTTAATTGTGCAAAATTTATAACAAAATTTTTACAAATTCAACCTTTGCAATAATGGTACAATTTTTGGCATTTGCATTTTTTTTGTATTTTTTGTCATTTCGAGTCAATTCAACCCTCAACGTTGGACAAAGCATTGAACTGCGCTCACCATCATTTGATTCATCACTTTGATGATACGCTTTGCTTTTAACTATGCTCCGTCTACTCTATGAAAATTGGAAACTAACAATTGTTGTATATATAAGTATGTATGTATGTATGTATGTGACATCGTTTCAATTGTTTTGCCGTTGAACATGGCGCAGCTATTGGCTTACCAACAATTCATCGTCTATTGTTGTGTGCGGCGTGTAGAAGGTCAGTGATCGAAATTAATACGCGCTTTGACAAATTCATGCCACTGTACTACATACCAACATTTATAAATACAAAGGTACTAGATATATACAAACATATGCAGTATAATTTCTATAAAAATTAAAAAACAAAAACATGGTTTTCAGAGTGTGGGACAGTTGACGCTGTTCAAGAGCACTTTTGTGTGTTATTATGAATTTTACAGTGTAATTGGAAATTTCTAATACTCGATGGAAACAACGTCTCTTTCATGCCTATTTATGATTTTATCTGATTGATGGTTCATCAGTTACAACATTCAAATTTTGAAATGCAATTGAACACAATAATTATTCATTCAGTTGGCTTGAAAAGATGTCAAAATTCAAGTAATGAGTTGAGTTGGTGTTAAAAATAAATCAAATTTTAATTAGTAACAAAAGAGCCAACAGGATCATCAAAGAGATGGGTCGGTTTTGGGTATAATTATTAAAGTGTTAAGAGTGTCCAAGCCACAGACACGCAGACCAATGGTCTATTCTAGTAAATATTTACTGGACAAAGCACATTACGAAACACATATGAATGTATATTGGAACAGGCTGACAACAAAACGTTCTCATAATGAAATTTTCAACCTTCTCTTCATCTCCTTCAAGGCAGATTTTGCAAAGAGCTAAGTATCTGAAACATTAATAATGTTAAGGAAGCAGAAGTTCGCATTTTTGACTTGTAAAACTGTTGACTTGTAAACTGTTGGTTGTGGTTCCAATACTTGTGTTCTTGAACCAGTTCTAACTAAAGAGTCAACCTGGTTGTTGTACTAAACTCATAACTATACCAATCATGGTTAGCTGTAGCGCCTTCTCTCTCTCTGGTGGCCGTTTGCCCAGAAGAGTTCTGCAACTCTTGTATTCTCCCAAAGCTTTAATAGTCTGAGAAGGCTTTCAATAAGCTTGAGTAAAGATATGATCGAATACTTATTCAATTTTTACAATTTTTCTGAAGAACTTTGCCTTTGGTACTTTAAAATAATTACCAATAGACTCAATTAGAAAAATTAAAGGAAGCTAGATAAAAGTTACGTTATGCGACTGTAGAAGGTTTTCAGATTCGAATCCATATGCTAAAAACATGTCTATAAACATTTCTAAAAATATTGCGAAAACATTATTTCACACCTCATATGTCATTTATCGGTGTACCTACACAAGCAAAACAGTCTTATCTGGGGTTTTAAAACACCCAGAGAAATGATGAAACAATCGCTTCAACCACAACGAGTGACACTTTACTGCTGTTCTGTTGCGGGATTATTATTTAATTCATATTAAATCTGTGTGAATTCATAAATAAATCAAACTGTCCCATATGGTCTTTGAAACCCCCAAAGAAATAGTGGAACAACCTCTTCAATCACAACAAGTGATACTTTGTTGCTGTTCTTGTTACTGGGTCATATTTTTAAAAGACTGGACAATGTTGACTGAAATTTTTTGATCTAAAATTGATGACATGGATATGAACGACATTTATTTTAAGCAGGAAAGCGGAAGGAATAATATAATAAAATTCATAAGTGAATTTTACAAAAAGAGCCAAGGTCAACATTTGGCATATAATGTGTTCCACTAACTAACTAATTTCAGAATTTGTACTTTGCGTTGAAATTAAAAAATATATCTTCATATTGGTTTCTCTGTTGATTTAAAATTAGCATATTTTATTGAATGACCACATGTACACTGGTGGCAATTCTCGTAAACTCACTTTGAGCTGAGGTATAAAAAGTCTTGCAGGAGTAGAGGAGATGATTTCAAAAACATTAAAGGTCAGTAAAACTATTTTAACTGAATCAATTTTGAAGCTACAAACATGAAGTTTAAACAGTAGGCACATCTTGATAAATGAACCTCCGCTAAGATGGGATTTTTTTCAATTCGGGGTCGAAAGGAGAAAAAACATGGGTTAAGGTGTTGTATAAAGAAACGCGATTGATTTCAAACTTGGCGAAAATACTCCAAATAAAAAATAATTCTACACGTATTTTTTATTGTTTGGAAAATCAAAATTTTGCGAGGTCAACAATGGGTTAAGGTGCGTATACGGGAAGACTACGAAAAAACCGATGGGCCTATTGATTTCAAAGTTGGTGAAAACGCTTGAAATAAAAAAAAATATCAAATTTTTTTGAAAATCAAAACTTAAAGAGGTGAACCAAGTGTTAAAAGTTTGTATGAAGAAATATCGCACACGCACAACAAAAGTGACACAGCTCAAAATTTTTGATTTTTTTAGAAACGCAAAAAACTGTTTTTGAGGTAAATAAAAATTTTTTTAAAATAACGTATAGACCGTTCAGTAGAAAATCCTTACAGATTATGCTTTAGGATAAGTTACAAGAATTTTTTTTTTATTTTACACTAGAAAATCCAAAATTTTGAGTTGTGACTGTTTTGATTATATTTTAATTCAATAATTACGGCATTATTTTAAGTTATGTCACTTTTGCTGAGTTTTATAATTATAAATTACAGTTAAAAAGTCGAAAGAAAAATTTTGAAAATTCTAAATTAATTTGTTTATTTGAAAATATATACTAAAATTGTCAGAACTTTGCTTAAAATTAACTTCAACAAAAATTTATTTCGTCAAAAGTGTCACAATTTGAGTTAGGATACTTTTGCATTGAGCTTCAGCGATCAAATAGCATCAAACTTCTGACATAAAGAGAGACCTAACTGTATTTTTGCAACAATTAACAACAACAAAATATACTGAGCTTTTGCTTATTGGTAGATTGATGCATTGTGCACAGTATTAACACATAAACTCGAAAATTAAAAATTTTGAGTTGTGTCACTTTTGTAGTGCGTGTGCGATATGCTTTTTTACGCCTTTTGACTTCAAACTTAGTGAAAGTACTCTTAGTGAGAAATAATTTGACACGTGTTTTTAAATTTTTCGAAAATCAAAATCTAACAGGGTCAACAATGGGTTAAAAGTTTGTATGAGGAAACAAAATTTTATAAGCTTTTTGACTTCAAACTTGGTGAAAGTACTTCAACTATGAAATAAATCGATAAGTAATTTCCCATAAAAATCTAACGCGATCAAAAAAGGGCTAAGAAGAATTTGTTTTATTGGTCATTTGACCAATTGACTTTAAACGTGCAAAGCCGCGGGGCAATGCTAGTTTGGCATATAATTTCTTCCACCACAGGGTTTGTTATTTGAATTCAAATAAAAATCTTCTCAATCCTCATTAAAATATTGCGTTTTTCTCTTTATTTAGAATTATACTCTTTTGTTAAAAGATTGGTAAATATATTAAAAATTTGAAATTCTATGTATTCAAAATAGAATAAGGAAAAACTTTCGTTTAGATACAAAATCCCTAAAGTAATGCACACTGAAAAAACTACACTGACTTCTTTTGTGAGCAATCTACATATCACTTAATCATTAGTCAAATCCGGTTGAATTTTGATACCGTGCATTGTTTGTCAAAACAAAGCAACTGCAACAAGTGGTCTGAAAGCAATTATTTATATGAACCACAGTTAGCTACTGAAAAAATTGTTAAAGAAAACAGTTTTCAACCGTTTGGTGCACCAAATCTCCATGCATGACTCTACTGACTCACTAATTGTGCCGACAATAATCCTGCCGTGAGTCAACGGCATGTATCCAACTGGCTAAATTGCAATTGGGGTTAACGCAAGGCGGATTGTGTGTCGATTGGACTGTCGCAAAATCGGTTGCTGCGCTTTCTCGTTGTAGTGCGGTCGCCATTAATGCGAATCGGCAGTTGACTTGCATGCGATCATAATTCCCAATGATAGAAGACATTATAGTTGCTGGTTTTATGCCGTTTGGGCGAAATCGAAAATCGAATCAACCGATGAATATGCAATTGGCTGCGTTACACTTCGCACCAGTTGCCAGAGAGATGCGCCGTTAAGAAGGGGGGGCGAGAAGGGGTGGAACAATGGCACATTTGCACTTTTCAGAAAGATCGTTATTGTCACTGACGGTTGCCGTTTTTGATGTCGGTTTTGTTGTTGATGTCGATCTCGCTGATAATGACAGTGTGATGCTTTTGAACAATTTTTCTAATTTTTATTTATATATATTTTTTTGATTGGCTAAAGGTGAAAGCATTTTCACTTTCCAAACTAATTTGATGTCATACCATGGCATAGACGACTACTACACACAGCTAATAATCATAACAATGGAAGTAAACAACAAAAAAGCGAGAAAGAAGCGCTTCGCTTCGCACATACATGAATCCAAATCGAAAAATGCATAAATAAAAAACCAAGTCATTATTTGCGAACACATACATACAACAAAGGAATGGGTAGAAATTTTGTGCATGTATGAAAAAGTACAAGAAACTAATAGTACAACAATGCAACAACAATAAGCAGAGTGTCCAAGAAATATGTGCGGAAAAATTTCTTAAGTAACAATTAATTGCGAAGAGGCGAATGCGATGAACGCTGGCAGACGGCGGCGTATGAGCAACTTTCGCAAATGGCCGACAAAGCGGAAGACCAAATAATGAGGTTGACTTTGTACTTGGCTGCGCTGCATGGGGGCAGTCGTATGTGTCGAGTGACAGTAGAGAGCGTGCGCACGCGCTACACCCAGTCACACACTCACACACTCGCACACACTCACACATTGCAACGGACTGACACCCACTCGGCGAGTTGACTTTTGCTACCGTATCGAATTCTTCGTCTTTCTGTGGCGCATTGTGTCCGCGACTAATTACAGTTACAGAGTTAATGACAATGGCGCAGTATAATTGCCACTCGCATGCCGGTCCGTGGAAGGGTGCATAAATTACGGTTATCAATTGCAAACAAATATATCGCAACAACAACAAAGCAGCAACGATGGCGATGGCTAAATAAAGTGCGGGAAAAGCGCGCACACAGCAACAATCGCCAACGAGCAGATTTCAAGCGTTTTTGGCGTATTTGTGTGGAATTTTAGTTGTTTATGCAAAATCGAAGACACTGTCAACGGGCCCATTTACATATACATACAAACACATACTCATACATATGCATACACTAAGCAGAAAAGGATTACATCTAATTCTGTTTTTACACGGTCTTTTTTTAAACGGTTTTTATTTAACACGGTTTGAAAATAAAAATATTTAAAATTTGTTTACACAATTTTATTCCATTTAGCACGATTCAAAATCTTTTGGGCTTAAATCTGTTTTCAAATTTAATTTTTGCGAAATATGTTCAAAGAATTATACAAAGAGGTAGCAACAATTGACAGAGTTCTTTGTTAAAAATGTAGATGCCGAACGAGCAAGAGAAAGTACAGTTCAAAATTATTCCAGCGATGATAGTAACTAACTAACTGATGATGACAGCAATTAAATTTATGTTCCTGCATTTATGATTATCATTTTAATTTTTTTGAAATTTTTTTTACCTTAAAAATTGAATAACCTATTCTTTTTGTTAACAACATAGCTTAGAGCGCATATCTTTTTTTTTCTTTTTAATAACTATGCTTGTGTAAATACTCATTATATATGTGATTTAATAAAATAAACATAAATACTTGTTCTTAAAAAATCCTTGTTTTTTTACTAATTTTAAAAGGTTTTAGAGATAAGGAACCAATCACCTATTTTTGCATACGATCAATGTCTTTTTTACACGGTTTTTTTACACGATTTTTCCTGGAACCAATCTACCGTGTAAAAACAGAATTAGGTGTATACGGGTTTGACTCGAAGACTGTTTTCAAATGTTGGAACATTTATTGGAAAATTTATGTCCCTTCTCAATTTTGCATTTCAAATATTTTAAAGGCTTTAATTTTATTCTTTAGAATCTGTAATATTTTTGGTTTTTAGGCTTGTAGGCTTTTATGAAAGGTGCTCTTTGATAGTGAAGTTGCGAACATTACCTAATTTTGTATTTTTTACACTGAAGTATGTTGTCCAATAGTGATAGAATTCTTTTAATCGATTGAGTAGTTTCCGAAATATTATTTTTTTTATAAGCTCCATAATTGCGTACTAAAAATTGGTCTTAGAAATTATAACTTTTATATGACAGCTCGCGAGTTAAAGATAGGGGATTACTATGCAAAGAAAAGAAATGAGAGCTGGTCATACATTTGAAGTCTCTGGGAGCAATCTGGTAGCGTTGGAAGCTTATTTATTTTTATATGTCGTTAATTTTGTATGACAGCCTTCTTAAAAGTTGGGGATAGAGGATAAATATGTTTGAAAAAGTTGTGAGAAATGCAAACTAAATTAAAGCTGTTTTTACATTTGGACTTTTTTGGAATAACCTCTGACATTGGGAAGCTTATTTAATAAAAATAGGTAATTTTGTATGACAGCCCTTAAAAGTAAAGTAAAGGTAGAAGACAAGTATATTCGAAAAAGTTGTAAAAAATGCAAAATAAATTAAAGTTGTTCTTACATTTGGACTCTTTGGGCATAAACTGTGAGCATTGGGAGGCTTATTTAATAAAAATAGGTAATTTTGTATGACAGCCCTTAAAAGTTGAAGGTACAAGACAAGTATGTTCGAAAAAGTTGTAAGAAATGCAAAATAAATTAAAGTTGTTCTTACATTTGGACTCTTTGGGCATAAACTGTGAGCATTGGGAAGCTTATTAATAAAAATTGGTAATTATTTATGACAGCCGCTTTGCAAGTTACAGTTAAGTATGTCCAAGAAAGATGTGTTAAATTTAAAGCTGGTACAACGTTTGACCTCTCTTGGAGCATTCCGGTATTATTGGGAAGCTTATTTCATGAAAACTGAGAATTTTTTATGACAGCGGTCTTAAAAGTTGGAGATAGAGGATAAGTATGTTGGCAAAAGTTGTGAGAAATGCAAAAACAAATGAAGGTTTGTCCTACATTTGATCTTTCTGTAATTAATCTGGGAGTGGTGGGAGCTTATTTTATAAATATCGTTAATTTTGTATGGCAGCTGCCTTAAAAGTTAAAAATACTTATATGATAAATGTGTTCGAGAGAGATGTGTAAAATGAGAAATAAATGGGTATTGCTGTGGCTCTTCTGTGTGTAGCATGGAGAATCTTTAATTTTGTGTAGAAGCTGTCTTAAGTAATGGATATGACGAATAAGTATGTTCAGCTTTAAATTTTGGAAGAGGAAATAATTGAGCGTCCGCCTTTCATTTAACCTCTCTGTGATCAATATGAGAGCAATGGAGCCCATTTTCCCAAAACATTCTTTTTATATGCAGTCTTCCTTTAGGGTTAAAGCTAAGTGTATGAAAAATTATTAAGGGTTGTTCCTACACTTAAACAGTTTAAGAGCAATTTCTGACTACTTGTGGGTTAATTTATAGGATTTTCAAGCACTTTTATCTATTTGGCTATTCTGCGCTTAAAACAATCACTTTAGACCATTGAGCTGCCATCCAGCTTTGTTGGCTTATGCATGTTTGCATCAAAGCTCACCAAACTCGATTTTCAAGCGTATCCAAAACCCATTATAACAAAATTTCCATACAACACTAAATTGCTTCTACTGTGCACAGACATTTTTTGCCCAGTGTACGAGTATATGTGTGGGATGTACATAGATACGCTATGTATGAGAATATGTGTCTATGAATTGGCTATGAATTCAAATGAGCGTTTTGAATATGAAAGCTCGTTGGCTTTGGCCAAAAACCTCACAAGCAGCCATTAGTCATTAGCAAAATATGAACAATGAAAGCCAATTACAAGTGGCAATCGTACGATTCGAAACAGCAACGTTAAATGTCATATTCATTAATAAGTACGATTGCAAAAGCCAGGCACGTTTTGTCAATAGTCAATTAAACGTACAACTACAGTACTCGATCCGTCAAGTATGAACGCTTCGACAAATTGAGCGCGCTGGACTCGGCAACTCGGCGTCTAATCAGCTTAGCGCTTGAAAGCTGCCTGAGATGTTCATGTTTTCACAGTGTTTGACTAATTAATGCAACGAATTAATTGCATAATTGGCAAATGTTTGCGCAAACCTCATCAAATGCACTTTTCGGCACAGCGCTACACCCAGCAGGCCCCACACTTCCCAAAGTGTCGAGTGCCGCTCGTCTGCATTGTTGTGATTGTTGTCGACGGTCATAGAATTGCAAAACCAACAATTATTATGACCATTGTCTTCACGCGCTGTCAATTCAGTGTTCAGGCAAAATGTTTCGCCACTCGCTGTTGACCAACTTTGATGGGTTTTCATGACACTTTTCGCTTCTTGCACTCTCCGCCAACCCGAAGTAAACGAATTCTCACAATTAACCATTGTCGCTACTCAGCAACTATTACGTTTTCACAAAATCAAGAAACAACATAAAATGAATAATGATAAAAACACATAAATATTCAGCCTCATCAGTGCGACATAATCACAAACATACATTTGTCATACAATTTTCAAGTGACAATTAAATTTATGAACATTAAGGCACCAAAAAGTGTCTGCATACTGCAATTACGATTAGTTGCCATAGAGGGAAAAGTTTCCTAATGATTTCGCTGCATTGCAGTTACTATTGTACATATGTATGTATATATTCATATATAGTATATATATGTAGATAGATTTCACTGTCATTCTGCTGACATGTGGGCAAGTAACACATTTTGCTTTCGTATCACTCAGTTGGATGTTTGTGCTTCTCGATTGCTTCTAGTCACACATGCTGTGAGTTTCTGATTCATGAAATCGTAGTTTTCAATTTTGCTCAATCATTCATTACTTTTTCTTTACAAAAATAATTATGATTTGAAAGTTGAATTTTATTTACAACTTCGTCAATTAAATTCTCAATTATTGGCAAAAAAAAAGTAGGCCAATTAAAAAAATATTCAGCTGCGCTCATTCTGGACAAAAGTAAACGTGAAATGCTTGAACCTCAAAATGCTAAAGTAGTATGGAAATATGTTAAATACATACATCACATACGCATACATACATAGTCTAGTCAACATAGTCTAGTCAACATAGTCAATCTTGAACAACGATTAGGCATTACAAGTACATACATTCGACATTGGATTATGCCTTGAAATAAAAAATAATTATATTACTTGGTCTACATATCAAATGAACTATGAAATAAGATCGAATCGACAAGTTTTTAGCTGATGTGTGTGCTGATCTATGGGTAGATTACCCGAACCTGATTTAACCTGATTTAATAAAAATAAATTGTTTCCAGGTAATTAACCAATTGTTCAGTATGATTGCTTAAATAACATTTTTATGTAGAAATGAATTCCCTCTTTCATTCATAACTGAGCTTAATTTTAATCAGAGTCTTGTACTACTTTTTACGGAGTGAGTTGTTTCGAATAAGAATCATAAAAAACAATACATCGTACATTATTTCTCTTCAAAAGAAGTTAAAAAATGCTCAGAACAATTTTGATCCCAGAAATCCAAAAGTATTTTCCTTTCCGAAATAAGTTCAGATCTTAAGCTTTCAGTAAATTTAGTTGTTGAGGTTTAATTTGATTTAAATTAACTAACTCTAACTTGAAATCTTTAGAATTCCTTCAGAAGACCTTAAAATCTTTTGTACTAGAAAAACGTTGTTTAACTTGTAGCTCATTTTGTTGCTATTCCCATTTGTAGTTCTAATTAACTAATTGGAAGATTTCAAAAACACTTCTTTACTTCAATCTAGAACCTCGTGTATGTTAAAAAATAAAAAAACGCTTGAAATCGCAAGAACCATTTTCTTTTTATTGCAAAATTTTTTCAGTCTTTGGGGTCCTCATTGATTGATTGTATTTATCTATTAAACCCTTAACGTTACAAATTTGATGATTATTAGGGCAAGATAGGAAATATTTTTATTAAAACTGGAGGATATTAAATAGACATGCTTGGGTTGACTCATGTACTCTATCACCTTATTGATTTTTAGGTATCTTTGGGTCAATATTTATTGGGTAAAACGTACCCAGCAATCAACACTAATCTCTCTACTGGCTCTGGAAAGCGTCGAAAAAATCCAAAAGTTGTGTGCGTTTAAACAGAAATTTGAATGTGGGTTAGAGAACATTTTGGAATAGCTCAAAATAGATAGCAAATGATCTATTAAGGGGGGTGGGTAGATTAAATTTTAAAAAGCAATTAGGCAGTGAAGCCAAGAACCTCCTAAATCAAAGATTTCTGAGATGACTGATTGCACTAGTTTTGGAGAAATCGAAGCTTCAATTCTGCTGGCATAGTTCAACTTTGCTGAGGAAGTTGTAGACAATGCTTCGAGGATGTTCCGTCACTTCCGAGTAGAGAACAATGAATTTTGGAACAGCCATCTTTAGAAAGAAATGGCCTTTGAACCATTAGACAGTAGTCGCAAGACCCTACCCGAGAAAACGCACGACCCAGTTTATAATTAAAGGAAAATAATTAAAGCCATTTTTTTGATAGCAAAGAACAAAGAGTCGAACTGTTTTGGCCAAACCCGCGACAGGATAGCAGCTGATGGTTTTAAGCAGTAAGAATGCGGTCGATAAGTAAAAGCTCATGAAATTTCTATAAACACTATGAACTTTCTATAAACACTTTATACCAATTATAAGGAATATTTCTAAAAAAAAAACTTCGTAGTGCTCGAATAAGCAATTATTAAGATTTTGTTTTCTATCCCATTTAATCTGAAATCAAAAAATTTCTCCCAAGAAAATACTTTAAAGTACAAAACCATTCAACTTTTAATGGCTTCCAAATGGTCGTATTTAACTATTCACACGTTTGCTCAGATGTGGCTAATGTGTACTTAGAAACTTTGGCCTAAATTATGACCCACAACAAAAAAATTTGATCGCTCATTAAAACAAAATCAGTAGGTATCTACTAACTTAAATGCAATGTTCAGTGGCTCCGGAAGAAATGCTTCATTTTTAATGAACAGGTATTACTTAAAAGCTTTCAAAGCGGAACTACTAGAACAGACGTACAAACATTTAGTTATTGTACGTTCTTGAGTTTCTCATCGAGTCGACATTCACAGCAAATAAATTATAAGCAATAATGATGATTATAAATCTGTAAGACAATAAATAAATTAGTCATAGAAATTCTCATTCCCCTCTCAAAAAAAAGAAAATTTATAGTTGAATGTCTACACATAAAATATGAAAAGAGTTGTTGAATAATTAAAGCGCAGATCCGCCCAAAACATTAAACCAACAAATTAGAAAAAAACAAAATTGCCAAACTTGCGTTGGCCAAATAGCGCCAAATAAAGTTGAGGAAAACGAAAACAAATTTAGCTGCCGTCTAAACTTTTGCTTTGCTGCCGTTGCCTTTTGTTGTGTTGCTGTCATCGGTCCAATGCGAATTGGCCACAGCAATTACAACAACAAACACCAACAAACACAACTGAACAACTGACTCAACAGAGTACAATTTGTAATCACACATACGTTTGGTGTTGTTGTTGTTGTTGCTTTACGCTTGATTTTTGACTTTTTGTCTACTTGAAGTAATGCAGAGAAAACCTGGCAATACGGCGAACTCGAAGTGGTGGCATGCGTGGCGTGGGCTGCACACGCAGCGCTTTTCGCACATTCAATTAAAACGCTAACCTGGCCGTAAGCAGTCGAGGCGGCAGCCGCATAAGGTGATGAGGTAAGCGGCAGCGAATACCGCGGGGCGTTGGTTTAGCTGTAAAGTCGGTTAAATGACCCGACCGAATGAGATCATAAAAATTGCATGAATCAACAGGAATCAATTTGGCAGCGATTCGAGTGACTTTGGCCGCAAGTTATTGAACTTGTACGGCTGGAAACTGCGTTCAGTGCCGAAGTGCTTTGGCTTACATAAGGATTTAGTAAATAAATAAAATAAATAAATACATTTTGAGCTGGGAAAATGGCAATTTCGAGATTTCGGGATTCTATTGTATGTAAGTTTTTGAGTTGTAAATTAAAAAAATTAATTGTTTGTTGTGGTTGACTAATCGATTTATTGTCGCCATGTCAATGATTGCACACACATTTTTGAGTTTTTTGAAAATAAACCTACAACGAATCAAAACTGAGTTAAGAGTTTATGTAGAAAGAACCTGATTAATAGTCATATTGAGGAGAAACTTGGTGACCAAAGCAGAAATAACTCGACACGTATTTTAAAGGTTTTCTTTACACATCGGATTTGACTAATTGTAGAACTTGGAATTGTAGAACCCTAATTGTAGAACTGATTGTAGAACCTTATAAAAAACTAAAAGTCATCAAAGTAAAATTTAATAGAAATACTAAAGAAAATACAGATATTTAAAAATGAAAAAGTGAAAATTATCGCAATGGTCTTTCTAATGTTAAGTCCACGTCTGATGAACAAAAATGGATTAAGATTTCACAAATTTAATTTCATTTCATTTATTTCAAAGTCTACAGTAATTTAACTTACAGACTAAGCAAACAAGAAAATAAGAACTTAAAAATAGAATAACAATAAGAATAGAACTTAAAAATAGAATAACAGAATTGTACCAGAATTGTGATTAAATGGACCTAATCACTTCAAACGACGAAATGACTTTAAGAAAAAATAACTCCACACGTACTGTTCATGTTTTATATCGAAGTTTGGCATAATCAAAAATGGGTTAAGATTTTGTATGGAGAAACAAGATTTAATGTTTGTAAATATTAATGTCAAACTAAATGAAATTACTTGCAATAAGATATAATTCCTCACGTTCCCAAAATTTTTTTTAAAAATCAACATTTTGGTGAGATCAAAAATGGATTCAGATTTTGTAAGAAGAAACACAATTTAATTTCTAATTCCACACGTACATTCCCCTTTTTTTAAAACATCAGGTCAAAACAAGAAGCATGTTTAAATGGGCCTATTGACTCTAATTCGCAATAAATCGACCCATATTTCTCGATTCTTAAAAATCGATCTTTGTTGTGTAAAAAATGGGTTAGATGTTCATTAGAAAACATAATTTAATGGGATTTTACCTTTAAACTTGGTTAACCCTTTCGACCCCAAATTTTACTCTGTCTCTCGATATTACTTTTTGGCATAATCAAAAATGGGTTAAGATTTTGTATGGAGAAACAAGATTTAATGTTTGTAAATATTAATGTCAAACTAAATGAAATTACTTGCAATAAGATATAATTCCTCACGTTCCCAAAATTTTTTTTAAAAATCAACATTTTGGTGAGATCAAAAATGGATACAGATTTTGTAAGAAGAAACACAATTTAATGGTTGTATTGACTTCAATCTCGGCGAAATTCATAATTCCACACGTACATTCCCCTTTTTTTAAAACATCAGGTCAAAACAAGAAGCATGTTTAAATTCGCAATAAATCGACCCATATCTCTCGATTCTTAAAAAACGATCTTTGTTGTGTAAAAAATGGGTTAAGATGTTCATTAGAAAACATAATTTAATGGGCTTTTACCTTTAAACTTGGTTAACCCTTTCGACCCCGAATTTTACTCTGTCTCTCAATATTACTTTTTGGTATTTAAATCATGAAACATTTGCCTAAGAAGTGGGCACACAAAATTTGGAGTCGCCACGCCTTTGTGTTAGAGTTCTAGAGCTAGTTTACTTTTGAACAATTTTAGCTTAAAACGGGTTAAATAAATTTTGTATCAATATTTTTTAATTACAGAAAAATTATCTAATATTTATGGAAAAATACAAAATTATCACTTTTTGATTTTATTTAACCATTATTAAAGAAACAGGGATTTGATCAAACGCGCCCAATTCGTAGACTTCAATTAGAACACAAACTTTCCCTGATATCGCTGCAAACTATCGGACATTATTTTGGGGATAACGGTAACATTTTTGTAATTTGCTTTGAATTCACTTCTAAAAATATTAATTTGTTGGAGCCTACTTAAATTTAACCCATAAATCAATCGTAGCTTTTGCTATAAGATGACAAATAGGTGAAGTTGCTCTCAGGCAACTTTGGGGTCGAAAGGGTTAAAGTACTCCAAATCGAAAAAATTTTATTACACGTTTATATTTTTTTAACTAACCTCTGATGGGTAAAAAATGTGTTAAGAATTACATAGAATTACATGATTTATGAAAATTCGAATAAACTTTGTCAAAGTTCCGCCCTGCATGTTTTTAACAGGGTTCTCGATTTAGGAACTTCTGTAATGGCTAAATGGAACCGGAATCCCGGTATGTCGAAATTGAACAGCACCCAGCTGAAAGATAGTTAACGAAGCTGTGAACATATGAACCAATCTGGTCGCATCAGTACGTGCCGACGTGCAGTATTCAGTGCCGACTGCTGGAGGTGCGATATATGACACCCTACACCCACAACACGTGGCCGCGATCGCTATTATGTCGATAAAACAGCCCTCGGGCGCCGGAAATAGCTGAAATCGTTAACCCTTTCGCTGTAGGTTTTTACTGGGGAAAGTTAAAATTTTAAATTTTACGTCTTAGGCTTCTATGTGTTATATTAGCGACACTTCATAAGACATTTTTTAATTTTTATACTCGGACCCTGTATTTTAGATTGTTTTTCTATGAGAGCAACCACATCGTTGTGGCTGTAATAATTACTTAAACATAAAACTTTTTACGCATAACGAAAGAATATTTCTTCATTTACTTCAGCCAAAATTAAAAAAAACTATCTAAATTGAAATAAAACGTCAAATTAAAAAGTTCTCTAATTTCTTCTGCTTCTTCTTCCTATAATATGTCAAGGTATACCATTAAAAAAACGTGTATACTTCTCTTCTTTAAACTTAAATATTCAGTTTATTAATTTCGTATTTTTCCTAAAACTTCAAACTATTCTAAAGACCAACAACAAAATGTATTCTTGCAACCATAGAGGATGCAGACGTCCACAAAGTAGCATGTTGCCATATGGCAACAAAATAGCGAAAGGGTTAACAAGCGCTTGAAGCGTAGTTTCTAGTTTTATTGTCGTATGCAATTTTTTTTTTATTTAAAATTGTTTACTTTATATTTTTTTACTTTGTTTTTGTAGTACTGTCAGCGTTGCCTGCACTTTTACTTTCTCAGCCGCAAATTGCCCAATTAGCCAAATTGTTACAATTTCTACTAATCAGCCCAAGTCGCACAATAAGAAATAAAGAAGCCGATTTTCCAGTTCTTTGCTCTGCGTTGGCGTGTTTTGCGTATTTGACGCTTTAAACTTTCACTTTTAACAAGGAAAAAACTTTTATTAATATTTTCTTATTTTTGACCAAAATTTTAAGATTTGCCTTTGACGCGCATTTCTTGTTTGTGTTAAATTTATTGTTTTCGAATTTGCTTGCCAAAATGTCAAATCGTTTGCAAATAAATTGAAGTTAGCATTGTTTGTTGTTTGTATGAGAAACGAAAAAGAAATATTTAAACGAACACACTGCGACTAAACAGAAATCAAATAAAAAGCAACAACAATAACTTTTCAAGGTTTACCACTGCAGTGGCCGGTTGGCTGATTGGTTGGTTGGTTGGCAATAGCGCGCAAAAAAAACCAATTACCAACAACAATAAAGCCAAACGGATGAACGGGTCGACTGACGGACGCACAGCGCACAGCTCGCCAACATTCACCACGCTCCGACAGCGCTCTGTGCGCATACGAACGTGGCATGAATCATAAATGCGGCGGCAGCAGCGCGTACGCAAGCGCTGGGGAAGGCCAACGGTGCGCAATCGGCCAGCGACGGACTGTGAGTGTTCTACGCGCTAATTTGATTTGCAATGGTTTTTGTCTCTGCTATGCGAAGTTTATTAACTTTGGTGATTGAATGAGTATTGCGGTAAGAGGTGAAAACTTGAAGAATTTGGGTTCTTGAGAAATGTTAAGATTGCAAATTTTTAGAGTAGACGGGATCTCACAAAAGGCGTTGAAAATTTGTTGATATGTGTGTGTAATAAATCTAATACACATAAGTAGAAGTTTAGTTCAGAAGCTTACAACGCCCAGAGGGAGGAGTTACCATAATGGACAACTACTAATTTTTATTGCGTGGATAACTTTTACCACTGTGGCACAAATGTGTCTGGCCGGACTTGAATTTAAAAGACATAACGTATAATTTTATAAGGTTCGACAAAACATGGCGCAAGGAAAATTCAACAAATCGCTCCACAACTGCTCGGAAGTCGATCTTAGAGGGTTAACATCTATTACTGACCACAACTAGTTTTCGCATTTGAACACTTCTTCCGAACATATTTACCTTCTATCTTCGTCTATAGGAAACTAATGAACCGATTTGAAGAATTTCTTTAACGTTTTACAATGAAAGAACTGAAGTAAAATTACTGGGCGGGTAAATTATTTAACAGAGCAATACCCAGTGAACCGCTATTAGAAGGATGTGGCTCCTCATGGCACTTCGAGAGGGCACTCACAATGGGCAACAGTATTAAATAGATTCAAATGCTGCCAAAGTAAGGGAGCCGAGCAAGAGATCTGCAAATAATTTCACTGTGCGTGAATTTTACCCTCAAAAATTCAGACACGGGGGGGACCTACAGAGCGACTTTCCTATAGGTATACTGAGTTGAGATCCACCAGCCGTTTGGCTGGATTTTCTCTAGTTTAAGAGAAATCCGTCTTTGAAGTGTGCTTATTTTAGTCGAGTTCGTCGCGTAAGTCTTCGAACGTTTAAATGCTAATAGGTCCTAAATCGTTCCGAATATCGCTTTACTGTCTTCGGCAAGTTTGTAGATATTTTAACGACCAACAAATTTGCTTAAGACACCAATCCAAAAAAAATACATTTAAACTGTGTAATTGCGATATGTGCATTTTTTGCGCAACTCAACGTGGCGTATGAGTGTCATTTAATTATAATTAATTGACATTAAGAAATCTTATTGTAACGATAAATGGACTGTTGGAACCAGTGGCGCACACTGGATTTTATTTGAGCCCAAACCCATTTGAAACCATGTTTCCATATATAATTTTTGTTACAAGTAACTCTTTGGGGGACTTGAACCTTCAAAACCCCCCTGGTGTGCGCCTATGACTGGCACACTATGTAAAGAACTTGGCCTGCCCAATCAAAATTATTACTGTAAGAGCTCTGAGAGAGAGAGAGAGAGGCGTTTGAAGCTGTGCCATAAGTTCTATGCGAAAGCTCTGCACTTCAAAGGAAACATTACCGCTTTCTAGGTGATGGAATGTTGAATTATTTAGGCATTGCCGGCTAACGTAATATGGTGGGGTATTAAAATTTTTTGTTGGGAGTGTTCATGGACACAGGTACGTAGACATTGCTGTCCATTGTACTTCACACTATTGTGGACAATTAGACCAGATCTACTTAAATACTTAAAAGAGTTCGATAAATCCTGGATAATAATAAACAAGATGGTTTCCAAATATTTGAGCATAGCAAAGGACCCATTGTAGTTCCCTAATTTATTTCTCTAATCGGTAGGTGAATTTTTGGAACATAATTTTGTATGTTTTTTATGATCAACCCAAATATTAAAGAACATTATTTTGTGTATAAAAAACATAATACTTCTCTGAATCTTTAATTAATTTTATTCTAAAAAAATTGTCAATCAAATGCAGCCCTGATGCAAACTTGAACCTGACCTGAACTTTTAATGTCGAGCACCAGAGCAAAAGACCACTACTACAACACTCATTGAAAGGTATACAAAAACCTAATGTTAACGTCATTATCTTTTAAGCCATCAATCGATATGATCACTATTGATTGCACTTATTATACAAAATAATTGTATGCGATTCGTTTTATAAATGGCAGCGGATATGAGTTGACGGACAGCTGTTGCGACAATGGGCAAATATCATTTGTGAACGTTTTTTGTTAGTTCTTCGAGTGGATTCCAAATATAAAAAACTATAACACTATGGCAATCGTAAACCAAAACGATAGTTTTTATTCAGGTTACTTCACACCATCCAATAAATGAGGGTAAAATTTTCATAAATTGTTTTTGTATTGTTGATACACTAACAAAAATTAGTGTAATACGGACAAAAGGGTAGAAATTTGAATGATTTTGCTAAAATATTATTTTCTTTATATAAAATAAGGAAGTCATAGTTTTAATTAATTGGTGTAATTTTTCTGTTTCTTTCAGTAGAATATTCTTTAATTCAAAATTCGTCTTTGGCGGTTTATCAGCGGCTCTAATACCGATGAGGGAATTTCAAGCCCATGGGGAAGGCACTCAACATATTTCAGGCGGAAATATATGCAATTGGGCTCCGTGCACAATTTAACCTAACTCGAGAGTATTTCAGAAAAGATATAGTTATATATTCAAATAGTCAAGTAGCCGTACAAGCGCTGATTTCATATGAGATTCTGCCGATTATTGCTAGAGTGCGTCGAGCTACTCAATGAAATTGTTAAATGCAGCCGAGTAAAAATCATCTCGGTCCCAGACACAGGAATATTGGGAGCATTGAAGGAGCGGACTTGCGAGAATGGCGGATGCGTTATGTCCTGCCTGTGGTGAGGATAATGAGAGGGCTGACCAATTTTTGTGCGTCTGTCCCGCGTACGTCCGAATCAGGTTTGAAACTGATATGTTGAGGAACGATCGTCTTGGCTGCTTGACACCACAGGCTCTACTCAGATTTCTCTGGCAGTCGGCTAGATTGAAAGCAAGTTAATAGACGTGTCCCTGTCTGAGTGCTGCGCTTTCTTACTGAGGGCCAAACCATTTGTATGATGGTGAGACAGTATTGCAGGCTTTCAGTCTGGAGAAAAGAACCAGAAATTGACAATACTGGAGTGTCTTTTCAGTACTGAGGCACAAAGATCTTTCCAGAGGATTTTAACACAAAATCAAGGTTTTGGTGCCTCGTTATAGACAATCACGAACTTGCATTTTAACGTAAGTTAAAAGTGCATTGAATCAATAATCAGGGCTGTGGGTTTGAGAGCCCAGAATTCCAAATAGTCTCCGAGTCTCTACAGTTATTGTGGAGTATGTAGAATTCTCCCAGCAGGTTTCTACAGTTATTGTAGAGTTATTTTTAAAACGCCATAACTTCAAAACATCATTGGGTTCTACAAACCTTCGCATATATCGCACACAATATGTTTTCTTCTATGCAAAATGCTTTTCTATTTAAATATTACACCTTAAACAAGGATTTCCTGCAGTGTACATGGCAAGAGAGACGTCGTCATCATATTACATCGTGCGACAGCATTTTTCACACCGGGAAAAATCCATATGTGCGTGAAACACAAATATAGTAATATAGTAATAATGCGTTCTCAGTTTTTGATTTGTACATCCTTTGTCCTTTTAAAAAGTTAAAAAAGAATATAAAAAATACTTAACTAAGTCAGAATATTGCGATATGTATATCAAATTAAAGAAGAAAGGCTCAAGAATTTAAATAAAATTGATTTTTTATCTATTTGTAAAAAAGGATATGAAAAAGGTCCTTTGAAAACTTTAATCCTTTATATCCTTGAAAATTTATATAGAATTTTCTTGAAAAGTAACTATGTTAAAACTTAAAATCTCCTTGATCACGTGTCAAAATTTTATTACTCTAACTTTATTGGTTCGAAAGTTATTAATAAAAAGGCGGAAGCTGCAATTCTGATGAAGTACAAAAATTCTAATTTATTTGAGTATCAGTATTTTAAATAATAACAAGATAATTACAAAATCAATGAAGCGAGAATATAATTTTAATTTTTTTTATTTTTTTATCCCCTTCAAAATTTGTAAGTCCTTTTAAAAGGACAAAGGATGTAGAAATGAAAAACTGAGTACGCAGTATTACTATATTTGGTCTCTAGTTTTACGTCTATATGGATTTTTTCCGGTGTGAAAAATTTTTTTAATTTTTGTCGCACGGTGTTATAATTGCGGTAAGTAGTAACCATTTTCATTTGCATACAAACATGCGGTGCGAACCAACAAGCGAACAAACAAACGGACAAAACGCACAACATACAATAAATTCCGACGATTGTGGAGCAAAAGCTTTGTGGTCTTTTTGCGAGCGCGACTAATGGACGCGTTGATGAGTGGTGGTGCACGCGCACGAAAGCGAATTATAACTATTCGCTGTGCTGTGCAAAAAGACCAACGCAAACGGTCATGTGGACCCACTTGTGTACCAGTGTGGGGTCAGCACTCACACATTGGGCTCACAATTGGCCAGTGTTGTTATTGGTGTTACTAGCTGCTGCGGCGTGTTAGCAACAACAATTCTCTTAGTACACCACTATTTCTAGTACTTGAAAGCCTCAAATCGTTGGAAATTGCATGAAGTTTTGCTTTGTCGTTGCTTGGCTCCAGTTTCCTTGATTGCTGCTTGATGGATGAGTCAACTGTTGGAGCTTCTTTCTCTGCGCGAGCTGTGAACTCGTTTTGTGTGTTCATTCATTTTGCTTTGCTTTATTTCACTTCAGAGTCATGCTTTATGTTTTTCTTTACTTTTGTGTTTTAATAAAATAACAAAGCGCAAAACTGGTTTTCACCAACAACGCAAACGGTCACAGCTTTTTATATATAAATACAACGAAACTAAGAAGGTGTATGCAAATTTGTTTTATTGTTGTTATTATTGTTATTGTTGTTATTATTGTTATTGTTGTTTCAGCTGTGTGTCTTTGTTTCGGTTTTAGTTTTTGTGCTTTGCAAAACAAAATTATTTTTAGTCTTCTTCACGATGACTTCACTGAGCGATCGTTTTAGTTGTTTACTTCAAATCGTGTTTAGCTATTTTACTTTCTGTCCATTAATGAGCATCTTCAAGTTTCGGCTTTAAATGGTTTCACCATTTAATTTTGTCTTCTATGAAATTACGAAAAAATGATCTTGTTTAAATTTTAACACATAAAGTGGGCGCTAATTAACGCCACAAATAAAGTGTTACTTCAAAAGCGCGTTGATTGCTCCGGTTTGGTTCGTAGGTGGATACACCAAATATGGATGATGAGTGGTTTTTTGTTTTTTGTTCTGTTGTGTTTTACGTTTGGTGGAGAATAAACAAGTTGAACTGAAACAGGGGCGTAGTCAGAAAACATAAAAATTGTTGCAAATAAAAAGCAAATTAAATAAATCTTATTTATTTAGCAGCACTTTTAAAATGGCTCTTCGTACTTAAAATTTTACAATTTTCTAAGTACACAATTCTCAAAAGACTCGGCAGTATTTGGTCATCAAAAGCAACGATTGTTAAACGATAAAACGATTATTAAACAATAAAACGTTACAATTCGAATTACTCAATTCTAGAAAAATACGGCATTATTTGGTTTGGGAAGGCAACAATTGTCATTGGTTTTAGGCAGAATCGATATTGAAAGTTCTACGCACTCGATTCTTAAAATATTTGGCAGTAATTGGTTCTCAAAAGTAGCGATTCTTATTGGTTTTAACCAAAGGCGATACTGAGAGTGTTAAGTACTCGATTCTCAAAAGATTCGGCAGTGTTTGGATATCGAAAGCAACAATTCTCATTGGTTTCAGTCAGTTTTGTAAGAACCCTTCTGTTCATTGACTGAACTGAATTTAATAAAGAATAAAGAATCGATATTAAAAGTTCTAAGTATTCGATTCTCAAAAGATTCGGCAGTGTTTGGATTTAGAAAAAAAAATATTTTTATTGGATTCAGGAAGAATCGATATTGAAAGATCTAAGTATTCGGTTCTCAAAAGATTCGGCAGTAATTGGTTCTCAAAAGTATCGATTCTTATTGGTTTTAACCAAATGCAATACTGAGACTCTTAAGTACTCGATTCTCAAAAGATTTGGCAGTATTAGGATATCGAAAGCAGCCATTCTTATTGGTTTTAGTCTGAATCGAAACTAAGAGTGTTAATTATCTGATACTCACAAGACACACCAGTATTTTGTTCTCAAAAGTAACGATTCTGAGTACTTAAAAGTACTCAGTGCGCAATATATGAGAATTGATACTTTAATACTACTAAGATTTGTTAAGACTACGTTTTATGTACTTTAGACTAGTTTTTTTTTTTTTTAATTTTTGAAAAGATCTGAAAGATGTGAAAGAAACATTTATCACAGTGAACCAAAATAACCGGGTTTGAAAGAATAAAAACAAAATTTTAAGATTTTAAGGGGTTCAAACTGCCTCATTTCTTTGGCTGTCCATGCAATGATTGCTTGATGCATCTAAAAACCTATTAATTGAAATATCGATGGCATCATTTATGTGCAGACTGCCACCTTAGGCCTTAAAAATGCGGAATTAATTTAAAAACTCATTCCTATTGTATAAAAACATTGTGCTAAACTTAGCCATGTAAACCAAAAAAACGGCTCTTTCATAAAAATGAGAGCAGTAGAACGTGCTTAAATAAAATTGAACTATAAGAATAAAAGACAATCAAGAATATATAATTATTTAAATTAAATAAATATGAATTCTGACATTGATTAATGATTGAGATGTTGAGACAGAAACATAGAAATATTCTGTGTATGTAACAGTTACCATAGTACATTTGTTACAGATACAATGCTACATAAGTTATAATTAAATCATTTTCCACTCAAAAGTTTAATAGTGGAAACCTACTGTTTCTTCACTGTTCTTTCACTGCTTCTTATGTGAGTGGCCAAAATTTGCTCTTAAAATTTTCGAAGCAATCGAAAATTAGTTCTTGCATTCTCTAGCAGATTTATCTATAAAGAGTCCGATTGCCATTTTGAAATTTATACGAATTTCAAAGTGGGTCATTTAGGTTAATAATCAAAACTCTCGGCTATACTATGACCACTTATGTTATAATAGCTTAGTGTATCCCAAGCCAGCCAACCTAACCAATTTAACTAAATTTAATTAAGAATCCATTTGAGCAAAGCTTTTTGTAACAGTTGCAATACTTAGTTCTTCTAACAACTCGTTTTAGTTCACAGACTTATTGGTTGGTTATTTATTTGTCCATTACTAAAGAGCAACGTTTCTGAGCGTCTTCACATATTTCATGGCATTCATGTGTGGTCCACATATTCAGAGCAATTAAATCAATAATAATGCTGCTTTATGATTTCAACCGGATGTTGGAAATTATTTATGGCGCACTATAAAAAAGTCATTACAAACGTAATCTGTCTTGTATTCTATTCTTAAGGCATAGAAAGCAATTGGCCAGCAGTTAGTTATTTTTAGTACACATGGAGACCACAATTCCGAGTTGCGTACTTGTAAATTGTTAGTTGGCCAGTAGTCGATGGCCACTTTAGTGGTATTAAGAATAATTTTTTACCCACTTGACTGTCATTAATTCGTTCAGCTGCTTACAAGTTGACAGTGACAGCTTGACAGTGAAGTCGCGGGGGCAGCTGCGCAAATACCCAATCGAATTGAACGTCAGCACACTTTGTGGGCGCAAACGTCAGGCGGCTAGGTTCGACTTGAAAAGCGACGCGTTTTATTGTTGTATGGCTCTATGATTGGCCAATATTGGTCGTGTCAGTGTGGCGCTGGTGTTGGGGAATGGGCCGCGCTGGCAGTTGTTTGAATATTTTTATTGTTACGCCAAACTTGTTTTGCCCAACTCTCTGCTTCTGCTGTCGGCTTTTTCTACCAGTTTTCTTCTTTTTTCAGTTTTGCCAATTTGAGTTCTTGTTTCGGACGGGTTTATTACGAATTCAAATTAAAAATGCGAAAACCGCTAACACACTAAACGCCAAAACGCAGCGCAAAGTAAAAGGCCAGACAGCTTAGGTGGATGGCCGCACGGAGGGACAGTTACACTGTCAGCGGGATGGTCGTGGTGGAACTGGTTTCGGTGCGACTGCGTATGGAAATGTCGAAAAGAAATTTGGAAATGTGAGCTATGTTAGAAATGGTGAAGGAATACTCTTCTAGCAGAAGCATACAATGCTGGTTACAAATATGAAACTCGATGTGCGCAAGTGTAGAAGAATTGGATTGTAGTATTCGATTTTATTTCTATTTAAATATTAGTTTTTAGTTTTTTCAATATTAGTTTTATTTTAAATTTTATTTACATATAATTTTAACTTTATTTATTATTTCAGTTTTCGCTTTCTTTTTAATTCTAATTTTAGTTTTAAGTTCATATTTTTTATAATTTGTACATCAATTTAATTTTATTCAATATCAATTAATATAAAAAAATATATTATAAATAATGTATATTTAAAAAAAAATATATATATATATACATATTTATTTGTTATAAACAATGTATAAATCTATTATATTAATAAATATATTAATATTAATTAATATTAATTTTATTTTGACTTTATTTACTTGTTCATTTAATTTTGAAATAAGTTTTTAATTTTGTTACATATTATTTTAAATCTAATCACAATTTTTAATCTAATGTCAAATTTAATTTTAGTTTCTAGTTTAAATTTAATTTTCATTTTAATTTTAATTTCATATTTCATTTTAATTTTTTATATTTTTTTTATATTTTAATTTTAGTTTTATTTTTAATTTAATTTTTAATGTATTTTAACTTTATTTTAATTTTGTTTCTGTTGTTTTTTTATTTAAGTTTTAATGCAACCTTTCATTTAATTGTTCATTTTATTCTAAATTTTATTTAAATTGTAGATACAAGTTTTTTGAATATTTTTTGAAATTTTTATTTAATTTAATGTTTAATGTATTTTAACTTTATTTTAATTTTGTTACTGGTGTTTTTTATTTAACTTTTAATTCAACTTTTCATTTATTTGTTGATTTTATTTTAAATTTTACTTAAATTGTAGATTAAAATGTTTTGAATATTTTTTTAAAATCTTATTTAATTAATTAATTTAATGTTGATTGTATTATAGCTTTTTTAAATTTTGTTACTGATGTTTTTTATTTAACTTTTAATTCAACTTTTCATTTAATTGTTGATTTTATTCTAAATTTTAATTAATTGATTTTGTTATTTTTAATTTAGTTTTTAATTTAATATTTAATTAAGTTTTTAATTCTTTTTACATTTTATTTTGATTCTTATCACAACTTCGATTCTTATTTCAAATTTAATTTAGATTCCAAGTCTAAATTTAGTTTTAATTGTTATTCTTACTTAATTTTCAATTTTAATTTCAGTTTTTTTCTAATTTATATTTTATATTTATTTATAATTTTTATATTTAAATTTAAATTTAACGTAATGTTTAGATTAATTGTTAATTTAATTTTTAAATTTATTTTAATTTAAATTGAAATTTAATTTTTTTTAATTTTAAATGTTTTTAATATTGTAATATTAAATTAATTAAATTATTAAATTAATATTAATTAAAATTTTAATTTAAAATTAGATTTAATTGATTCAAATTTAAAATGCAAATAATAAATAATGACAACTTATCAAATTTAAAATTAGGTTAAGTAAATGCAACCTTCATATGTGTTTTAAAATTTATATCATCTTTAATGTTATTGTTAGTTTTGTTAATTTATATTTTCTTTTGCAGTTCACTTTTTAATTTGGGTTTTAATTTAATTTTGATATTTATTGCGAATTTTCTTCTGAATTATATTTTAGTTTTAACTTAAGTCTTAGTTTGAATTTTCTTAATAAAATTTGATTTTATCAATTAATTTTACATTATATAAAATAAACATTAATACAATTAAAAAATTTAATTTAATTTAAAAAAATAACTAAATTAAAACTCTATTTTATATTTTCTTGTAAAACTAATAAAAAATCGTTTTTGATTTAAATTTTTAATCTATACTAATTTAATTTAATGCTGCTTCATTTACATTTATTAATGTTTTTATGATTTAATGATTAAATGATTCAACTACAACTCGCCAAGATGATTTGAAGACTTTCCATATCATGTCAAAAACTCCACACATACATATTTGCGTGTATTTGTAAATTATCACATGAAATTAATTTGGAAACAACAAAAACAAAAAACTAAAAGAGTCACACTGACCGTTCATACGTTCAAATGTTAACCTTAACACCGCCTACCTAACGACCAGCCATTTTTGATGAACTTACGTCAGTTTATATTTTTGTGGTCAAGAGAATAATAACAACAACAATAACAACCATTTCAAGCGAAAATTAATTAGTCCAAAAGCAAAATAATGCAAACCAACTCTTGTAACTACACACACACACACACACACTTATACACACCAACGCGCACACATACCGCCACATACCGCCACAGCAGACATGCAATGTTGTATGAAATGTTTGTATGCAAAATGTGATGGTCAAAATGTTATGGTTAAAATGAACAAAGTGGCCAAAATGGTTAAAACGCTTCCAACGAGCGGGAAGCCAAAAAAGAAAAACCACGCAAAAAATATGCAAAAACAGCAACGAAATGAAATATGGAAAATCCAAACCTTCGTGCCATGCGGACATACGTTACAAACACCCAACTGACACCAACAAAAACTATCTCAAGGTAAAAAGTTCGCACAAACTTCTGTAATGCGCAGCCAACAAATACAACAACAATGTGTTTTCGCTTTTTTTTCGCAAGCAAGTAAAATCGCCGTTGCTGCGCAGTGAAACCGCTAAGATGGCCTACGAGAGTGTCCAAAATAGCAAAACTCACACGAGTCCATTAGCCTGATGAGAAACAAATTAATGACACACCGACTGACTGACTGACTGACTGACTGAGTTAATGATCGAATAAGGGGCACACGACAGTTTGGCGGAAATGAAGAAAATAGTAAACGTTTTTCTTTGTCAATTGAGTTGGCTTCAAATGCAAAAGTGTTGTGGGTAAAAAAAAATTAAATATAATAAATAAAATAAAATAAAAAAATTAAATTAATAAAATAAAATAAAATAAAATAATAGAAAATAAAATAAAATAAAACTAAAAAAAATTAGAGAATAAAGGCGAACATTGAACATTTCCTATGTGCTAAAGAAATTCATTTGGGTTTTTTGCTATCGTTTCGTTGCTAATTGCACAAAGTTGACCTAACAAATTAAATTAAATTATTTTGGTATTTGCAACTCTACACTTTGTAGCTCAGACTCAGTGATTTTCAGGCGAACATAGACAACTCAACACTATAATTTAGTTGAATTCTATTGAATTTTTTTCTTTATAAATATTTATAAATTGAAAGTCACAACTTCTGAAGTGCTGCAATGTCAAATGTGCCACTGTTGTGTTGGCGTTTAGCTAAGCACACATTTTGTTTTTCATTGGTATTCACTTTCCAGCCATTATGTGCATCATTCAGATTTTATCAAACGTCATGGAATTTTTCGGAAAGAACGTGTGACATTATTCAGTGAGCAGAGTTGAAGACTGACAGCAAACAAGACGCACTGAAAGTCGATGTTGAAGCTGAGATAAGATTAATTAGAATAAAGCATCAGTGGTCGACATAAATGATCGGGAAAGTGTCACTTTTAGTATGGTACTTTATATACAAGGTGCAACCCAAAGTAAACAGGACTTTTATAAAATAAAGAAAACGGATGATTATTTTTGTATAATTCTTTTTATTTATTCAAAATACTCTCCTTCTGCTTCGATACAACGTTTTGCACGGTCCAAAAGCATTTGGAATGAGTGTTTTAGGTCATCGGCCGGCATCGCCTTCAGAATGTTGGTACAAGCCTTTTGGATGTCCTCAACGTCCTTATAACGGTTTCCTTTCATCGGCAAATGCAACTGACCGAATAAGTAGAAGTCACAGGGAGCCATATCAGGCGAATACGGTGAATGATTGATGGTAAAAATGCGATTTTTGGTCAAATAATCGGTCGTAACTAGGGCTCTGTGAGCCGGTGCATTATCATGCAATAAACGCCAACTTCCTTCCTCGCGATATTCTGGCCGAATACGACGAATGCGATGCACCAAACGCATTCAAAACTTCAACATAAAACAAAGCGTTAATTGTTTTTCCCGGTGGAACAAACTCTCGATGAATTATTCCCTTTGAATCGTAGAAACAAATGAGATGAGTTTTGATTTTTGACTTCTCACGGCGGGTTTTTTTCGGATTTGGCTCATCTGGGTGCTTCCATTCGGCACTTTGACGCTTTGTTTCGGGATCATATTGAAAGCACCACGTTTCGTCACCGGTTACGATGTTGAACAAGAAATTTGGATCACGTCTGGCTTCCCGAACGATGTCTTTTGCGTGCTCAATTCTCTGCGCTTTTTGGTCGTCGGTTAAAGTGTGCGGAATGAAGCGAGAACACACTTTACGGAGACCCAAATGTTCGGTTAAAATGCGATCAATTGATGTTTTGGAGATGTTCAATTCCATTTCCATCAATTCCAATGATGATTTTGGCTGCATTTTGATAAAATCACGCACAGTTTTGATGGCATCGTCAGTAATCACAAATTTCGACTGGCCGACGTGTTCGTCGTCATTCAAGTCTTCACGACCATTCTTGAATCGATTCAACCACTCATTAACACGGCCACGGGATAAACAATCATCACCATAAACTTGCTTTAACAATTTAAACGTTTCGGTAAAAGTTTTACCAAGTTTAAAACAGAACTTAATATTAGCTCTTTGTTCGATCGACATTCTCGTACCAAAGTTAAAAACATACTGTCACATTGAGCGGGATATTTCGGCGTCTACTAGACCAAATGTCATGAAATTTAGACAGTATGTGAATGAAAGATGTACCTTTCCAACGCATGTCCTCACACATAGATGGCGCCACCAGAAACGTCCCTATTGCAAAAGTCCTGTTTACTTTGGGACGCACCTTGTATGTATGTACATATTTAACTTGAAGACATATGTATGTTCGTATTTATCAAATGTCGATTGTGTCTTTAAAGACTGTACCAAATGATTTGAAAATCTAGTTAATACGAAACTAAACCGCGTCAGTGAGCCTATATTTTTTTTGCAAAATTGTTGCACTTTAAACAAATTAAAGAAACTAAAATTTTCTAATAAGAAAACAAACATCTTCAAATTGTATGAAATTATTTTTAAGAAATATTTTAAACACATTTTAGTCAAATTAAATTTAGGCACAAGACCCCTGGTTGCAATACTGGACTCTAAATTGAACTGAACACTAAACCAAACCTTTATCGAAGAATACATAAAGCAGAGTTTGCCCTTTTTCAACTTTATTTATTTTACTTTTCAACTTTATTTTATTTATTTTACTTTATTTTATGGATGTTCAAGCTGATTGTTAATTATATCCAATTTCGTCACAGTTTTTCATAACCTATGGCACAAAAATTATGGTTAAAAGTCAACTGCAAACAATTTATTAAATATTTATAAATTAACTATTAAATTCCATGTGGTCATTTGTCAAACTTGAACGAAGAACATTCATCATTCCACCTCAACTCTTCTCATAAAACTGAAATGCATTGCGAAGCCTACAACTTACAGCTGACAAGCCAATTCAAACCGATAATTGGCCGCTAAAATTTTACTGCGATGCACACATTTTGTTTTTGTCGCTACTGCTTAGAAGCCATATGTGCAAATGTGCAATTATAATAAAAATACTAAAATCGAAAAGAAGACAACACAGCAGCGCTTCATGCAGTTTGTGGCGGGTTAAATGCTTTGTGTTTTGGCCAGATTGACTTGCGCGTGACTGTAAATAATAAATAGAAATATTAACACATACGCGCAGCACGGCGAGATTTGATGCGGTCTGTCTATTTGAATGCGATGACTAACACCAGATTGCGGTGAAACTAAAACTTAAGGTCAAGAGAATCTGTCAGCGGGCCATGATACCTGTGCGAAGGAAACTGCAAATGGCTTATGTTGTTGTTGTTGTTTTTCTTTGATTTCGTTTAGTGTTGTTGATATTTTGAAAATAATTCATAATTAATTGGTGTTAACAATATAATTAACCAAAACAAAATAATGGAAACGTAATAAAAAAAAAGCTTTGGTGATTTTGAGTAGGAAAATATGCAATTTGAAGATTTAAAATGCTTAATCAAAAACAAACAATGGAGACTTGATAAATTAAAGTGATTAATTTAAATAATAATAATAATAAATAAAACTATTGAAATGATTTTGAGTAAGAAAATATACACTTTTGGAATTCATATACTATTTTCTGAAAGTTAAAACAGTTTTATTAAATGAGGATTTTTAAAAATAGTTTCACAGTCACCATAATGTTGGAAAGTCGACAAACGTCGACATGAAAACTTTCTGTGTAAGATTATCGGTGACCGTAAAATGAAACTTCCAACATGTAAAGATTATCTGACATTAATTAATTATGTCAGTAAAATGAAGCTTTCAACTTCTTCGAGTTGGTAATACAGTTGCGCACATCACTTAGATTTAGGTAGAAAGTAGCGAAAAAAGGAAGGAAAGAATGGCCAATAAGGAACGGGGGAGGCAGCTGCACTTACAAAAAACCTACCAAAGGGTCAACGGCCTCCTAGATTGATTGGTAAGAGCATTGGATTGCAAGTCTAAAAGTCATGGGTTCGAATACCGTCTTAACCCTTTCGACCCCAAAGTTGCCTGAGAGCAACTTCACCTATTTGTCATCTTATAGCAAAAGCTACGATTGATTTATGCGTTTAATTTAAGTAGGCACCAAAAAAATAATATTTTTAGAAATGAATTCAAAGCAAATTACAAAAATTTTACAGTTATCCACAAAATAATATCCAATAATTTGTAGTGATATCAGGGAAAGTTTGTGTTCTAATTGAAGTCTACGAATTGGGCGCGTTTGATAAAAACCCCGTTTCTTTAATAATGGTTAAATAAAATCAAAAAGTGATCATTTTGTATTTTTCCAATAATATTAAATAATTTTTCTGTAATTAAAAATATTGATACAAAATTTACTTAACCCGTTTTAAGCTAAATTGTTCAAAAGTAAACTAACTATAGAACTCTAACAAAGAGGCGTGGCGACTTCAAATGTCGAGTGCACTCTTCTTAGGCAAATGATTTCATGATTTAAATACCAAAAAGCAATATCGAGACACAGGGTAAAATTCGGGGTCGAAAGGGTTAAACTACACTCAACTAAAGCACAGTCGCAAACAACATTTTAAAGGAATTTTTTTCGAAAAACTCTAAACTAAACAATATGATACGCCCTAAATATTTGTATAGTGAAACCTACAAAAAATGTTGGATTTTCAAAATTTAAATTAAAATTCCATATTTGAATTTTTTGTTGATAGAAACTGAAAATTTGATTATCATGCGAGTTATGTAGCTTTGTAATGGTAAGTTTTTTTAATATGAATTGATATTGAAATATTTTTCACTGCATCCTGTGAGTTAACAATGAATAAATCAATCAAACAGTCAGAAGAGTATTCGATATACGCTGATTTATTTATTTATTTATTTATTTAGTCTATGAATTAACAATTCTTACAGACTACTAGCAATAAATAGGCAACAAGTTCATTTAAAAAATTCAACTAAGTTCCTTAAAACTAACTTTTGGAAGCTGTGCTCTTAGAAAAGTAACCACAAAATGTGCACTATATAGAAGCTATCTAATGCATTGAAGGATTAACTATGTTTAGGAAAAAAGTTTGCAAGAAAAAATATGCAGAAATTGATCTCACATTTTACTTCCCTAGGGCCAACCCGACCTATTTTTATTTTTATTTTTATTTCTTATTAATCAGAGCCAAAGTTTTTTAAGAAAAAAAATAGGGATTACCTAACATTTGACACGTCAGAGGACAACTAATTTCATGAAAATTATCATTTTAAATGTATATCCCTTTTAAGTATTAGAGACCGGGAAGTAAATATATTCGAAAAAAACACATTTTAGAAATGAAATTAATTAGGAGCGGTCACATATTTTATACCTTTACAAACAATGTTTCTGAACAGCTCGATTTACTTTTCACTTTCTAGAACTCTAATTTCATTGCGATGCCATTTATTGATGGAGTGGGATCTCTCCAGTTCTTTGGTTCATGCAATTTCTCCTCAAAACACACAAAAGTAGAGGTTCCAGCGCAATGAAATTGAAAAATCGTGCACTATGACATGTCTAATATCTTTCCATCTGTGGCTTCCAATGGGATTAGGCGCATTTATATTATTTGCGTACATTTGAATCGCTCTCTGAGGCATCATTAACTAAATGTGCGAAATGTACACAAAGTTGATGTATAAAAAAATATTATATACACTCACTGCAAGCATTACTCAATGCAAGTACACTTGCACTGACACATCTACCAACTGCGACAATTCCCATTGGTGACTGTGTGTAGTATTGATTTTACGTAAAGTTGCCGCCCTTGTTGCCCTTCCCACCTGCATGCATGATTTATTTACTTATTTATTCTGCCGCCATCACAACAAACTACTCGCAACAACAGCCGCCGCCAGCGCCACCTTCCACCTGCAGTAGCGGTGCCTTGGTATATCGAAGCACTTGCAGGTCGGCTTCAATTTGCGACATCAGCAACAACTGCCGCTGCCTTGAGCACTGACGTCTGCAGCACCGAGTGACAACTTGGTGTGTATGTCTTTTCGATTGTTTTGAATTTTGTATCATTTCAGGAAAGGGCGAAAGCATGCAAGGCATGCGCCCATCGTCGGTTTACTACACTGCTGGGCCCTTACGGGCTGGCAGTCTAGCTGCTAGTTTAATATTAGCAAAACCACCAACAATGAAGCCGAGCAACACCTACAACTTTCAGTTTATTTAGACAGCGATAACGTGGTTCTAGCCGTTGGCCTTGAACTTTAATATCTACGTTGCTATTGTGAACGCGTTTTCTCTCTCTTCAACATTTGCTTCGGTCGACTTTGCTGCGAACCACTACCAAGAATTGTTGAATTCAGCGAATGGTTGAGGGCGGTGTTGGCAGCGCTGGTGATGGCATCGTCCGTTTTGGATGCGTTGTCAACAATGTTTGTCACGGACGCCACTGCTACCTCTTTCTAATAGAATTTCGTTCGTGCAGGTTCAAGGCGCAGTTTTCGGTTGGACTTGTGTTGGTCTGGGAAGAATGACAGGTTGTTGCTTTGCGCTGGCAATAATTAGCATAATGGCCTCCATTGAGGTTAGTCGCTCCACTGAGTTTTTCCTGACAAATTACGTTCGTTTGAATTACCTTTTGGAGTATTGGGAAATCAAGTTGGGGGGGAAAAAGTCAATGACTCGATATGGCAATCGCATTGATTTGGTTGAGATTTTACTTGCGATAACATTTCAAAAGAAATATTTAATTAAGAACAACAAACTACTGAACAAATTTTCATCAAACATCAAAGGAAATGAATTCCGAAAACAGTCGAAGCCGCTTAACTGCAAGTTGCTTAACCCTTTCGCTACAGGTGTTTACTGGGGAAAGTTAAAATTTTAAATTTTACGTTTTAGGCTTCTACTTGGTTATATTAGCAACACTCCATAAGAAATTTTTTAATTTTTAAACTCGGACCCTGTATTTTAAAGTGTGTTTCTATGAGAGCAACCACATCGCTGCGGCTGTAATAATTACTTAAACATAAAACTTTTTACGCATAACGAAAATTTCAATATTTCTTCACTTACTTCAGCCAAAATTAAAAAAAAAAAGTATCTAAATTGAAAGAAAACGTCAAATTAAAATTTCTCTAATTTTTCCTGCTTCTTCGTCCTTTACTATGTCAAGATATACCATTACAAAAATGTGTATACTTCTCTTCTTTAAACTTAAATATTCAGTTTATTAATTTCGTATTTTTCCTAAAACTTCAAACTATTCTAAAGACCAACAAAAAAATGTATTCTTGCAACCATAGAGGATGCAGACGTCCACAAAGTAGCATGTTGCCATATGGCAACAAAATAGCGAAAGGGTTAACAGAAAAATTTGCTTAACTGAAGTAAAAGCCCAAGCCCCATTTTTATTTGGTATTTTTTCTGGCAATTAGTTTGCATAACTGAAAAATTTGATTAAGTTTATGAGTCCAAAACATATGTTTACACTATTTTAACACCGCCTAGGTGAAAAAATTGTGTGCCACATTTCACAATTTAAAAATACTGTTCTGATATTAATACATCCCTGATTAGAGGATCAGCTGATTTCTTTAATTGGCGCGGTTGGCTTTTGAACATTCGAATTACGGAGTTTGCTTAGCTGAAAACACTACAACACTGCAACTAAAAGGCCGAAAAATCCTACTTTCAACTAAACGGACTCGACTCTATCTTTTTAAACATACATTTACAGGTATATGAAAACCATTTCAAAAACAGAAACCACATAAAAACACGTTTCTCTTCTTGTGTCCTTGCTTTGTCCTTTTTCTAGTGTTTAGTTGTTAAACGTTTGCAATATCCCTAAAGATTTTCAAAGCCGCATAACTAATTTTTCGAAAATCGTATGTGATTGTTCAAAGCTAATAAACCGTTTAAGTGTTTCAACAAAATTAATTAAATATTTAGTGATTATGTAATTAAGTTGTGATGATGACAAATCAGTCGGTTTTAAAATCTAAAGTCGTATATACTCAGGAAGTGGCTGCAAAATGTTTTCGGACAAAATTCCAAACGAAAATGTGATGTGAAATTGAGCACACAATTTCTTTTCGATTTCGTTCCGTTCTGCCATTATTTGAATTTGAAATAGTTTGAAATTTGAAGTGAAATTCTTTCAATTTCAAATTCCAACTTTGAATTGATTTTTAAATTTGTTGTCTAATACAAGTTTCAAATAATTAAAAAAAAAACACAAATCTCTATGAAATTCCTGTAAATTTCTTTCAATATCAAATTCCCACTTTAAATTGATTATTAATTTTTTTTGTTTAATGCAAGTTTCAGAAACTTTCAAATAATTAAAAAAAAAAACAAATCTCTATGAAATTCCTGTAAATTTCTTTCAATATCAAATTCCCACTTTAAATTGATTATTAATTTTTTTGTTTAATGCAAGTTTAAGAAACTTGCAAATAATCTACAAAACAAAAACTTTTTGTAATTCCCGTAAAATTCTTTCAATATCAAATTCCCACTTTAAATTGATTATTAAATTTGTTGTTTAATGCAAGTTTCAAAAATTTTAAATTCATCTAAAAAAAAAACAAATCCATATGAAATTCCTTTGAAATTCTTTCAATTTCAACTTCCAACTTTGAATTGATTATTAAATTTTTGGTTTAATGCAAGTTTCAACAACTTTCAAATAATCTAACAAAAAAACAAATCCCTATGAAATTCTTGTGAAGTTCTTTCAATTTTAAATTCCGACTTTGAATTGATTATTAAATTTTTGGTTTAATGCAATGTTCAAATATATTCAAATAATCTAAAAAAAAACAAACAAATCAAATTCCCACTTTGAATTGATTATGAACTTTGTTGTTTAATGCAAGTTTCGAAAACTTTCAAATAATCTAAAAAACCCCCATATGAAATTCCTGTGAAATTCTTTCAATTTCAAATTCCAACTTTGAATTGATTATTAAATTTTTGGTTTAATGCAAGTTTCAAAAACTTTCAAATAATCTAAAAAAAACAAACATCAAATTCTCACTTTGAATTGATTATGAAATTTGTTGTTTAATACAAGATTCAAAAACTTACAAATAATCTAAAAAAGCAAATCCCTATGAAATTCCTGTGAAATTCTTTCAATTTCAAATTTCCACTTTGAATTGATTATTAAATTTTTTGTTTAATGCAAGTTTAAAAAACTTTCAAATAATCTAAAAAAAACAACACATCCCTATTCAAAATTTCAATTAATAAAGTTTAGTACTCACCTCAATCTTGGTCGAATAATCCTCAATGAGTTTCTCTTGCTGCTTCACCAATTCCTCGTTCTTCTCGAGCAGTGCTTTGCCGAGCTCAGCCGCCAGCAGTATGTCGGATTCCTTTTGCTGCAACTGAGCCCAGACATCCGTTTCCGGCTGACGGTCCAACGCCTTCGAACGTGCCTCCATAGCGCTTATGTAGTCGTCTAGATTAATGGAACCAATGCTCGAATTATATTGCGTACTTGACGACGACTGATTGTTGTTGTGGTTGTTGTTGTGAGATGATGTTGTTGTTAGGCCGTGATGGTGATGATACACATGGGCTGGATCATCACGATCGCGCTCCGCATAGAGCGATTTTTGGTTAAGCTTGGCTTTATGCATGGCGCCTAGGCACACGCACACGCACGCGCGCACACACGCAACGCTCGATGCAGTGTCGAGCGGGCGGCCGAAATTTGGGTTAGAAGTATGGATGGGCTTTTATAGATTTACTTAGATAGAGAATGATGGGAACAATATGAGTAGCGAGTTATAGTTATATAGCTATATAAGTACATCGGGCTGTCTACACATTTATGTGGCACAGTTGCAGTAGTGGCGCTGATAGTTAGGTTAGGTACGCTGACGCACGGAGAACGAATAGCATTTTCGAGCGCATGCCAACACAGGCCAACACCAACGATTTCAGTTTGGGTTTTTCAAGGTTTTGTCTTCGATGCTTTTATGAGGAAACCGTTTATGCAGACACGGTCAACTTGTTTAATGCTTTGCCGCCGGAGCTAATCATTGTTTTTTGTTTTGTTTAGTATGTAGTTATGTATTAGCGTTGCTTCAATGCACTGGGTTATTTACATGGAAATTATCGAGCAGCGGTTTCTCCTTTAGCTATGTACCTATATACAAACATTAATGCATCTTTCAGATATTCTGCAAGAGAGCAAATAAGTAAAGATTTTAGAAGATGAATGAATGCGGGTTAGGTTAAAGGCAAAACAACAACACACACAAACATAACAGGCAACTATGTATTTATAACTGATCGTTCTAAGGGGAGAAGAAAGGCTGGGGCAAGAGTGGCTGAGACCACAGTCTTGAGGGGACGCTAGAAATTTGAATACTCAATTACACCAACAATACGTCAATGTGTATGCAAGGAGATGGCAACACGAAACAGACACACACACAGGAACGGAAAAAAGCACGTAAAATGATACTTTTAGTTGTTGTTGTTGGCGCTGGTGCACACAAAAGGGGGTAACTTAGGTCACGTAGAAATTTTCGAGCACGATTGCTTACAATTTGTCTTCTTTTTTCTATGAAATACGGTGTTGTTGATTTTTTTTTACGGGATTTGTTTGCAAAAATGTGGCTGCACAGCGCTGTGTTGGTTGTGTTGGTTGTTGCTTTTGTTGTTGGGGGCGTTGGAGGTCGACAGTCGTTAAGCTGCTTTTACTTTAAAACCTCTGCGGCTGTTTTTATATTTTTCTCCCTGATTTGCATTGTTGCAATTTTTTGCGCTTAGTGTTTTGTTGTTGTTGTTGTTTTCGTTTCTTTTAAGCCATGTTAATACCCAGCACCGACAGCTCCATGACACATGCAAACACACACACACAGATGCCAAGTACTCGCCGCCACAGTGAATGTGCATTGACCGTTAGTAGGGCACCAGTTCACATATTTACACACAAACACACATATGCACAGCGAGACAACAAAAATGATATTCCAGAATTTTAGTATATATGAAACTGGCTGTATTGCAATGAAAGCCGTTAAATTTGTTGTTGTTTTTGTTTGTTGTAAATTCAAAGTTGGAATTTTTCGTCTGCTGAATATTTAGCAATTTTGTTGCGTTTTTTCTCAATTTGTTTTTTTATGTTTCGGTAATGCACATTTACTTTTTTCTTCCTCCTTGGTGGTGGTTGTTGTTGCTGTTGCGGCGGCAACGTTTTCTACACTTCACGCTTTGCTGAACACAGTGTAACGCCAGTTGCGACTCGGCCTGTGCCTTTTTAGAAGCGACGCGTTTTATTTGTTTTCGCCGCTACAGTTTCGTTGTTCACGCTTTTGCGTTACTAAAGCAGTTAGTTTGGCTTTGTTGTTGTTAGCAACACGGTAGTTGTTAAAAGAAGAGTTGTGAAAGATGTTCAAAAACGTTTCGCACTGGCAACGCGTCTGGTATTTCCGTTTGGGGGTGTTTTTTGCTGTCGTTCTTTGGGTCAAATTTGAAAATTTCACTTTGAACTTGCGACACTACAAACAAAACATTACAAACTTGGAGTGTTTTTTATGTGAGTTGATAGTTGTCAGGTTCCACTCAGCACTGCACTAAGCCCAAAATATTGACAAAACAAGCCGAATGCCGTACACCCAGCACCGAGCACCGAGCACCGCAACCGCAACCGAAATCGAAAGCCCGCAGCCACAATGATGCATTCACATGCAATTCTCTCTCTCAATAACGTTCTGCTGTTGCCTTGATGTCTATTTACTATTTTTTTTGTTTTTGTTTTATAATTTTTATAACCTCTTCTTCTCTTTCGCTATTGGCAACTGTGCCAAATTATCTTCAATGCAGTAATATTAGGTACCAAGAACTTCCGACGGCGTCAACGACATGCGACCGTTTGGTTGTAGGACACGTTATTGTCACTGCCACAGTTGTTAGTGTTGTTATTGTTGTTGTTTTGATTGTTTTCTTAACGCTTTGAAATTTTCTTCCGCACGCACGAAGTTGCAAGAGCGAACACTACGTTTTAACTGAAATGGCAAAACATCAAAACACACAGTAACCAAGCCGACCGCTGAAGTTGGCTTAAAGCACTCACACACACACACACACACACACACACAGAGCGCACGTATGGTATTGGTTGTCCTACCAACGTTGAGCAAAACAATTCGAATAAGAGCGAAAATAACTGCTGAGCAGCATTGAGAGCGAGTCGAATTAAGTGAAACAAATAGAGAGAAGAGAATCATACAGTAGAACCTCGTTAAAAAAATGTAAAAAAAATTGTAATTTAACTAATCATTTGGAAAAGGAATTTAACAACATTTTCAAGTTGAGCTAAAAGACTGGTTCAATAATAATATTAAAAAGTGGGTATACAAGGTGCAACCCAAAGTAAACAGGACTTTTATAAAATAAAGAAAACGGATGATTATTTTTGTATAATTCTTTTTATTTATTCAAAATACTCTCCTTCTGCTTCGATACAACGTTTTGCACGGTCCAAAAGCATTTGGAATGAGTGTTTTAGGTCATCGGCCGGCATCGCCTTCAGAATGTTGGTACAAGCCTTTTGGATGTCCTCAACGTCCTTATAACGGTTTCCTTTCATCGGCAAATGCAACTGACCGAATAAGTAGAAGTCACAGGGAGCCATATCAGGCGAATACGGTGAATGATTGATGGTAAAAATGCGATTTTTGGTCAAATAATCGGTCGTAACTAGGGCTCTGTGAGCCGGTGCATTATCATGCAATAAACGCCAACTTCCTTCCTCGCGATATTCTGGCCGAATACGACGAATGCGATGCACCAAACGCTTCAAAACTTCAACATAAAACAAAGCGTTAATTGTTTTTCCCGGTGGAACAAACTCTCGATGAATTATTCCCTTTGAATCGTAGAAACAAATGAGATGAGTTTTGATTTTTGACTTCTCACGGCGGGTTTTTTTCGGATTTGGCTCATCTGGGTGCTTCCATTCGGCACTTTGACGCTTTGTTTCGGGATCATATTGAAAGCACCACGTTTCGTCACCGGTTACGATGTTGAACAAGAAATTTGGATCACGTCTGGCTTCCCGAACGATGTCTTTTGCGTGCTCAATTCTCTGCGCTTTTTGGTCGTCGGTTAAAGTGTGCGGAATGAAGCGAGAACACACTTTACGGAGACCCAAATGTTCGGTTAAAATGCGATCAATTGATGTTTTGGAGATGTTCAATTCCATTTCCATCAATTCCAATGATGATTTTGGCTGCATTTTGATAAAATCACGCACAGTTTTGATGGCATCGTCAGTAATCACAAATTTCGACTGGCCGACGTGTTCGTCGTCATTCAAGTCTTCACGACCATTCTTGAATCGATTCAACCACTCATTAACACGGCCACGGGATAAACAATCATCACCATAAACTTGCTTTAACAATTTAAACGTTTCGGTAAAAGTTTTACCAAGTTTAAAACAGAACTTAATATTAGCTCTTTGTTCGATCGACATTCTCGTACCAAAGTTAAAAACATACTGTCACATTGAGCGGGATATTTCGGCGTCTACTAGACCAAATGTCATGAAATTTAGACAGTATGTGAATGAAAGATGTACCTTTCCAACGCATGTCCTCACACATAGATGGCGCCACCAGAAACGTCCCTATTGCAAAAGTCCTGTTTACTTTGGGACGCACCTTGTATAAATAACCTATAAATGATTTTTTGGATAGGTCAAAAAATTCTTAAATGAAACCATATATGTCGTCCACACTTCTTGTAACAGAGGGATATTTTGAGGGGTTTGAACCGCTACTTTACAACTACAACCTGATTCTGAATATGAAAAAATGCTGCGAAGAATCCAGTTAAAACACATAAGATCTCATTTTTGGCAAGTTCGGTACACAACTGTTGAGCTCAATACCATTTGAAACTATATATTTTTAACACACAGATATTTTTTAGTCTGAACAACCCCCACCACTAAAAGACTCTAATGGAGTTGTTTAGTCACCAACTTGAATTGGTATTCGTATCGAAATGAGTGTCGCCAGTGTAACCACCTTCAAAGATCACCTTAAAAGATAAACTAAGTGGATACGGAAAGTTTTCTCCAAAATTTTTTGTTTATGTACGTCAATTGTATCCCAATTTGAATGACAGCAAGAATTAGCGATAGTATACTAATAAAGTAGTCTAATAAAAGAGAGTAGCCCTAATTGACCTCTATTTTGATTGACAAATTAAAAAAAAAAATAATCAGCAGAGTCTTCAAATTGTGTGCGGTGTAAACAAGGTTGTATTAAAATATTTTCCCTTTGTTTTGAGTACGATTTTATTTGAATGAAAATGCGACTGTGGCTGAACATTTTTTGAACTGACCAGGGACCGTAACAGTTATAAGTTTTATTATAAAAATCAATGTTTAAGAGTTATTTTTTTACTTTTATTAAATGACTCAACAAATAACAGTTATTTTTATTTATATTTTAAAAATGTTATAGTAACCATTATATTTGAATTTTTTCTTATTGGTCTACAAATAAAAGTTTTTTTTTTCGATTTTTATTTTAGTTTTCCTATGATGACAATTATTGGAGACTCTTATTTAAAAAGGTCATGAATAAAAATCAGTCAGTGACTTTTATTTTTTAAGTCAATATAAAAGATTCAGTGACTTTTATTTATAAAATTCATCAAAAAAAAATCGGTCAGTGAGTTTTATTTTTTAAGTCATTAATAATAATCATTCAGTGACTTTTCGTTTTAAGTCATGAATAAAAATCAGTCAGTGACTTTTATTTATAAAAGTCATAAAAAAACTCATTCAATGACTTTTATTTTTTAAGTCATCAATAAAAATCATTCTGTGACTTTTCGTTTTAAGTCATCAATAAAAATCATTCAGTGACTTTCATTTTTTCAGTCGCAATATAAAAGTCATTTTCATCAATCACAGTACTGGATTCATTAAATATCGAAATTCATTAAATTTCTTGATCGACTCAACAAGACCTGACTTGAAAATTCTGTTTTCTGGATGAATCATAACTTTTGCATGCATTAATGAAAATTACTTTTATATTGCGACTTAAAAATAAAAATCATTGATCGATTTTTATTGCTGACTTTTATAAATAAAAGTCACTGAATGATTTTTATTTATGACTTTTTAAATAAAAGTCACTGACTGATTTTTATTCATGACTTTTTTAAATAAAATTCACTGAATGATTTTTATTGATGACTTAAAAAATAAAAGTCACTGACTGATTTTTATTGATGACTTTTTTAAATAAAAGTCACCAATAATTGTTATCATAGGACAACTAAAATTTAAATCGAAAAAACTGTTATTTGTAGACAAATATGAAAAAAATCAAAAGTAATCGTTATTATAAGATTTTTAAAATATAAATAAACAATAATTCTTATTTTTTAATTTTTCCATAAAAATTACAAAAAAAAAGTTTATTGCATTTATTGGTATATTTCATTTACTTGTATGACATTTCCTTCATAGTAATTTTTTCAAATATAATTTTCATAATTAACTGTAATTTCCGGTCCCTGGAACTGACAAATTACTATTTTATTATCAATATAAACGTTTGTAAAAAAATTTGTTTTCTTTGAGCGGGAGAGTTTTTATTAGACTACTTTATTATTATACTATACCTACTATTTTGTTGAAATATGTTCAGTTTTGATACTGGTGACACCCTTCCGATCTTCTTTTTGGTCCTAACTTAAAACTGCAGCAAACCACCCTTTTCATTGAGAACATTTGACGATAATTGTCATTACTCGGACGCCAATTTTCTTGACTTTCCGTACTTTGTCTACCTTGTTAATTGTATCATGCCTTCAAAACAAGTCTAATTAACCAATGAATACAGTAGTCATAAATAGTTAAGCGATAACTGTGGAACAAACTAGCAGTGAGTAAGCAACAAACTCAGTTTACATTCCACAACAATTCAAGTTTAAAGAACGTTAAATGCACTGCAGAGAGTCGCAGAGAGCGCTGAGCGAAACACCTGAGAGAGAGTGCGGCGCACCTGGTGCTTTCAACTCTTTTGGCCCCAACGACAACACATTCGCGGTCACTAGCGCGCAACTCATGCAATCAGCTAACCAAACGCATGCAGCTGATGTTGTCTTTGTTGTTGTTATTGTTGTTAACTGCAATTCAATGCGAATCGTTTACAAATCGACCGCTTCCTTAAGCTTGCATTCGGCTGTATGGCGGCCGCTGCTGCTTCGGCTTTTCCGCACGCTTTCATGCTTGATTGACCTTATTCTTGCCCTCGCAACGGCAACTTTGCAGTCGGTTTGTTGATATTGTAGTGTTTTGGGCCGCTCTTCGATTATTTACGCTCGCTGTGTGCGGCTCTCTGTTGCCATATTTTGATGCCGCTGTTTGCTTTGGGAGTTTTTCGCCGTTCGCGCTCGTGACTGCATTTTAATTAAGTTAATACAATTCCGACCATTACTCATTATTGTTGGCCACAAGCGCACAACGCAATCCAAATAAAGACTCAGCTGGAAGTGACAATTGTTGGCGACTACTGGTGGCCACTTCTGCTCGGCCGTCCGCCTACTTCACACTTCGTTCGCTCTGCCACGTTCACAACATTGCGAAATATTTCAAACGTTTCACAGTTTGTCGTTTTGGGTTTGGCCATAAAAATGTTGTCCGAATTGTCCAGCGCGACTCGCACTTGCACCCGTCCAACGGCACTGTTTCAAATTTCTCACGCCCAGTTTTCGGGTTTTCCGCTGCTCTCGTTTTACTTATTTTTCAGGTTGACCTTACGCCGTACGCTTTTCTACAGGGTCACATTACCGCGTGTTGCAATCGCCGGACTTGTTTGCAATTGTGCTGCGAGTCTTAGTCGCAGCTCGGTGGGATTTCGTAAATTGACTTACTGCCCCGCTGGACACAGCCAAGGGGAAGGGGCGTTGCTATGTGTCGTTTTGTAGGCATTTATTGTTCAAATATGTCTGGTTTGTTGTTGCTTTGACCAGGTAATGACTCATGGCGCATGGAACTATAAATGTTGATATGAAGGAATGTGCAGAGATACGAGCAAAAATCGCGGCCATGTTTTGTGCAGAAAGTTTATGGGTTGAAATAGTTGATGAGTTGAGTTAAAAAATTCTGAAAATATTGTATGTCGATATACTAATACTAATACTATACTAATATAATATAACTGAAAGTGAAAGTAGTCGTAGTAGTAGAAAGTAGTAGTAGTGAAATTCTTCTCTGAAAATACATATTTAAATTTAAATTTTTAAATTTTATTGAAAGGAACCGAAAAGCGTATGAAATGGGAGTTCGAGGCTCGATTTATGAGTTGAAATAGCTGATGAGTTGAGTTAAAAAATTCTGAAAATATTGTATGTCGATATATTTTGTTAACACTTTTGGATAACTGAGAGTGAAAGTAGTCTTAAAATCCTTTTTTGAAAATAAATATTTAAATTTAAATTTTAAATTTTTAAATTTGATTGAAAGGAACAGAAAAGCAAATGCAATGAGAATTCGATGCCCGAAAATTAGTATTAATAAAGCAGAAGCTCTGTAGAACCTCCTCTTTGTGATCTATTTAGGAGAATTGACAAGTGTTCCATAATAATAATAATTCATTTATAAACTAACCAATTTTAACTGCGAGGTTTCAGCCTAAGATGGCAAAAAATGTCTTTTAATTTGTTACATACAAAATTCGACCCTAATATTTCGGGGGGAGTTTCAACCCCCAAACCCCCCTGAATCCTCCACTGGGCTTAACAAATCTGCAGTAAGGGCACTTACAGGAGTTATTACTGTATACTGTGCTGAAGCATCAACGCTCCAACGATGCATCATGTCTAATTATACTCGATACAGAAGTCATCAATGGGATAATTCATCACTCATTCTTTAGGGGATAATTCAATACTTTCTATACTAAAAAATGGTAAAAGTTACTCAGTTCGTGTTCCTTTTTTTCTCAGACCTAACAAATATAATGAAAACCAATTTAAACGACTTTCTGTCTTTTATTTGGGAGACCAAATTGTTCCATCGGAATAATACTTTGATTTTTTGCAGAAACCATTTTATATCTTAAGGGGCCCGAACACTGTAAACTGCGATTTTTCATATGTTTTTTATTTTATTTATTAAAAAAAAAACGGACGTTCCGATTTACATGAAACTTTACACATATGTTAATAAATGTCTAGATTATCGAAAAAAATTTTTTTTTTTTTTTTTTGCGGCCATGTTTGTATTCTGTAGCTGATCCAAAATGTCGTCTTTTTAAAATGACCCTTGTCGCGTTGACAGCAAATCAGCATAACGGAGCCTCCTAGAGCAAAAAACAAAAAAGATTCTTGAAATATACATTACTGGCTACTGTTTGACGTAGGGGATTTTAAAAATATTGATTAGAAAAAAAATGGCGGCTGTTTGAAGAAAAAGTTTTTTTTTTCGCGTAAAATTTTGCACTAATTATTTATAAAAAAAAAAGTTTGGCATACACCTAATTCTGTTTTTACACGGTCTTTTTTTACACGGTTTTGATTTAACACGGTTTGAAAATAAAAAATGTTAAATTTTTTTACACGATTTTATTCCATTTAGCACGATTCAAACTCTTTTGGGCTTACATTTTTGTTGTCAAATTTAATTTTTGCGAAATATGTACATATCACAAATTTAGGGAAATTACCTTTTTGTGGATACAAGCAAATTTACTTGTCAGAGCACTTGAAATGTGTTAATATTTTGTGAACTATCAATGCAATCAGACGTGTTTGGTAAAGAAATTTTTTATAGGCAATATAGTTTTTCCAACCTTACATTTATTTTAATTTAAAATAAACATTAATACTTGTTCTTAAAAAATCCTTGTTTTAATTTGTATTGTCTTGTCTAATTTTAATAGGTTTTAGAGTTAAGGAACCAATCACCTATTTTTGCATACGAGCAATGTCTTTTTTACACGGTTTTTTTTTACACGGTTTTTCCTGGAACCAATCTACCGTGTAAAAACAGAATTAGGTGTATATCGAAAAACGGCTACGTCGAGCAGAAGCGACACTATTCCCGAATAGAATGCAATTTGAATCAGGTCGATCGGATAAAAACTTTTTCAGTTATGCTGTCAACGCGACAAGGGTCATTTTAAAAAGACGACATTTTGGATCAGCTACAGCTTTTTTTCGATAATCTAAACATTTATTAACATATGTGTAAAGTTTCATGTAAATCGGAACGTCCGTTTTTTTTTAATAAATAAAATAAAAAACATATGAAAAATCGCAGTTTACAGTGTTCGGGCCCCTTAAAGCTCAAAAACTTAAACAAAATATTCTCCGTATTTTTTCTTAATTAAAGGTATTAATATTTTTATATTTATTTGGAAAAATGTTTAATTTTCAACCCAATAATTAATACAAATGAGTACCAGCTACTAAGGTCGTTGATTGTTTTAGTTATTTAAGTAAAATGGCTCAAAGTTAAAATGGAGCAAGTCATTAAAAGAAATATGAATCAAAAATTTTGAGTCATAAGTTTGACATGCCAAAAACAATTTTTTTTATATAGTATTAACAATCGTTAAAAAATAATTAAAATCAGGAAAATTAGGAATATATTTTTGGTTTTCATTCATTAAAAAAAACGAATATTGTTGTAAGTTTACAATGAATCCAAAGTTAAAATGGAACAAAAGCAAATTCAATGGGAAAACAATACAACAATGTGGATAAAATGTTTAAATGTTTGCCCACTTTTCGATTATGATCGCCTATATTCAGTTTTAAAAAAAAAAGTGTTAAGAAATGTTAATACTGTTAATGTTAATATCAAAAATAATGTGAAGATTCCTTGGTTTTGTAAATAATATTGAACGCCACCATATTGCGGAACACCCACAGGGCACAGTGTCAGCCGGAAGTTCTGTTCCTTCAACTTCGTATTCGCACCGCCTTCTAAATCTTTTCCGAAGTTTTATTTACAGTCAAAAGCAGGATCGATATTATTGTTAGCAGTAGTAAATAGTAGACAGAACTATATACCTTAACATTTGAAGGCAAATCTGATGAAAAATATTCACAAAATCGGTAATGAAGATACATTTTAGACACCGTTTCAAAGCATAACGTGTAACGATGTGCGTACAAGAGCTGCTTTACAACTGTCCAAATGTGCTGTATACACAACTTGGTCTTCTAATTTGAATGCCATTGAATATGATTAACAAAAAAATCGAATGAAGGTTGCTATAATTGAAGATTGGGCAAAAATCGAGACCAAAATTGGTGGAATCAACGTCTAAATGCATTAAATGCATTTGAGCAAAATACCCTTTCAACTAAGTACTACATGTATTTATTATCAAATTTAAATTTATTTATAAAATACCCTTCCAACTAAGTACTAAATTTATTTTGCCTTCAACATTGTTGCATTGTATTGCATGCAGATGCATTTGCTTTTGTTACATTTTAACTTTGATATTCATTGTCTATATTTGGATTTTTTTTTTCATGAATGAACAAAGGAAATGTATTGCAGTTTTAGCTAACCTTAGTATACTTATTAATTGTTAATTTTAAATCAAATAAATAATTTTGGTATATCAGAGCTTTCTTTTGAGTGGCTTGTTCTATTTTAAAATTGAGCCAATATATCTCTGTGAAAAATTAAAAACCCACGTCTTCTACTTAACGAAAATCAATGAATTTTCATTCGATTAAACTTAATATTTCCTAACAGATACCTTTGAGTTGCAGCGCCAAGTAACAGTTACACAGCGAAACACAATTTCGTGCACATCGAATCACACACCTACAATCACAGCCTTGAGTTCGCATTGGAACAGCTGCACCTGCAAACGCTCCAAATAACTCTGTGCCCTCCCCCTGCCAAACTAGCTACACTGGCTTTTGTTGTATGTTGTTGTACACAAGACACTTTTCGTTAAATCCTTTCGAAAATTCTCACACCAGAGGCTGTTACTGACATCAATATCCGATGTCTGGTTGCAGCATGTCAGCGTTGCTTGTTGCAATTCTATATTGCACCATTGTCATTCGGCTAAATCTGTTGAGTGTACGCAGATATGTAGGTATATAGGTTTTTCTTTGTATGTGTATATGAAAAAGCAGTGCAATGAATTGTTTCTTATGCGCAAGAAACACCAGCAATTCAACGAATCAAATCGTTAGTGGCCGCCAGTGGCAGCGTGAATTGTGCGCTGCATTAAGATTTCAGCTGCAGGGGAAATAATTCAAGAACGTTTCACTCGGCTGGTTGACCGCCCATGGTGCAAGCGCTCATAATACGAGTTGGTGTCGAACACTTAACTCGCCTAATGTTCACACATGCTCACATACATATGTACATACACATGAAAAGCGGCCGATTCTGATTTAGCCGAAGCCTATAGCAATGCCGATTAACAAAAAACAAATAAGAGGTCAGCTGAAAATTACGTTGATAAATAGCACTTTAACTATGAAAACATTCATAGTGTTTATTCATTCTTTAAGTATATAAACATTCATAGTTGTACTTTAATTTGAAAATAAATAAAAAAAGGTTAGGTTCGGACAGAGTGTACGGGAAAATTTGTACCACCATTCGAAGGCATTATTATCCAATTTAAGTTCTATTTGTAAATTATGAAGCACATCCCTCCAACAGGGGTTTTTGAAAGAAATCAAAGTATGGTATCTATTGAACCATTTGCTCTTCCAGATTACATTGAGGAGATCAAGAATTTTACCTTCGTTATCTCTGTTAGGTCTGTAAGAAAGCGTGACTATAAATATTGAGTTACTTGAGTCACATCGACATTTACAGAAATGAATCGATACCACCTCTTCTTCATTGGGACAACTAAGTACTACAGGTTCATTGGACCCTTAACCCTTTCGACCCCAAAGTTGCCTGAGAGCAACTTCACCTATTTGTCATCTTATAGAAAAGGTTACATTTGATTTATGGTTTCAATTTAAGCAGGCACCAACAAATTAATATTTTTAGAAGTGAATTCAAAGCAAAATACAAAAATTTTACTTTATCCCCAAAATAATTTCCAATAATTTGCAGCAATATCAGGGAAAGTTTGTGTTCTAATTGAAGTCTACGGATTGGGCGCGTTTGACCAAAACCCCGTTTCTTTAATAATGGTTAAATAAAATAAAAAAGTGATAATTTTGTATTTTTTCATAAATATTAAATAATTTTTCTGTAATCAAAAAATATTGATACAAAATTTATTTAACCCATTTTAAGCTAAAATTGTTCCAAAGTAAACTATATTAGCTCTAGAACTCTAACAAAGAGGCGTGGCGACTACAAATGTCGTGTACACCCTTCGTAGTTTTTCATGATTTAAATACCAAAAAGTAGTACAGGGTAAAATTCAGGGTCGAAAGGGTTAAGGGACCTTTAACTTCTTTCCCATTTAACCTCGGCCACAATGACTTTGAAACCTTGCAGTCACTTAATAAGGCTAATCTATAAATCGTTAGTTGGAATTATTGTCAACAGTTTTCCTAAGAATCACAAGAAATTGTATAGAAGTTCAACTTGCCATTCCAACCGCTTTTTTTTTTTTTTTAAAAAAGAAAACCTATCACTAACTTAGCAAATTTATAAGTGTCGTTTATTTTTTAGACAAGTGTGTAGACATGAATCGAAGGACACTAGTCAGCAGGACTTTGAATGAACTTTTTAATTGTTGCTTAAATTTTGGAAGTTGGTCTTTAGATGACTCTATGAATTTAAGATATTAAATTAAATGAATTTAATAAAATGAATTTAATATATTTAATCTATTTTTATGTTCTATTAATACATAATAAAAAGTAAAAAAATTAAATAAACATAATATAAAAATCACCTAAGTTTACACGTCCAAGTAATACAAAAAATCAATAGAATTCAAAGAAGGCGGAATTTTAAGTGGATGGATGTTAAGATCAAACGAACACACGGTAATACATACATATGTATGTACTAGGCATCGCAATCCCGGTATCCCGGACATTTTCCCAGTCCCGAAAGTCCCGGGATTCAAACTCTCTAATCCCGGGATTTTAGGGATTGCATTTAAATGAAATTGCTAACTTGTAATACTTTATTACAAAAATTTTAGAAAGTTCAGACGAAATAAATTTAACGCAAAAAAACGATTTCTTATCGCAGACTTTGATAAAAAAATGTACCTTTTTGGCAATAGCGGGGATAGAGGACGTCTTTTGCAAAAGGCTTATAATTATTTACTAAGCATTCAACCAACAAGTATTGAATCTGAAAGATGTTTCTCTTCAGCAGGGTTTATTTGCAATAAATTTCGTTCTACACCTTTTCAAGTTCGATTTCAGAAAGTGTAAAAGCAATTTCAGAAAGCGTAAATTCAATTTCAGAAAGCGTAAATTCAATTTAAGAAATATAAATTTAATTTCAGAAAGCGTAAAAACAATTTCGGAAAACGTAAATTCAATTTCAGAAAGCGTAAATTCAATTTCGGAAAACGTAAATTCAATTTCAGATACATAAATTCAATTTCAGAAAGCGTAAATTCAATTTCAGAAAACGTAAATTCAATTTCGAAAATTAACTTTCTGAAATTAAATTTATATTTCTAAAAATGAATTTACGTTTTCTGAAATTGCTTTTACGCTTTCTGAAATTGATTTTACGCTTTCTGAAATTGTTTTTAAACTTTCTGAAATCGAACTTGAAAAGGTGTAGATTAGAGGACAAAACACTTAATGCCTTAGTATTTTTAAGACCTCAGTTTTCATTTAATCAAAACACTAACTTTTTTTATCCAAGTCAAAGAAACATAAAACTAAAAGTACAAACAAATTAACTACTTTTTTATCAAATATGCATATATATGCACTTTATGATATACATATGTTACAAATCAATAAGTATATTTAAGTATTAGTTTTGGGTAAAACGAAATGTTATCAATCTGTAGTTAAGTGTTGAATGAAAATTTGTAAAGTTAAACAAATTGTGATTAAACTCAAGATAAAAAATCTTGAAATTAACACAAATGTGATTAAACTGTGTCCATTTTTATGGAAAATATATGATAAACATGTACTTATTTATGCAATTTAAAAAATTTTTTTTATTTTAAAAATTTTTTATATGAATCCCGGGATCCCGGAATTCGAATTTTCAATACCGAATAATGGCCAAAAATTGCGATCCCTAGTACTTACATATATATATACATATGTGATACTGTGTCATGTATGACGTCCATGCTGCTCAATTTTAAGTGCTCACAGGGTTATTCGATATGTTTGCCTTGGGGCGGTGTGGTGCAGGTAGTGTTGCCAACAGTTGGACAGTATTTAGTTAAAGACAAAAGAAGTTCATTAGCTCAAACTGAGCAACAAAATTTACTATGTAGATGGATTCAGCGCGTTGCACTTTCAAATAATGAAACGAAGACGAACGAGGAGCGCCCAAACGTTCTGTGTTGGTTTGAATTCCCATTGCAGCTCATAATTGCAACGCCTTCAATTACTGCACACAGCCGGCAAACACAGACAGGCGCATACTTAGTGGTGACAGGAAGGCCGTCAGCGTCAACGGAAACATGATACATCAGCTCCAAGAAAACAATACAGCAGAATATCAATTCAAATGCAGTTAGGAAACATAACGAATGCGTGCGTGCAGCAAGACATCAGTGAGCGACAATTTCTTGTGGCCGCAAAGTGCGTTTAACAAAACCAAAGCCGACTAATTAAAAAGAATAGTTCCGCTTGGCTAAATTGAGGTGCAACTGCGGACAGCATTGACGGACGATATCTGCCGGTTTGGCGTTTCGTAAGCGCCTCGGGTCAATCGTCGGCGGCGCAGCAAAAAGTCTCAATGGTAACCAGATCTCTTGTAAATATGTATGCACGAGTACAACAACATGCAACATTATCGCTGCAGACATTCATCCGCAAATGTGATACGATAACTGCGGGCGCGTAGCCAGAGAGGGGCAGGCGGGTGTTGGAACCTCCGATACAGTTTTATTTTGACTTTATGGTTTGTTATTACTTTATGGTAAAGTTTTAGTGTTTTATGTTTAATTATTATTTTCGGGATTATTTTAAAAATGTTTGCCTCTAATTTAGAAATTTGTCGTATGTAGTTAAATTTCAGTCTTTCATTGAAATAATCTTTAAATTATTTAAATTATTAAACCCTGCTTGATCCCATTAAAGACTTAATTAAAAAATCCTTTCTTAGTGGAAGTTCGTTTTGTAAAATAAATATAAAATTTTTCTAGCTTCAGCAGTCAGCCAATGGGAATAAATCTATATGTTTGTATATAAATTTGTGTATACCTACCTAATTTTCTTTTTTTTTTTTAAACCCCTCTTTTAGTCGAAGCCAGCAGCAAAATAAAAATTACAGCAATAACAATAACGTAGGTACAAGAATAATGCATGGCATACGATCATAAACAAGAATAACGTCAGGGAACTCGTCAACTTGAGTTATTGGGCATGTTGCGCTTTATGAGGCATTGTTGCTGGTTTTATTGTGAAACATGCACGAAAAACACGATCGGCAGAGATTTTATGCTCCATCGAGATGTGCATTGTGGCGTTCTAACAATTTGTGGATTGCGCTAAGAATTGGATTCTATGTTTCTACTTGCAACTGAAAAGAGACTTTGGAGGTGTCCGCATTTGAGAGAACATGGCAATCTACATTCAAATGCCCTGTATCCAAAAGATGACGAGTCGGCGGACCACTTTCTTTGTGTCTGCCCCACGTATGACAGAGTAAGGTTTGAAACATTTGACACTGATGTGCTGAGAAGCGATCACCTTGACTCCTTTGATGAAACAAAGCAAATTTCAAATAAAAAAAATTAAAATTTGATAAGTTCGGGAGAAATCTGATCCCTAGACACGAGTAACTGGATTGCAGGGAAAAAGGGAAAGGGGTAAAAAGGGAGAAAATAAAGAGGACTGAATAAAACTCAAAAGCCAACTCAATAACTGTTTTTTAATTTCGAACATCACTGAAGTTTCTTGAAGTTCTGAAAGAAGTGAAGCTAATTGCATGAAAACAAATTTTTAGTTTTAATTTTTCAATCAACCGAAACATCTGTGCTGACTTTGACCGACTTGTAGTTGTTAAAAATATGTTTCTGCAAAGGACATGTTTCGACAGGACTGTTTTTGGACAGGTAACTTTTCTTTATTTCGAGAATGTCTTCGCTTTTCGTATGAAATGCTTCACATCGAGCTATAATATTCGAAAATCAACACTCTTCAATTGCAAACTATTATTGACTTTCTTCAGCAAAATATATATATATATTTATTAAATAATAATTTATATTTGTCTTTATTATTTTGCAATTATTCACGAGGATATAAAAGTGAGAAGACATTTCCTAAAAAACATATGCAATTTTTAAAATATGACATTAGGGCTTTAAAGTATAAATAATATTTTTTTGAAATTAGTTTACAGTTTTTAATTAAAATTAGTAGAATTTAAAATTAAGAAAACTTATCAGTGCTGCTAAGCAGTTAGCGGTTGAAATTCCTAACACACATCAAAGTACCCAGTTCAAATTGTATATAGTTCTGCCGTTTTCGCTTTGTGACTGCGATCTTTTAGTATGAAACTATTTTAAATTTGGAGATTCTTAGCCACAATTTTAAGGTGTATGCAAATTCACAATATCTGTATTCAAAATTTTGCATTCGCAATATATTTCTAAACTTGTGCGTCTCACCATACCATAACGAAAATATTTGCAGGGTGCTTTGAATTTAGTACTTTCTCATTTTACAAATGTTTACTTCATATATAGAACACACATAGAAAAACAAAGCGCAGTATATATAAATATGGAGAAAATGTCCACTTTCCTTCATTTCTGAAGAATGTGTGGAAAAGTAATACACAGCTCTGTCAGCAGAACAACAGCTTTAAGGAGTATTAAGCCACTTTTCTGTAGCATAAATGTGCTCTCTTACTCGCATCACAAGCCAGTTTAATCGCTTTTGCACCGCTGCCCTTACAGCTTTAATATGCGCTTTACTTCGACCGTGGGAAACGCGGCAAATTCACAGCTCGCTGCACGATGTGGATTGCGCTGCAAGTACTCGGTCAGAATCTCCGCAGCCAAATGGTTGGCGCGCGTTGATATTTCGGACTTGGCGGGCAACTGCTGATGACGGCGCTGCATAGCCACAGTCGATTCCATGGGAGCGGCAGCATTCTTCGGCACTGTTTGCAGCAGTGACAGCGCCCAAGCATGCTTCATTTTCGTTAGTTCGCCCTCCAGCTCGGTTATGCGTTTATCCTTCGGCTGTGGCACATAGATCGGATCGAATTTCTTGAGTTTGTTGCGTATCTCCTGAGCCTGCATGCGCAGTCGCGTGTTGCGCTCATTGTGAAGTACTGTCTTCAGCAGCTGCAGTTCCTCGGCAATGATTGGCGAGCCGACCGAGTGACTTGTGTACGCTCCGGTTGAACTGCCACCTCCTGCCGCAGACAGGGAAGTATCCGCGTAGCGTTTCGAGCCGCCCGTCGATTTCAGTTTTTCGCGCAAAGTGCTCTTCTCGCTCTCCAGCGCCTCGATGTCGCTCTGCAGGTGATCCAGCGTGTCCTCGTATTCTTTCTCCTTCTGCTGGAGTTTCTGCAACTGCTCGTGAGTCTCCTCGTACGCTCGCTTCCACTTGTCGACCGCATGCTCGTATTCGCTCTGCAGCACAGACAGCTTCTTCTCGGCGAGATCTTTGCGTATTTGCATCTCAGAGAGCTCGTTCTGCTTCAACTTCGCAGCCAGTTTCAGCTGCTTGATGTCAGCCTCGCGGTTCTCCAGTGTGGCGGCCAGCACGTTCTTCTGCTCCAGTTGCTTTTTGATGTGCTGAGCACGTAGAATGATCGGCGACAGGGGCTTTTCTTGTTTCTGATTGGCCAGCGACATGATTTCGTACTCCTTGTCGAGCAAGTACTGGGCCAGTTGTTGCAAATCGATGTTGGCCTGCGACAGCAGACCCTTGAAATTCTGCGACGGGCCGCGATCGTCCTGCTCGTAGATGCGTTCGCAGGCTTGCGACAGCAACTCCCAGAACTTGGCATGCTCGACTGTATGTTCGGCGGAATTGTCCGTCTCGATGGAAGCCACAATCGCCTGCACGGCCTGCTTGGTGGCCAGATGCATCACCGACATGATGCGCGTCAGCGACTGCGTAATCTGGCGCATGGCTTCCAGCCGATGCTGCGAAATGCCGCACTTGATCACGTGCAGATCCTGCGGCAGACGGCGCTTGATCAGCTTCACTTGCTGCTTGATGGCCTCCGTGTTCTCGGCCAGGTATTGCATTAGCAGCGTCGAGTCACTGGTGTCGCCGCCCTCACGCACGATGGCGCGCGCTATTGACACATCGTTGAGTATGGACTCACAAGCAGAGCCCAGCGCAGCCACACAGTCGCGTATCATTTGCGTCTCGTTTAGTAGATCCTCGCCGGCCAGCAGCACCGAGTTCATGGCGTTGAAGAAGCCCACGCACTTCTCGATGTTGTCTGTGGTCGAGTTCTCGTCCAGCTGATTCGATTTCAACAGCTCAATAATGCCGTCGACAGTCTTCTCCTGGGCCACCATCTCTGGCAGAGAGTTGCCCGCACGCAGCAGCGTCTCCGGCTGGCAGCTGTTCAGCCCATAGAGTATCTGATGCAGAGCGCACTGCAGATTGTGTATGTAGTGCATAAGGCGGCACTTGAAGGCGAACTGCTGCACCGCGTGCCCTTGTATGACCGTCTCGCGCGACGCATTATCCACGGCGGGGAAGCGCTCTCGCGTCTGGCTCACCACTATGCCGCACTTGAAGACGATGCGCGAAATCAGCAGAATCACCAAGATCGAGTCGTGATCGCCGCCGCGACTCATAAAGGACTCGGGCATGAAGGCGCTCAGCATTTGCACGTGTTCGTTGGCCTGCGTCAGCTCGATCTGGCGCAGCTGCACATCGATGGCGCGCGTGTACGCCTTCGACTCGGCGAACATCTGCTTGTAGTCGATGGTCTCGCTCGCGATCTTCATGCCGTTGGGATCTTGAAGCGACTTTTGCTCGTTGTTGGCATTGCGGTCGCGCAGCTCCAGCAGCTGCTCGTTCAGCTTCTGCACCAACTCGCGGAACTTTGTAATGGTCTGATCGCGATCGTAGATCGTCTCGATGGCAGCGTCGCGTTCGCGCAGCACCTCCTTCTTGGCGGCATTGGCCAAATCTAGCTCCTCACGCAAGTCCATCTCTAGTTCGTGGTTGCTCTCCACTAGCTGCTCGTGTACCTCCTCGAGCGCCTCCAGCTGCGCCACCTCCTCCTCCAGCATCTTCAACTTGTCTTCGAGTTCCATTTTCTTCTCGGCCAACTGCTCGACCATCTCTTCGGCTCCCAGTGCAGCGTCGACTTGTTCCTGTGTGTGGTGAAAGCAAAATTAGTGAGGAGTATTTGAAATGCATTCACATTTTACGAATAAAGCACAACTTAAGCCTAACACTACAAAAATTGTCAATGCCTCCTAATGACTGGGAAATAAAAGAAAATTGCAACATTGAATTGTTAGATGCTTAAATGCGAATTTCATTACCTCCTGCGCCCCAAATTTTGTAAGCAGACAAGAGAAAAGAGAAATAAACAATGTGTAAGTAAGATTTTTGTGGCGTGTGGTAGTTGCTGCCAATTGGTGCATTGTCGGGAGTCAGACCAACAACCGACGGACTACGAGCAATGCTGGTGCACTGAATTGCCGAAAGAGCTGCGGCGGTTTAACTAAGCAATCAATTTGCTCAAACAACTTGTGTGAGATTGCGCGAGATTGGCAGGCGTGAAGACCTGTGGAATGCGCTATGTCTATAGGGTACACTCTTGAGATGTCGCAATGAATACCTCAGCTGGTGTTAAGGATCCCATAGGCTCAGTTTAAAGCATACTTATTTGTTATAGAAACATGGTATGCAATTTAAAAATCTCCATATTTATAAGTAATGATAAAAACCCATTTATTCCCACGTCAGATATACGTGTGAAATATCCATTTACCTCATTACTAACAATATCAGTAAATTTTCTTGCAACCTAATTGTTGAGAATACGTGTTATTGGGATATTTTATTGGAAATTTGTTTGGCCTAAATTCCCAACTAAACACGAGTGATAAAAATTGTTTTGTTTAACTCAAATTCTATATTAAGAAAGTATATAAAGTGCAAAAGTTTAATACCTAATAAAAATGATTTAAAAATGTATTGAAGAATGTTTTCAAGCCGCATTCTCATTGGTCAAACTGCCCATTCATATCTGTTCTACAACTTGGCGCTTCCCTAGCAATGTTAGTTGTACTATAAAATACTGCAGAATTTTAACTTTTAATAAAAATGATTGACAGGCTCCTTCCAGTGGACAATCCCTGCCTTTGTTTGCAAGAAAGTGCAAATGACATCTTACAACAGCCTACAATGGCAAATAAAATTGTATTCTACATAGTCTGTTATCACATCTGTACATGACTGGCCCAATTTTCAAATTTCAATGACCCACAGCGATTATGAAAAACCTGCCCTGATCGTTGTGTACACTGATAGCTAACAACATATTTGATTTACTGAACTGTGAAAACTTTAATAATCTACAATTTAAAATAGCGCCCGTACAACCACATCCCCCTGCCTGTGCCATGCGAATTGACTTTTATTGTGTCATATGACGCTTTAGTGCCAGTGCAGCAGTCCAGATGTGTATGAACTAAAAGCGAACCATAGTCAAGTGGAACACAAACTGCGCATAGCTCAGCACTCAGCTCACCTGCAAGTCAGCGACTGTAGCCTCCATGTCGTCTATTTTGCTCGATAGTTTCTCCTTGGTGCGCTCCAACTCAGCCACCTCGGATCTTTTCATTTCCAACTCTTTGGTCAGTTTCTGTATGTCGTGCTTGTCGTGGGCGGACAGATCGCGCAGCCGCACCAGTGTCTCTTTCAGACGCGAATTCTGTTGTTCTAGCTGTTTGAATTCGTAGGTGGACATGCCGCCTCCCTCGCCAGCGAGATTGCCAATCGTTGACTCTGCCTTGTTTTGCATTTCCGAGCGCAGCAGCTCCAGGTCCACCTGCAGCTCTTCGATACGTTCCTTTGCAGACTCCAATTCCAGCTGCAAAGTGTCTGCCTTCTCCTCGGCCATCTCCTTGTCGAGTGTAATCAGCTCCACATTGTCGGAAAGCTCGGACATTTCCTGCGCATGTCGCTCGCGCGCCTCGATGGCGTCCTTGGTCTCCTGTTTGGCGCGTTGCAACTCCTTCTGCAGCGATGCTTGGGCCGACATGATTTTTGTACGAAACTCCTGCATTTGCTCGAATTGGATTTTCATCTTGTCCAGCTCGCGCAGTCGCTCTTTGTCCTCGTTGCGGCGCTGCTTAAGTGTCTCCAGTTTTTCGTTGAGATCAGCCACCTGTGTCTGCAGATCGTCGATTAGTCGCTGCTGCTCGGCCGAGGCGGCTTTCTCCTCGGCTGTTGGGCCTGCGGGTGCAGCGGTAAAAGAAGGCGAGCGCATCGGTTGCAAGGGCGTGAATTGCGGCTTAAGAATCTCAAGGAAACCAGTTTCGACGAAGGAAGCACGTTTCGAGGTGGCATGTGAGCCACCACCGCCCGCATCGCTGGCAATTGGTATCGACGTGCTGGATGCCGCAGCACCAGCATCCTTAGACGTCATAACGCTGGGCGGTTGCAAGCTCTTCCGGCCGCCGCTGGAGCTGCTGGCCGTGCTCCCGCTGCGCTCCGTCAACGAGTTGGAGAGCTGCGTGCGCGAACCAAGCAACGACTGGCGGCTGGAAGTGAGCGAGTTGCGCGACCCGCTCAGCCGTGCCCTAGTGGGTTGGGTCGTGGGCGTTCTGCCCGCTGTGCCCGAGGCCGTCATGTCTTCCGTTGACTTTTTCGAGCTGGTATCCGGACTGGCGCCGATCACACGCAACTGCGTAGGCCGCACAAACATGCCGTGATTCTCGTCGCACTCAAAGTACGTCTGGCCCTTGATCGAGCCATTGTTCTTGCCCTTCGGCTCGTCCAGCACCACGCCCACCCACTTGCCTACGGCGAAGCTGGTCATGCCGACATAGGCGACGGTGCCTTGCAGATCCTTGCCGGTTATGTCGACCCGCGCGCCTACTTTTAGACTCTTCTCCGACATTTAGGCCAGTTTTGCTTCGTGCGCCTGTACAGTAATGATGACTGCAAGTAATAAAAGGTTAGAAAAACGCCTCCAACTGCATAGCAGCGCAGCAGTGAAAAAGGGGTGTGTGCGCAAGAAGCAAGTTACTTGACAGACGTTAATGTCGTTTTAGCCAAAGTATGATGTAGTGTTGTGAGTCATTCTTCCTCCACCGTCACTACCACTTTTGGTGAACCTCGGCTGCGAAAAACTGCCACGAATTCCGGCCACAGCCCTGCTGCACATTGCCGCACTTACCTGTTTCTATCTTACTGCTTGTTGTATTTGTTGCACACGTTTCAAGTCTTCGCTTATTCTTGTAAGTGATGAAAATATTGCAATTTTCGCAGCTGAAATTTAGATAAAACTTTGACAAGACTAACAAAATTTCGAGACTGTTGAGAAAAATCAACAACGGCGTTGAAATACGTCAACCAGCGCCGAGAATTCAATCAGCTGTTGACAAATACATCAACATGTGGCAACAGCGGCTGGTAAATAGCGATTTCAAGTCCAGGGTTGTTATGAATGTTTTTAGAAATGTGTTTTACTGAAACAAAAGTCATGAAGTTCATGTAGAAAACGCTTTTACAGAATACTAAAGTGGGCACACAAAAATTTCAACTAAACAACAATTGACACTTTAAATATAAATTAACGCATTCCTATACAAATTGGGCGCCTTTTGGCTCATTGAAAGCTCATCTTGTGATTGCTTTTGTTAGCTTCATTTATTGAAATTTTCAAATAACATTCGATTTTCAACTTTTTGAGGCCAAAGGTAAGACTTTCCAACTTATTGGAATTGTTTATTTTTTCCTAATTATTTTGAACAAAAAGATACATTTTTTCGTTCAATTTTTATGGCCGTCACTGTAGGTGTTTAACTTTCCATTATGTTTTGCATTAAACCATTTCAATTGTTATCAAATTTCACTAATCTTATAATCCTATAGTAAGAAAACTGATCACCGCTGAACGCTGTTTTCTGAATTATAAATAATCCGACATATGTTCTGACATCATATCGTTCATTGTAATCTAAATAAAAAAACACATGGCACTATCCTGCTTGGCAGTTTTTTAGCTTTAATTTATGACATTCTCAAGTTGATATATCGCAATAAAAGAAATGTTGTGCAAGTGGTTTTACTGGCAGCAGTAAAGCAATTGAAAAATAAGTGAGAAAGTAGTGAAAAAAATATTGGTTTAATCAATGTCTTGGAATTTCAATGATATGGCAAATGTTTTTAAATTAAAAAAAACAGGCTTCGTCTTATGGGTAGCATGGAATAGTAGGCATGCTCCAAATTTCGGTTTATTCCAAACATTTGCAGAAGCTGCAGAGATGAGAAGGAAACTTAAATTATCCTGCAACTCATGTCCTGTTAAACAAAACTTAGTTGATTGCTACTTTTTCAATGTTTTAGAGGAAATGGATAAAACGTCGGTCTTACCAACTACTACTGGCTACATATATAAGGAGGAAGATTGGAATGCAAGCACTTCAATGGACTTTATTGCCCTAAATCGGGGACACCCGCCTAACCTAACCTTTTACAGAAAGTGCAAAATAGAAAGTAGGCTGACAGTTGGTTGTCACCAGTCATCAAACAGGGCTTAAATGTTTCAGCAAAGTGGCGAAAGCAATTTTCGATTTTTTTTTACATTGCGTTTGATTTTCCTAGTCCACAAATAAATGCATTGCATAGACAAATAAAGCATTCAATTGAATTCAACATACTCGTAAGTAGATACACACATATGGACATATGTAGATACATAACCGTACGTATGTACGTAACTATGCACTTATTTAATGTATGCAATTGTGGCTAATTCAGTTGACAAGCGGCCAATTTTGTAATTTAAACAGAAAATGCAAATGTCAATGGACTTGCAATTGTTTTTTTACAAATGCAAACATTGCCAAGAATAATAGTAATTATTCCTATGTAATAAGTATATTTATTTACTTATGTAATGAATTATATATATAAAATTTACTATTTCCAAGATTGTAGTAAGGATAAAAGATAAAAAAGATAAATTAAAAAATAATACCTTAGCCTTTTCAGCGATACATTTTCAAAAATTATAAATTTCCTAATGATTTTGTATAGATAAAATAAATTATTCCTCTGGTCTTAAAATCCAAGACGAAATATGTGTTATTTGTGCAAATGTTAAGCCTAACATCAATGAAATCGAAAGAAAAATTACAAAGTTATGAAACACTGAGTGAAAACACCAACTTAAAAAAAACACATTCTTGTCGATACCCATTCAAATGTTCATATAGGCGTGAAACTAGAGGTCATTTATAGTAACCTGGCATAGTCAGTTTTTCATTTACTGTTCAGATGTCCTTCTAAATTGATTTTAAATTTTCAAGGACATACACACGTATTTCGAATATTTTTTAAAAATATTTTCGGAAGTGCCATAATGAAAATATGGGTATCAAATGAAATGTTTTCTTTTAACTAAATTTTCAATTTTGAACTTTCAGGACCAAAATATGTCATATAAAGAAAAAATACATGTTTTGGATCTATTTACATCTGAATTTTATTATATTTTAGTCCTACTGTTTTTGATTGTGGTGTCACAAAAGGCCTTTATGGGATAAGTGGGCTACGCCTTGAAGCAGCCACTCTAACCTATCTGCCTATCTTATTAGCAAGAATTCTTTGAGATTCTACGTGTAGTAAGAATTAGTTTAAATTAATGTTTAAGTAAAACAAGAAATGTGTGAAATGTGTTTCTTACTGTTTGGATACGAATGCATATCCACTTAACAAAAGTTGTCACATATGTGACGGATATCCGTCTCTTCCATCATTGCTTGAAACAAACACCGCACTTCATACATACAAACTAACGTAAGGTAATTCCACATTCACATCTATCACAATTTTTCGTTTAATGTCACTAACAAATTGGAACAACAGCATTAAATGTATAATAGTGGTGCTCACACTTCGTAGCATTTTAGATGTAAATTTGTTATTGTATCAATTTTTGAATTTTCGCAATGTTTTCGAAAACAGTTGTAGCGACAGATTGCTACGATAGCAAACTTTACACCTAAAATGCCATGAAGAGTGAACTCCACTAATATAAAAACTTAAATCATCCATTCACTGACCTTAGAGAACTCTTCCACAGCCCATTTAAATGCCTTCGCAGCCACAATCAGCTGGTTGCCTCGCTCCCCTTTTGTACTTTACCCTCACACGTGATGCTGCTACACTCATTTCATCATTTAAAGGTCTCGTTATCGCTCAATTTATTCGTGAAGCTGCGCTGCAATCGAATTAAACGAATTTCTAAAATGTGCTGGGTGTGTGCGTTTGTTTTGTTGTTTTGTTTATTATTTGCAACTGTTGTTGCTTTTGTCATATTTGCAATTGTGGGTGTTTGCCGAGACCATACACAGTTTTCAATTTTGTTGTGTTGGTCAGATGTTGGTCGAGCGCCACATTCAAATTCGTGTCAAACGTCTGTTGGTGCTTTAGTAGTGACTTGGACGCGCAGTTCAACTGGAAGTTAAACAGTGCACAGCCTTCTCTGAGGACAAATAACATTTTTGGAACATTACTTGCATTTACATTTACTGGAAAGCTTCCTCACTTTCTTTTACTTTTGTGTATCGACTACATAGAAATTGTGCGTGAACATTGTTGGCCATTCTCCTCCATTGGCGCCTCGTTGCAAACGCTTTAAGCCGCTTCGGTTGTGCAATTGGCCCAATTACTGCACACATTCCGCAATACATTTCAACGTGCAACTGATAAGATTACAAATGGCACAAGAGGTAAGCATTCGAGTGGAGTAAATTTAGATTCGTACTAAGTATGACTACATATATCTGTTTATTATTGAGTTGCTGCCTTATCGGAGCGTGTGTGTGTGTGTGTGTGCTAAGCGAACAAAGAAAGCGGGGAATAAATGCGAATCTGTGTAAATAAAAGCACTCACTGCTATAATCAAACAACATTTCCGCGCAAACAAATAAAAACCAGCGACAAACAAACACTTGACATGTGTTTGGCACCTGGACTAATGGCCCGAACGTCACAAGGCACGGGCCACGAACCTGAAAGCTGATAACAGCGTGTCGAATGGCGTTTTTACTGTCGTGTCGAATGGCGTTTTCAGTCGAACATTATCAAAATATATTATTCAGCTTTAAATGCTAATTTCACGTTTTGACAACGTTAGGCCCAAATTAATGGAATATGGTGCAATGTGGACTTAAAACTAATTTAGCGAATTGAGTTAAGTAAAAGTATAGAGTTAAGTGCTTTCCTTATTGGTTATACAACTTAAGTAATTGATTAGAAAATATTTTTGTTAAGTTGCATTTGCAGTTTCTACTTAAAATTGCATAAGTTCAATTTTTTCAAATTTAATTTATTCAAAATGTGTTTCCGTTAGTCTCGAAAGGGGGTTTGCCACCGCTAAGCGCTCAAACCGCTTTAACCCTTTCCGGTCAATTTCCACATTTCTTGAGATCAAAATTTTTCCTTCAAAATATTGACTCTTATTGATCATTTTCGCAATAAAATACAAAAAAATTTCAAAAAAATCATTTTGCTTGAGAATTACAGCTTCATCAATTTTGTACGATATATCGTACAATCAGGCGCGGATCCAGAAAAATATTTCGGGGGGGTTTAAAAAGTAATTCCTTAAAATTTATAAAATGTCTTTTAATTTGTATGTAGTTTTATAGTCGATCCACATATTTCGGGGGGGTTTCAACCCCCCCCCCCCCCTGGATCCGCCACTGCGTACAATGGTCCGGAAAGGAGTAAAAACTCACGAATTTTTGTTTTCGGGTTTTAAGTTTTATGAACAATTCATTGATTTTTTTTATAGAAAACATAAAATATAACAACAAAAAATCAAAACGTGATTTCCTTTTGATCGAAAGTTATATAAATTATATATATAAACAATTGATTCACATTCATTCGGCCTTATATAACCGTTGTTGTTGTTGCAAAGCTCTTTTCCTCTCAATAAAAAACAGAAACAATTAAAATTCGTGCAGTTTTACAAAAAGATACTGAATATAGTCGATTCCTTTTATCGTAGTGGGAGGGCAAGTACGCATGTCTAACCTTACATAACCCGTGTGTGCCCAGTAAAACACAAAATCGTCCAGTAATTTTTATTTTTAATCGAAAATTGCCGAATAGTCGAATTTTATTAGCCACGTGGTTTACAGATGGGCGTGGCAGACAAACGCCATAAATCAGAAATGGAGTGGATGTATGGCCTAGACAGGATAAGGTGGCAATTTCGATGCGCAAACTTCACTTTGAAGATCTGGCAACTCCAAAATCCCTAACAAGAGAGAAAATGCTGCCTGAATCCAAACGCGGGGGGCTAAATTAATTTGCGAATTCGCACAGGTGATGTGTCTTGTTCTTGCTAGCACTTGCTGCACACATCCGAGAAGGATATTCTTATATTTTTCAGATACCACCTAAATTTAGTAGTGCAATGTTTCGTTAGGTACTCAGTGGAAATATGAAGGTCCTTCCGGTTTTTTGGTTAGGGCGAGCAACTGTTTTGCCTCGGATTGGTCCATTGGTCGTGAAATGAGAAGTCGAAGTATAAATCAAATGAGACAACAATGATCGAAAAAAAAACCAAAACTGAGTTAACTGCAACAGCTGGTTTTTGTTTACATTTTTAGTTGGTCAAGCCAAATTCTGCATTTAATTCTGGGCAGCCACAGCTTACCCATCGCCGCCATCTCCTTGAATACGTACATATGTATGGTTTGCTGTAGCCCCTCTACTGCAAGAAAACCAATTGGCTTTCCTTCTCAACAGTCTAGGAATGTCTGCGTTTTCATATTTGTGAAAATTTATTTCATTTGTCAATGTTTATTTCATTTATGAAAGTTGTCAGCTGATTGATACCAGAGCTGCCTGAATTTTTAATGTCAAGAGGGTTCATGAGAAGTTCCACGTTTTTGATTTTCTCTTTCAGCATTTATTATTGGCAAATAATAGAAGTTTTGAATTGATTATGACAGACGATATGTATTTTTGCGAAAAATGCAGTAAAAAGTAATTGTCTTAGAAAAAAATCTACCACCCCGAACGCAATTGGAATTCCCTCTTTCGTTTGTGTTCGTACGGCTCTTGCAGCGCCGAAAAGCATGCTATCAAAATTTGTACATTTGTCAGTATTGCTCCAGCTTTTAACATAACATATTCTGTTAGACGTCTGTAAACGGCAAAACTGAGTTAACTCAGTTTTGAAAGTGAGTTAACTCACTTTGATACAAAAACAATTGCATGGGAATTAGAGCATTTAAATGCGATGTTAAATGCATTTAAGCGTTAAATGCATTTAAGGCCCGATGGAAATGCATTCTTTCCAAATGCATTTCGCAAGTAGAAAACAGCTGTTTTCCATGTTCGAAATTCTCTCTCACTTATTTGCCTTTGCCTGTGTTTTGGTTTTCACAATTTGTCTCTACGTATGAAATAAAATCCACTGGAATGTTTAAATATGTATTTCAAACAATCTTCAGACAAAGCATTTTTCAGCGTTCGTTGCAATATAAACAAGAGTGAGTTAAGTGAGCATTGAACCGCTCACAACAAGCACGCACGTACATATATGAGCAAACCAGTTTCGCTCACACTCATGTACAGGCAAGCTCTCTCACTTCTTTTTTAATAGACATTTGTATGCATACTTATGAGCGTATCGGTTGTACTTGAGTGAATGGTGACTCACGCTTGAAAACTGAAAAAACTGAAAACTGAAACTGAAACTGAAAACCTGAAAACTCGAATTCTTATGTATCCATACATAGTTTTCTTCTTATTTTATTTGGAAGTTAAAATTATTACATTTAAACTAAAATGAAAAAGAAATAGTAACATATTAAAAAAAGAACGAATTCAGAAAAATGAGATCAATGCTACGAAAGTTAAAACTCTTAGAATAAACAATTTATTTACATACAACAACACACTCGATTCATTCGGAATAATCGTCACTGAAATTGGCTGATACATTTTCGCAACAAATTTCTTCGAACTTTAGTTCCACATCATCGGAATGAATTTCAGCAAAATTTAATTTAGTTAACAGCAAATTGTTTATGGTGCCAGTGTCCAATTTGGACTGCAGTTGTGTCGATATGAGCGATAAGGCGTTCAAAGTTCTGCCTGCCGAAACGTGTGTGGCTGGAACGGCCAAAGCCACTTTTAACGTCCGAGTCACGTTGTTATATATACTGTTACTCTTCCAGAACTCAAGAATGTCTGCATCCAGCGACACCATCTTTTTGTAGGGCAACAAAATCAAGTTTTGCCTAAGCGTACGCTGGCTATTTGAAGTCGCTGAAGGATTGGCGGACATATTGTTGATGTGCTGTTCCAATTTGGCATACACCGACATTGACTTAGTTGGTTGCGGTGTGTTCACATCGTATTTGAATTCAACATCATCGCCACCGTCTGGCGACGTGTCTCGATTTCTAATTAGTTCAAAGGTTTTCAGCAAATGTGTCTGAAAAAAATAAAATTTATCACCATCAGAAATACATAAATCATTTGATTTCCAACTCACCACAGCTCTGGTTTTTTGCTCTTCGCTCAGCATAACTGAATTAGCGAAATTGAAGCGTGGATCCAGGTACAGAGCTGATATGAACACATCGCTCTGGAGAAGTTCTTCCCTCCGTGTCTGCATGGCTTGTTGCAGCAGCGAGGCGTAGGGTGTGGTGGGCACGAGTTCGCACAACTCGAGCTCACAGTTGAGCCAATCCCTGTAGAAATCGCCCAAGATGTATTGCCCCGCTTGAAGCTGGTTTGTGAACTTTGCCAAAGGACCAAATGCTGTTGTGCAATTTGTAACAAAGTCCCAATTAATTTTAAGCTGGATATCGAGCTTCGAGATCAGTGTGTCTATGTAGGTTTCAACTAGCACCATCGATCTTAGCATCTCATATGTGGAATTCCAACTCGTGGCATTGTCAAGAACAGGCATTTGTATTTCGCAGCTGTTGCTTTGGGCAAATGTTCGAAGCCATTTTACAATTGATCGGCATTCAGTTATTTGTGGCTCCAATTCAATTAAGACATCATAAGCTGCCAATTGTATTGTGTGGACAGCGCATAAAGTGGTCGGTAGCTCGGATGCCAATGATGATATATGCTCATCTCCACTGTCAATTATTGTACTATCGGTTCTCTGCTCATCAATGAACTCATTCTGCGGCACTTGCAATAGCTCGCCCACCTCCACTGCATTGACGGCATTGTCTATTGTACTGGAATATATTTGACTCTCATCGATTTCATAAGTGTGGAGGAATCGCAAAATCTCCTCCCTTATGTATGATGCTTTGCTTTTTCGTTGCAGTTGTATGATGCCTAATAAAAATTGAAAACGTTTTTAGCGTAATTGCGTAAATGGTTTTAAATTTTATGATTATTTGTGAAAATTTTCAAAAGTCAAGGAAGGATCTGAGAAATTGATTAGTATCACCAGGTATAACCCTTTCTTTCTTTCCACCCACCTTCTCTTTTATTTTCCCATTCCCATCTCCTCTATCAGCCGTTTTCCTGAGCCTTAAGTACAATGGGCTATAAAGTGCTGGAGGTAATGACCTCCCTAATAGCCTATTTCCACCGAGCCTTAAATGCATTTAACGCTTAAATGCATTTAACATCGCATTGAAATGCTCTAATTCCCATGCAATTGTTTTTGTATCAAAGTGAGTTAACTCACTTTCAAAACTGAGTTACCATAGTTTTGCCGTTTACAGACGTCTAACAGAATATGTTATGTTAAAAGCTGGAGCAATACTGACAAAAGTACAAATTTTTATAGCATGCTTTACGGCGCTGCAAGAGCCGTACGAACACAAACGAAAGAGGGGATTCGAATTGCGTTCGGTGTGGTAGAGTTTTTGTTAAGACAATTACTTTTTACTGCATTTTTCGCAAAAGTACATATCGTCTGTCATAATCAAAGTCAAAACTTCTATTACACTGCACAACACAAAAAAAAACAAGGTTCTGACATCGGATTCTGGTAGAGGGGACCAAAAAAAAATATACGTGTATCGGCGTTTTAAAAGTTTACGTCTGCATTTTTTTTTAGGGGGGGTCATAGTTTTCCCCTTTTTGCTCATTCTCATGGTGAATCGGCATACGAAAACCATGTAACCTTACATTTTAGGTATATAATGGGTTCAGCAATTTGATGTAAAATACTACAAAGAATATTTTTGTGGAGCATTTTAACCCTGTAGCTACTATTTTTATGGGGCAATTTGACCCTTTTTTTCTCAAATGCCAAAAATGTCCTGTAAAACAGGACTTTTTAAGGAAAAAATGTACCACGAAAATATTCGCCATAAAATTTTACTATAGGCCTCTGAATACATTAAATCTCAGAAATTAACTTCAACGCCAGAATTAAGCCGTGCGTTAAGTCGTGTCTGGGTATAGTGAACACCTCGATATAGTGAACACCCAAATTTGACATGGAACCTCTAAATATTGAACACAATTTTGAAAGCAATTTCAAGCAAAACAGCAAAAAGTGTATTTTGAGCAAATAAAACGAGTTTTTGAACAAAAATGTTAACCTCGATGTAGTGAACAATACTCAATACTGTGAACAGGCCTTGCAATAATTAGTTCACTATATCCAGACACGACTGTAATACTAAATTTATAGTATAGTAGTGTATTTTAATCAAAATAAATAGTCTTACCCAATGTGTTGCAGCATATCTTGAAATCGTCAATGTACTGCACACTAATGATCAGAATACTTTTGTCCAATTTGCTGGCCACATCGACTATGAGCGAAACAAGTTTCGTTTTCATCCTCTGCGTGATTATGTCTCGTATTCTGGCACTCGAGCATTCAATCATGGACACAATGCTCCTGGAATTGAGGTTCGTACGAAACTTTTTCTCCTGTGGCGCAAGCAGTGGTTTGAAATATTCTTCGTCGTCGAATATATGCAGCGGTATGTTTTTGGTAGCCACCAAACCCAGACAACATTTCAAAAACTGAACCGTAGTGTTCAATAGTTTGGGGCGTTTTATGAGCAGCTCTTTATCATCGGCCTCTCCTTTGCGCCTCTTTCTTATGTCCATCTGGTGCACCAGTTTGTAGTGGCGCTTCACGTTCGATGAGGTAACGCCACTCAGCACTTTGTTGCATGCCAAGCACTTTGTTTTATTTTCATCTTTCATGATTATAAAAAACTCTTCGTAGCCCATGCTGAATGTTTCGGCGTACGCCTTCGCTCACCAACTGATGAGTCGCACACATCTGCTCGTGCACATGACCCATGCACACTCTCGTGTTCAAGAGTCTCGTCCCATGTTCACGTTTGTAATGGAGATTCTTCTTCTTCTCTTTTCAATCGCTTATGTACAAAAATAGGTTGGCGCATTCAGCTGAGCAGCGAATGGCGTGTAGCTGCCCTCAGTAGGCTACGTTTCGCTCTTTGCACATGAGCGAGTTTGATTCCGCGAACAGTTGAAAAAGTTCCCCATCCCTGTGCGAATCGTAGCAGATAACAAATTTGCTGCATAGTACTGCGAACGTTTGCAAGACTTTGTGTTTTTGTGCAGTAAGAATGAGGGGAAAGTGAACAAAATATGGGGTCATGCAGCGACAGGTGTCATTTGTAGTAAACAGTGTTGCCAGAATATTTTTGCGGAAGCGGCTAGATGACCAAAAAGAAAGGGCTAGAAAAGGCTTGTCGATTTAAAAAAAAAGGCTAGAAAAAAGGCTAATTTTTTATATTAACTTTAATTTAAACATTTTAATGCACATACATATCGTACTGCTGGTGCTACATAAAATCAACATCAAAAACGTACATTCAAACTTATTTTAGATACATAAATATATTACAATAACAAAAAATATTGCATTTCAATAACAATTCACAAAATTTCAATTCATACATATGTATCATAGTATAATTATAAAGTAGTCTAACCTGAACTCTCCCCTCTTTTGAGTACAAATTTTTTGAAATTTCTTTCACAATATTTCATTTCTGATGTACAAAATTCGTCAACAGAAAACATAATCGCATTTTGATTTGAACATAATCGTAGTAAATGCGATACCAATAATAAAAAGTGCATATAATTTGTTTTGCATTTAGCAGTATTATTATATGCGTAAACAAAAAAAAAAGTACTCTCTCAGGTTAGACTACTTGTTTATTATAATAATAATAATTGACTGGCACGACAGCCCGCTTACGCGAGACTAAGGCCTAGCTTCCCGCAACTACCCGTGTTGTGCGTGTGAATTTGTACACGGGTTGGAGGGACCTACAGTTTTATGCCGGTTCCGAACGGCAGGTTGGGAGCTTTTTCATAAGCAATAAGACTACTTGTTTATTATACTATGCAATTCATACACATTTACAATGCATACACTCCAACTAAGAAACTTTATTGCTCAAAAACGATAAATATCGATTTTCCAAAACGATTTGGTGTTGTTTTTTTAAGAATGAAAAAATAAACCAATTTCTGGAGGAAACAAGTTGAAGTTATGAAACCAAATATTTTGTCTAGTATTATAAAAAAGAAGAGTTTAACTTCTCTTCAGATCAAATTGCATTTATTGAACTGCAATGGCAAAATTGTTAATCAGCGTTGTTAATCTAAAGAGAATATAAAACGCTTGGTAACAATGCCGTTCCGCGAATTGAACGATTTTACTTTCGTTTTTTGGTTTTGACTCTTAGTTACATAGTATTACAAAAACAGTTTCTTCCTTACAACTCAAAGTAAACTTCCTCGTCATCAGAATCCCTATAGATAGATAGATAGATAGATAGATATATTCTTTATTCAATTGTTTAATAAATATTACAGAAATGATTATGGATTAACAATAGATAACAGTTATAATAAAGAATTTACGACAATGACTTTTAAGTCGTCTGTCGGAAAAAAAAGAAAATACATTACTCTAACATAAAGATATACATACATATTAACAGAATTCATTTACAATTAAGCTCCTATATTTTAAAGCATCAATGACATACAAAACAAGACAATCCCATCCACCTACGCCAATTCCATTTAGCTTGTTTACAATTTCGTCTTGAGTTAAAAAGAACTTTCCAAAATATCTATATCTGATTCTTTTCAAAATTGGACACCTACCCAGAAAATGTGTTATATTTTCTAACTCGTTCAAATTACAAAGACTGCAGTTTAGATTTCTGTGACCCCCAAGAAGTATCAAATCGCATCTGGCCTTCAAAATCCACATTATTCTATATTTTCCAAGATTGTCATTCAAGTAGCTTTTACCGATGTTATGATCTAAGTCTTTATATATACGTGAACTTTTAAGAGCCCTTTCCCAAGATTTTTGTCAATTTGTCGAGTTCAGAACGGATAACAATGTGTCAATGTTTTCATTCCAACTTCTTCTATTTAAAACGTCATAATTCCAACTAATATTTAATTTTTCTCCTAAAATTTGCATTGATTTTACCCAAAAGATCTTTCTCTCTATAATAATTTTTGAAAGTTTGTGTGGCAATCTGCTATCGTCGTACTCAAATAGAGTTTTAGAAATATATTTAAGATGAAGCCGTAAAGTATACAGATGACAGTTTGGTATGTCTGTTTCTAACATAAAACAATAAGAGGGTGTGTTTGTTGGTAGATGTAAAATTTTTTTTAAGAAATAAAATTGAATTTTATCCATCAATTCAAACAACTCAAAGCCCCAGACTTCCGCAGCATAACTTTGTATAGCTCTAATGACTGCTCAAAATAATTTGTATTTAGCTGATAATTTTATCTTATTTTTGATTAGAAAGGAAAGAATCCCTATATGCAGCACCGTTTTCAGATATTTTAATAATATCGTCTGTAATTTCAAAATTGTGACATGTCATGAAAGTTCTGTAAAATTTCAGAAACAGTGTTGAAAAGCATTTGCTTTGTAAGATTTTTTATGATGATTTTTAATTATTCTATTATGGTTTTTTGGATTATAGAAAAAGGCTAGAAAAGGCCATGAGAAATTAAAAAAAGGCTAGGAAAAAGGCTAGCGGCTAACTCGCGAATTGTGCGGCTAGATGACAAAAGAAAAGGCTAGATTTAGCCGCAAAAAAGCTAGATTGGCAACACTGGTAGTAAACAGAAAAACCACATATTTTGGTAAAAGTGTTGGTATTTTTATTTTACTTGAAAGCACAAACTTTGAGGTTAGTAGTGGAACAAATTATTTGTTAAATGTTCGTCTTGGACCATCTAACAAAATGCAATCTTTTGCTGAAATCTTTGCACCAGGATTTTGCATAATGCGGTTTTTGCATGAGTTGAGTGTTGCAAGATACCTGAAATTACTTTCTCCTAAATCTTAAAAAAACCCGAAATTTCCTCCCAAAAGTAAAAAAAATCTTCTAAAATGGTTTTATAATTTGCGTCATTTTAAAAGAGTAAAACTTCTCATAAAAAAATAAAAATATACACACATAATATTTTTTAATGCAGGCTTTTTTATTCATCTTCAGTTTAACAACATAAACAAAACATCTAACAAATGAATTAAATAAAAATTTTTGGCGGAATTTCATTGTAACAGAAATAAGAGAGAACAAGATAGAACGAGCTTACATTTTGTAAGCTTACAAATTTTTAACACAATAGGGTGCTTTGACTAATAAAATAGTTGCTAAAATATGTTTTGTTGCCAGTATACCCAATACAGTGGACGTTCAGTATAACGAACTTCCCATTTAACAAATTTTCGATTTAACCCATTAAGCCCTTAGCGTTGCGTTTGCGCAACGTTTGGGAATTTCGCTATATTAAGTAATTCATAAAGACATAAGACTTGAAAATGGGTAGAATTGGATTAGAATTGATCGTTTTAGATTCTGCCATACTCAAATTTCAAAATTATTTAAATATTCATACGTTTTTTTCGATTCAAAGTCAAAGGTTTTTTTGGGGAATTTTTGAAATTCAATCAAAAATATTTATTCTTCAAACCTATCAAAATCCCTTAGTGGGCTGCATTTTGCAATGCTAAACTATTTAAAAATAAGTTTTGAAAATTTTTTTTTTTTATTTTTTAAACAAAAAATATGCTTTAAGTTTTGTGTTGCGCGAATGCAACGTTGGGCCTAAACACTGCCAATTTTCATACAACGCAACGCGTGAAAATGTCAAAATCCAAGCAGCTGATATTTTATTGGCACATTTTATTTTCCGCAAATGTTTGACTTTGTTTATTTGTGTAATGTTTGCGAAAAACATGACAAAAAAAACATGGTATGAGTTTTTTGCTTGATTTTTTTTCTTGATTAGGTCAATTAATAAGATTGTGTAAAATTTTATGGAAATCGCACAAGCCTTTCTGGGGTCAGGTTTTAATGGGTTAACGTACGGCAAAATTTTTTCCATTAATGGTTCTATATTACGAACGAAAGTGAAATTTGCTATTCGATATAACGATTTTTTTTGTTTTTTTTCACCCTTCGAATTGTTTTTATTTGAGCATTCACATTCTTTACTATAACAATGAATGTTTGGTTTCAAGTGAACGGTACCTCAATTGTTTTTGTTTTTGTTACGTTAAAACTTTCAAATTTTCGTCAAGTTACCAACATTTTCAAATTCTGTTTGTATGCATTGCTGATCATTTTCAAAGGTTTTTTTTTGCTTTCCGTTGGCTTTTTTCTTTTAAAAATTAAAATTTCAATAATCAATCAAGAGAAATTGCCATACAGAAAAGTTTACTTGCGGTAAAGAGGCAATCGCGCATCGAAGACTTTTTCACTGTACACACATAGCCATATTTGTATGTATTTTGAAAATGCTGGAATAAAACAAGATATTTGTTTAATCTTCTGTCTGTCCTTTGCTCAAAATTGCAATCGCTGTCCTTTGGGGTCAGGATGACCCCAATCAAACGGTTATATAATTTACTGACATAACATGAAGAAATGTTACACATAAATCACAAAAGAAAAGGGGAAAGCTCCGAAAAATGTTTTTCTCGATTTGTTTTTGGGTTGTAAAAAAAATATATGTAAAAAAAAATCTTAAATAACACCAGTAGACGACCGCTCAACCGTTTTTCAATTCCGCCTGGGGTCAAATAGACCCAATGGACAGGCAGAAGGTTCAAAACTGAATATGTGAGACTTATTTCTTTAAGAAGGATGGTTTAAAACAACAAAAAATTTCGATCGATTTCACGAATTTTTAGATTTAACACTAGATTTACGAAAGTTTATGATATACCTATTTTTACTGAAGTGAGCCAATTTGACTCATACAAGAAAATTAAAGTTTTTTGCAAAGAAAATAGTTCCAAATAAATTTAAATGAAATGTTTATTATAAAAAAATTCATGGAAAGCATTTTTTACATATAAAATCTGTTTTTGAAACACATTTTCCGCAAACATTTCTATTACATTTAGCACAATGGTTTCTACATCTGTTTCTTTTGCATGATTGTTGAACTTGACAATTATTCCGTGCGTCAGTAGCATGTAGGTATTTCTGTCATTGGAATGGAAGTGTTCTCGACTTCTTCTTCTCTATATTTACTTCTTAGCTCTTCAGCCAATTGGAAAATAAAATCTTTTCGTGAAATATTTACTTGAGTCGTCTCTTTATACAGAATCCAAGCATTGATAGCTGCTAAATCTAAAATATTGTAGAAAACTTGTACAGGCCATCTGCGTGGACTTGCTTTAATGCTATATTTCCGGGCCATTTGGTCAAGTACATCAACGCCATACTTGGTGCTATTATAATAAGGACTGTACCGAAAAGAAACTGCACACATTCTTTTGCTCACAACATACCGATTTTTATTAATTTTCGTTTCAAATTTTTTTTGTATTGAAGCCTATTGTGTTTTTATTTGTATTTTATTAAAATTTATTTTAAAAATGTATTCTCTTAATTTATGGCGAATTTTTTGTTTTATCCCCTTTATTAAATTTTGCACACCCTCTTTTGTACCGGCAGTGCTGGCCTTAAGCCAGTTTTTTTTAAGTCCTTGACGTCAGCGGCAACTCGACTATCCTTCCTTAAATTTCGCTTGACATTAGCCCAATATCTCTCTACAGAGCGGAATTCTGGAGCGTTTGGCGGATTCTCCTCTTTTGCAACATAATTTACATTGTTTTTTTCTAACAAAGTCAATGCTAAACCGGCGTAGTGTGCGGTAGCAAAATCGGGCCAAAATATTGTCGAAACATTATGTTTTTTATAGAATGGTATAAGCCGATGGTTTATGCACTCTTTTTTGTAAATCTCAACGGATATAGTGCCCTTTGTAAAGAAAGGAAAAGTTCTAAGGCCGAAAGAACAAATAGCCTGCCAGATGAGAACTTTCACCCCAAACTTTTCGATTCCAATTGTTGACAATGACAGGTCGAGAGAACCACCTTTCTGCTTTGTGTAAAATTAGGGACCTGGTAATGTTCTTGAGTCCATTTTAATGTAAGTTTCGTCGTCCATCACAACACACTCAACAACATTTTTAATATAAGCGATCGTACAATTTTCGAAGCGTTGTTATCCCCACTTTCACTTGTCTGTTACTTTTTTTGGGTATATTTTGTTTTTTGTAAGTTTTTAGGTTATGCTTTTGCTTCACTCTTTGAATCATAGTGGCACTTGTTCTAGCTTTTTTGCCAAATTTCGTACAGACATTGAATTGTTTTTTCTTATTAATGTTAGCACTTCTTTTTCAAGTTTCGGGTCACTTGGACATTTTTTTCTTCCACTTTTTGGCAAATCTTTGAGAGAACAAGCATCTCCAAATTTGATGATTAAATTTTTTACACTATTGGCACTGAATTCGTATCGATTGGCCAACTATCTCTACGAAATTCCCTTTCCAGAGCAGTAATTGTGCACAATTTGCTTACGCACCTGCTCTTCGATTCGCGGCGTCGGGAAAACTGTACTACGAGTAGCAGAGAAACCAAGGACAATAAAAGCACAAATCATCATGCTTTCTAACGGTACATTCTGCATTGCGATCAAACGTCTACACTAAGAGAAATATTGAATCAAAAGTGTGCAGTTTCTTTTCGGTACAGTCCTTAGGTTACTGTTTCTGGAACAAGTTTTTTCTTTTTTCTTTTTATGTTTTGTACTTAGTAGTAAAACTGTTTTATTAGGCTTGCTTTTATAAATGGTCAGGGTACAATTCTCAGATCGACACAGTTTTGTAGAAAACTGTGCCATTTTATCTTTCTTGGCTTTCGCAATTTTAGGTAATTCTTTTCGGTGTGCACGTATAGTGCCAACCAAAGTAGTTTTCTTTGCAAGTAACTTTTTTGCAAGTGAAATGCTAGTAAAAAAATTATCTGTGGTAATGTTTCGTCCATAGCCTAAATATGGCTCTGCAAGCTTAGTTATTACAAATTCGCTCAAGGGAATGTTGATCCTCGGGTTTCATCCTTGCCCAAGTACGGAAAACTGTTTACAAGATATTTGCTTTTAACATCGGATGCCAGCCAAAAATTGATGCCGAATTTATCCGGCTTATTCGGCATGTACTGCGTAAATTGGCATCTAGCTTTAGGGAATAATTGCTCATCGATCGTTATGTTTGCGTCAGGTTTGTAACAATTCTCTATAAATGTGTCCCATATTTTTGAAATCAAGGCAAATTTTTCTGTCTTCAGTCTTTCACTGCGTTCATTTTTTTTCAAAACGTATGAACCGAAGTATGTCCATAAATTTATCTCTAGACATTGTCTGGGCGAAAAAAGCCGGACCCCACTTCGCAGACCACTAATATGAACACTTCAAATTGTTTGCCTCATATGCTCATCTAGCAAATTAAATTGCTACAAAGGCCCACAATGCCGATTTTGTAACCGTCCATTCCTTATTATTCAAAACTTGATGAGCTTCGAGTTCGGTACATGATTTTATATACGCCATCATACCTTCGTCAATTATCAAATTTAATGCGCTACTTGCCGAACGAAGCATAATAAGCCTTTTGGCAGTTGGACCAGACGAGTCTTTGAATATGGTATAAATCGGTGATCTACCTACGTTTCTGCCTTCGTTCAATGTTTCCCATAAAGTCCCATCAGCAGCTTTTTCGGCAGAAATTTCTTTATCAGAAGATGTATCGATAGCGTCTAAATCATTTTCGGTTTCAGAATCAGAAATAACTCTAGCTCTTTTTTTACTAGGAGCTGTGTAACGAAAAACTTCATCTTCGCTTTCGGTTTCAGAGTCAGAAATAACCCTGGCTCTTTTTTTGTTAGGAGCTATATAACAAAGATCGTCATCTTCACTGTTTGAAGATTCAATTTTATTGACTTCCTCCTCTAATTCAATTTCGTTATCACATTGGTCCATATCATTTGCATCCGACTCATTATCTGATTGGTCTTTCTTTATTTTGATTCGTTTTTTCAACAAAAGAAAATTTTTCTGATTTTTTCCCATAATAGAAAGCCTAGATAACCAGATAAAATAAATATCAACTGTAATACCTTTTACAAATAAATTACAAAATTACCTTTGTGGATTAAATTTTTCTGGCAAAAATGAATTTTATAAAATTATAAATTATATATTACTTCACTGAACTGTTCACACGCGATGTATAAATCGAAATGATGACAGAAGTGGGTAATAATGTAGCGGAGTAGCGAAAACAAGTGACAATGGCTCCCACATACACACAAATATTGTATGTGAGGAATGCCAAATGAGAAGAGAAATAAATCACGTGCGACTTGACTGTTGCCCAGACCTGATAGGACCAATAAATTTCATGTTATGCGATTAACTATTAAACCATTCTATGAGTCAAATTGGCTCACAACCGTGAAAATAGGTATACCACATTCGATAATGCGAAATGAAGGTGTCTGCGGGGAAAAGGAATTAACGTTTACATATATTTCATTACTTAACTAAAAACCAACGCATGTTTTTCAAAAGTAATATTAAAGTTTTATATATATATAGTGATACAATTTTTAATGAGTCAAATTGGCTCGGTCCGTAGTAAAGTTTATTCATTTATATACCTTATATAAATGTTAACCTTTACCTCAATAAATAAAAACATCAACTATCAAGAATTCTTTCGGTTTGGACCAAACCAAAGTTCATCTGTATTTGTGAATTCTTATCGCTTTGTTTGTGTATGTTAGACTTCCTAAACGAATAAGTAAAAACAAATAAAGATTATTCTTATATTCATGGCAGTCTATAGTCTAACAAGTAGGCGTGGCACCGCTCCTCAAACTCAATCAGTCCCATCGAATAGAGACGCTTAAAGAGTCCAACACATGAAGGGTTACGTTCATTAATCGGCAAAAATTTGTTGTTCATTATCACTCTTTGCATTGGTTAGCTGCTTGGCTAATGAGTTCTAAAGATATATGCTTCTGCTTTCAAAATATTTTAGACGTTGTAGGAGGAAGCGTGGCAGAAGCCTAACAGAACTAATGAAGAGTAAATGGATTAGCTTTGACAACCGGTAAAATATGTGTTTGTTTAATTTTTTGCCAGTTTTAAAATATTTGCAAAACAAATTTTCAACTAATACATATATACATACTTACTGCTTATATTTGTTTACCATATGTTTGTGTGAATGCCTGAAGAGTATTGCGCCGAAGTCATGAACGATTAATGCTCAAATTGTTTGCCGCCTTAAAAACACGGCGGATCACTTAAAGATTCCAAAATAAGTGGTTGCATAGAATACGTCCAAGTTTCGGGTTATTTTAAGTGTACAGCTTCATTTGCGAGCAGCTGATTGCAGTCTCATTGGCAGCGCTATAAAACCGCTGAGCAAAGTGACGGAACCAGCATTTGGCTTCCGCTGTTGCTCGACATGCGAGCCGGTCTAAATATAATCACTAATCTCATTGAACTTCAAAATTCTTGAAATTTCAACTAACCCGTGGCATATAAATTAATATATGCTTTGTTGTTTTTGTGTAGCTGCTGAAAGTTTCATTGCGTAAAAGAAGAAATAACATCAGGTGTGTGTATTTTTTGTGAGCGAAAGTAAGTTAATGCGTAATAATGAATAAGTAGAAGAAAACTCAATTCTATGGAAAGATTTCAACAAGAGAAAATTTATCGTTTCGGGAAATGAAAAACAAATTAAAATTAAAAAAATTATTAAATGAAAAATAAAATTAAAAGTAAACACAAATAACAACATACAAATAAACATTTGGTTATTGAGCTATAAATCAATCGTTGCCTAATTTTTTTTTATCTTTTTCTTATTTATTTTTCTCATTTACAATTAGTAGTGTCCGACCGAAACTTTTTTGGGCCGAAACCGAAACCGAGTTTCGGTTTTTTTTAAATATTCGGCTGAAACCGAAACTTTCTAGTTGAAATAAAAATCACCATATCAAGCACTTTTTTTCAACAAACGAATTTTACATTAAGTAAATAAAGAACAAACAAGCAAACATAGCATAAATAAATAAATACTTATTAACCCTTTCGCTATTTTGTTGCCATATGGAAACATGCTACTTTGTGGACGTCTGCAGCCTCTATGGTTGCAAGAATACATTTTTTGTTGGTCTTTAGAATAGTTTGAAGTTTTAGGAAAAATACGAAATTAATAAACTGAATATTTAAGTTTAAAGAAGAGAAGTATACAGGTTTTTTAAATGGTATATCTTGACATAGTAAAGGAAGAAGAAGCAGAAACAATTAGATAACTTTTTAATTTGACGTTTTCTTTCAATTTAGATACATTTTTTTAAATTTTGGCTGAAGTAAATGAAGAAATATTCAAATTTTCGTTATGCGTAAAAAAAAAAAAAAAAAAAAAAATTTTTTTGTGGGATAATGAAAAGGCGTACAAACTTCCGGTTTTGACTATTAAATTCGTCTATTATTTAGGAGTTTAAAAAGTTAAAAAACTTGATGAAATTCAAAATGGCGGCTACCAAATGCCGATTTCCATAGACCTCTGCGCGCCAAACATCGCTCGAGAACTGTAATCCTGCAGCCTCTTGTAGTGGACTGAAATCAAAAAGCATTGTCATTACTTAAAGATAACAAAATTGTCTGTGCATTGAACTAGACTCAAAAAATTTAAACGAAAAATTCTTGCACAATGAATATTTGAAGTAAAAAGTTCAATTTTTTGCACCTTTTTTTAATTTCAACCACATTTAAAAATTAAAAATAAATAACTATTTATGCAAATTGTTAGTTCAAGGCATACAGAAAATTAAATACATTCGAGCAGTTTTTAGATGAAGAAAATCGGATCATTAGATCAAGTCCGGGGATTTCAGTTAGATTGGAAAAAATGGTTTCGAGATAAACTCGTTTGAAGTTTTTAGAAAGTCAAGTTCATCAAGTTTTTTACCTTTTTAAACTCCTAAATAATAGACGAATCTAATAGTCAAAACCGGAAGTTTGTACGCCTTTTCATTATCCCACAAAAAAATTACAAACTTTGCCTTATTTTTGCCCAAATCCAGGGGAGCCTTCCCTTAAGTAATTATTACAGCCACAACGATGTGGTTGCTGTCATAGAAAAATACTCTAAACTACAGGGTCCGAGTATACAAATTATAAAATTTCGTATGGAATGTTGCTAATATAACCACATAGAAGCCTAAGACGTAAAATTTAAAATTTTAACTTTGCCCAGTAAAAACCTGTAGCGAAAGAGTTAATAAAAACAATTTATTCATTTTTTAAAAACGTAAACATGAAAAAATCACCCTTTCGTACCTTACTCGCTAATATTCAAAATTAAATAGTTTAATATTATATGCTAAAAAAAGAAGTTTATTTACATAGGTGGCATCTAAATTACTCCTCCTTTCACTATATATCTGCTACACAATAAAATGTAAAAAAATATTCTAGAAAGTTTCGGTTTCGGCTGTTCGGCCATTTTTTGGCTAAAACTGAAACCGAAACCACTTATTTGGGCCGAAACCGAAACCGAATATTCGGTCGGACACTAACAATTAGATTATTATTTAACAAAATAGTTAGGGGCCCCAACAATTTTAAATTTATACAACGGCAGGATTTATTCAACGGAGTGCAGAGACCCAAACATTTTATGTTATGTTAATGTTAAGGATTATCAAGTCTCAGTCCCTTCTAGACATGGACGTAGTGCAGTGAATTAACATCCAGCGGCTGTGCTGGCTTGGCCATGTCTCCCCTAAACGTGATTAAGTAGTTGAAAGGCCAACGGAAGTTGGTAGTTGGAAGATGGAGACCGTGGAAGGTCCAAGCTAAGGACGTTCTATCATCTCTTGGTGTGACCAACTGGAGAGAGCTTTTACGGCAGACCGTATTGGCCAGTTAAGTAAGTAAGTAAGTAAGTAATCCTATTTAGAGAGGGAAGTGTTCCCACTCATGCGATGATGTCTATATAGAACGAACGGATCCAAATTACTTGGCAAGGTGGGCTGTGGTAACTACTTACTCAAGAGGATCAAATCTTAATTTAAAGTTCCGGCTGCCAGATCACTGTAGCATTTTCCGTACCGAGGTCACAGCAATCTGCACAGCTTCTAATTGGGTAAGCGGGATATCGCCTCGAGATATCCTGATGCAATTGAACAGCCAATCCGCTTTCGGCCATAGATGCAGATTTAATGACATCAAAGTCTGCTCTGAGCTGCAATAAATCTCTTAACGAGACTGCTCGGCAACTTTGTATTCACCGATGCTGGGTTTCGGGATACAGGGACATTCCAAACAAATGTAGACCAGATAAGCTCGCTCGAGAACATGGAAACGCCTATTTTAACTTGCACGCTTCGTATTTATACAAACTTCATACAAGAATCTAACCTAAAATGGGTTGAAGGCAACACAGCATTTGCTGCGCTCAAAATTTTGACAACTTTCAACTTTTGTTGTTCTATGTAGATAGCTTCTCTCGCTAAAAAGGAACCAGATGAGGTGCTTGGTTGATGTTGTGACGGGCCACTATGTAATTTTCACTCAAGGAATAAGGTTTGATTTGCTTTCTAATTACTTCTGTCGCAGCTGTATGGGCGAGGAAGAGGAAGAAAACGCACTTCATCTTCTATGCACTTGGCCTGCATTATGAAGAAGAAGAAGAAAGACTCAGCTGGACATCTTTTTCTTCTGCGACAATCTATTCACAGTCTACTAGGATTTGTAAGGAGCTCAAACTGGTTAATTGAGTGAGCGGAATTAACACTAGAATGCCCAAAGGTAGTCAAAATGACTACTTTGAGTTCGGTTATTATTTTATTGCATTGCTTTTCAAACCAAATCGCTGGTGATTTTTACTATTTCTTAAAACCAAATGGAATAAACAATCAAAAAAATTGTTTAAAATATTGTTAAATTTTGTTAAACATTAACAAATATTGTCGTATTGGACCTTTAAGAAAAATTGATTTGGTCAAGCAGTCTAGTGTTAAACTCGATTAAATGTTGCCTTTATGGTCTAAGTGGGCTCCGCCTTGGGGCAGCCACACCCACCTATCTACCTACCAAAGAGCGCTCGCTGCCAGAACTGTAGGTTCTAATTTTTTAACACCAAAACAAATTTATAAACTAACTAATAAAATGTGTAACTATGTTGTTGTCGAAAGTCGCATTATCGAATTACGATGTACGAAATATAGTTTATGCGCATTTGGACTACGCACTTGCTTTCCGAGAGTTGCAAAATGTTTTCTGTAGTTGATATCGTAAACAAAGCCATCGCATTTACGTTGGAGTCCTGATTGTGTATACTCGGCATGGAGAATTGCACGTCCGCATGCTGGTAATCAACAAATTAAGAATTCTCTGGATTTCTCGCGAGACTTTTGAAGCAAAACAAGTACAGTGGACGTCCAGTATAACGAACTTTCCATTTAACGAATTTTCGATTTAACGTACGGCCAAATTTTTTCCATTGATGGTTCTATATTACGAGCAAAAGTGAAATTTGCTATTCGATATAACGAATATTTATGTTGTTTTTCACCCTTCGAATTGTTTTTATTTGAGCATTCACATTCTTTACAATAACAATGAACGGTACCTCAATTGTTTTTGTTACGTTAAAACTTTCAAATTTACGTCAAGTTACCAATATTTTCAAATTCTGTTTGTATGCATTGCTGATCATTTTCACAGGATTTGTTTTGCGTTCGGTTGACTTTTTTCTTTTAAAAATGAAAATTTCAATAACCATTCAAGAGAAATTGGCATACAGAAAAGTTTACTTGCGGTAAAGAGGCAATCGCGCATCGAAGACTTTTTTACTGTACACACATAGCCATATTTGTATTTTTGAAAATGCTGGAATAAAACTAGATATTTCTTTAAAAACTGAATATGTGAGACTTATTTCTTTAAGAAGGATGGTTTAAAACAAAAAAAATTTCGATCGATTTAACGAATTTTTCGATTTAACAAATTGGGGGTACAACATAGGATTCGTTATATTGGACGTCCACTGTAATTAAAAAACAAAAAGGAAAAAACAAAAACAACAGCCATAAAACTATACAGCAGAACAATAACCATAACGCCCTCAATATCACAAACACACAACAAATGACAACCAGCTGAGCGACCTCCTAGCAACAAGACACGACGAACGAGCGAAATATTGAACGAAAAACGTGATCGTGCTTTTGCTATGTAAGTTTACAGCAACATTAAACCAAACAATGCTTAAAATACGCATGTCCCACTATTGTTTTGGTCGAGTTTTTGGGGCGTACAACGAAATGTTAAAATGATACCAAAAATAAATGTAAAGAAATCAACGAAAAGCATGAATTTTGTAAGCACGTGCATGCCACCACAGTCGCCCCAACCGGCGCTGCTAGTGGGGAGCGTGCGCGAGGGGGACGACAGCAACGTGATGGCTATGCGCGACACGACGCCTGCCGGCGAATTGCGATATGCGCGAGCGAGTCAGTAAACTACGGAAAGCCAACGTACGAGCGCTCGGCAACAGAAATAATAAAAAAACACCCCACAACAACAACAACAACAGCAACAATTGTGTTGCCAATAACAATAAACACAAAAGTGTTGTTTGTACTTTGAACCCGCAGCGAATCAACTAAGAAATCTACTTAATTGAACAACAACAACAACAACAACTGCGCGCTGTACTGCCAAGCACGAACGACAACGAGGCAAAAAGCTTTGACACTCGCAAACCGCAGTCAGCTGAGCAGAATTAAGCAATCGCAGTGCCAGCACAGCTGAGCGAACGTCCGAAGTGCAACCGAAGTGGCTGGCCCCCAATGATAACAACAACAGCGCAGTGACTAGCGCAGCACTAGCGGCGAACCCCGTGCGTGACGAAGACGTAAACAAGAGCCACAACAACATCAACAGAAGCAAGCAAACAAAATGCAAACAACAAAAAGTGAGCTGTCGCCGTTCGACAAATGTTCAAAGTTTTTTAGTTAGTGGGGCACAAGGAAAAGCAAAAGCTCTGGCAACCGGACATAGACACAGTCACCGACGCTAAGCAACTGACTGCCAAGAGTTTCAGTTGCCACCAGCGCACTAGACGTCAGCAAAAACAAACATTGGCGCATGGAAATGAAGAATGGAAAAACCTTGACCGCACTGGGGCTTTGCACAGGCGGCGAGCTCAGAGCGATTGTCTTGCACGAGCCGAGAGATGTGGCAGTCTGGCATCATTGCTGGCATTTCTTTGCCTTATTTGATTGTTTTCGAATGCAAAAGCCAAACTCAAAACGAGAGCCCCAAGAACAAATGCACACGAAAACGGACGTGCTGAAGGAATTGGAGCCTTGAGTAATTGGAACGAAGACACATTTGGACGCATTGTTCTTACTGCAAGTCGTTGCCAAACCTATTTAAGCCAATTTGATTTGTGGATGAAGCCTAGCAAGTCTCTTATATTGATTGATCTAAGTACATTTATGTTGTCGAAGAATCGAGAGCCTAGAGGTGTCCATCTAGTGACAGAAAAGGTGACTTACAATCATTTTCTACCCTTTAATTAATTAACTGTTGCGGTAATACGAAGCTTAACACTAGAATGTCCGACAATCTGACATACCTAAAATGCCCATATCGCACAGGCACTACAAAAGTGACACAACTCAAAAGTTTTGATTTTTCAGGAAACGCAAAAAACTGTTTTTAGGGTAAATAAACATTTTTTTTTAAATAACGTATAGACCGTTCAGTAGAAAATGCTTACAGATTATGCTTTAGGATAAGTTACAAGAATTATTTTTTTATTTTACACTAGAAAATCCAAAATTTTGAGTTGTGACTGTTTTGATGATATTTTAATTCAATAATTACGGAATTATTTTAAGTTATGTCACTTTTGCTGGGTTTTATAATTATAAATTACAGTTAAAAAGTTGAAAGAAAAATTTTGAAAATTCGAAATTAATTTTTTTATTTGAAAATATATACTAAAATTGTCAGAACTTTGCTCTGTAGTGCGTGTGCGATATTTAGTCATTTTGACTACATTATTGTTTACTGACTTTTTTTTTAATTTTATTGGTTTTTAAGTTTACAAAGTAAATTCATTTAAATAAAATAGCGTACTTTACACATACATAAATGGGATGAAATGGAATGAAATTTGGAATTTGCGAATGAATTTTGTGAGTGAGTTTTGGATTGAAAAACTTGGGAATTGTCTGATATTTTTACAGCCTACTATGATATTTTTTTTAAATGTTTGCAGTTATTTGAAATTTTCATATTTCGCAATTGCAGATGCATATTTGTCTATTTATCAGTAAGATTTGCTGAAAATTTTATATAGGTAGTCAAAATGGCTTATTAAATAAATAAATAAATAAATAAATGACTACTTTTGGGCGTTTAAGGTAAATTTTGCAAAATTGGGGTAAACAATTTGTTTAAAATTTTTTTTATTTATTTATTCCATTTAGATTTAAAAATTAATAAAAGTCACGTAGGATATTTTTTTAGAAAGCGATGCAACAAAAGTTATTTACAATAAAAGACCTCAATGTAGTCAAAATGACTACCTTGGGCATTCTAGTGTTAATGACCCAAGTTTTTGGCATCAAAATGGCGAACGGGAGCAACAATCTAATATTTGAATAAACAACTTTTTGTTTTTAAACAACTATCACAAATTCTTAAAAAATCATAAACATATCTTAAAAAATATCCTCTTGTATTTGTGAATAGTCATTTTATAGTAATTAATCTTGTTGGTTGAAATGCGAAAACGTGTATATTTTGGCCAATTCCGTTGTTGATGCAAACTGAGAATCCAAAAGCTTTTTCCCCCGGCCTTTCTGCACACACACACACACACACAAACACACTCATACACTCAAATGCGCTCTATTGATCATTATTTACGCACAACATCAATTCAAATGAATGTCTGAAAGTCAACTTGTGGCGACGTTGTACAGTTACGTAGGTGCAAAAGGCCAGTAGTGGGTGTGGCACCCGTAGAACCAGTGCTAGACAAACAGCGGGTAGAACCTCAGCCAATGATTGCTTCACAATAGATCGTACAAAACATGTTTACGTTTTCATGACTTGTTGTTGTTTTTTCAACACTTTCGTTTCATACAATGAGATATCAGAAAGTGTGTAAAATATGAGCGCACACGCTTTCACGTTCAGGTGTTTTGCATTCGCTTCGCTATGCGCAAATTGTTTGAGCGATGACGTACGAGAAATCGCGGAACAAGCCACTTCCCCCCACACGCTCCACTTCAAGACGCTGCTCAAGCTCAAGCGGCGTTATTGAAAAAGCACGTTTAATAAATGCTAATCGCAAAAGTAAAGTCAAAACAACAAGCACGACACTCTTGGTGACAAACAAACGATTACAACAACAACGCCAGTATTATTGACAAAGCGCAATACGAAAGCAGCTGAAGTTGGAGCAAAAGCAGAAGCAAAGCTTTTCTTCTTCGACATTGTTTACCAAAGCGGATTGATAACACTGACAAATTTGTATGTATGCACATATTTGTGTGTGTTTATGTTTGAGTGTGTATGGGTACATCTGTACTTGTGGACTTTTGTACAGTGCTGTTGTGTTTTGTGTGGCGCACTGTTTGTTGCTGCAACGCCTATCAAAGTAGAAACCGGTTTCAGCTGAGGTTGAACCAGTTGCCGAGCAAGAAGAAGAAGCGACTACACAAGCAACTCGGCGCAACAACAAACCCCAAAGTGGGAATACGGCGTGTAGTGTGTTTTCGGTAGACACAACCGTCAGCAGCACCGCATTGGAGTGAGTAAGAAAAAGAGAACGCCGGTCAGCTGTCGGCCGGGGCAAAGTCAACTGGGGGGTCACACGTGAGTGTGCTTTTACTACGTCGCTGGCAGCGATGTAGCGACTCGTGTCTGTTCCAGATATGATCACGCGAGAAGCGAAGCGACTTGTGTGGTGGGTAGGCGGCCGAATTGCGGGGAACAATTTTACACGTACACGGTCATTGTTATTGTACGTGGTTTCGTACAGATACTTTATGTTCTTTGTGCATTTGAACAGAGTTGCCAGATTCACTCTATGTGATTCCGGATCTAAAGTTATAGTCAGGGAAAGGATTTTGTGGAAATTGCCTTTTTTGTTTGCTGCTAGATAGAGCATTTCTGATTGAAAATGAGCACGAATTAGGTCCTCCTGATTAGAAATGTACCACTTTTATTTTGCCTTTTTTTGCCTTAGAAAGGCAGTTTGCCTTTTTCACCCATAAATGCCTTTTTTAGTGCCTATTTTACCTATAAATGCCTTTTTCAAGATTTGTCGAGCGCCTTTTTATTTTTCTTTCGTTTTTAATATAAAATATAATATAAAATACCTTGAAACAAAAACAAAATTCGCAATTTCATTAACTTATCGATGTTTTCACATTGATTTGATCATTCCTAAGCCGTTATTTTTTGTTGTGCAGTGGAAACTTTAAAGAAAAAAACGTGCCAAAATCAAGAGTTCTGTTAGCGCAAACATTTTATGTATTTTTTTGGGATACAAGTACGGCTTTTATGCTTTTATATGAGAATTTTAAATATGAATTTAAAATATGTGCCTACATTTCAATTAAAATATCTTAGTTTTAGTTTTTAACTATCTTTGAAAACCTTGATGTTCCTTTTCTTTTACAAAAAAAGAGGTATAAATATTGTATGTTGCATAAGTCAGATGAAATAAAATTATTAAAAAATACATACCGTTTCCCCCCTTTTTTTTTTAGATTTTCTAGTATTTTTTCTTATTTTTAAATGCCTGTTTTTGCCTTTTTAACAGTTTTTAATGCCCTATTTTGCCTTTTTAGGCAGTTTTTAGTGCCTTTTTCGGTCCTTTATGCGGTTTTTAGTGCCTTTCCGTGCCTTTTTTGCTATTTTATTTTGCCTTTTTTATAGGTTTTTAGGTTCTCAAAATCCTTTCCCTTGTTAGAGTAAATGGACCACATTACTAGAGTCTGATGAACGAGTTGAACGATGAGCATAAAAAAAGTTTCCTAATATGCGTTTTGAAGTTAATTTACAAATATTCTTTACATAGGCATAAATAAATAAATTTATTAAACAAATTTTTGATTAGTTTGTGTTAATTTGATTTTATTAGTTAAAAACTTGTTTTTAGTTAATTTTCATTAAGAAAAAATCCGCCCTGTTCCAGAATCCGAATCGGATCGGAAATGGATTTGATTCCGACCGTCGGTGTTCTTCATTCCGATTATCGGAAATATTTTCCGATGCAACCCTGTTCTCAAATCCGATTAAGTCCGAACGAATTTGGATCGGAAATTTGGTGTTCTGCATTTCGATTGTCGGAAATTGTTGTCAAAAATATTCCGTTAAACAAAAAGCTGGTGGAATTGAAATCGGAAAGCAGCAAAACGAAAACAAACAACGAAAATGTAAGTAAATAAATTAAACATCGTGTGAAATAAAACTAATAAATTAATTTTTAATCAGGGGAAAGCATAAGACTGCTGACCAGAGCAAAATTCTTTTGGAATTTATGGAGGAAAATGCGGACATCGCGAAAGGATTCTGCAAAGGCGAAAAAGTCGAATTTGAAAATAAGTGGAAGCATTTAAAGCAGATTGGAAAAGTGAGGTAAGAACGAAGCTGGTGCATAATAGAAGAGAAGCTTTAGCGACCGGCGGTGGACCTTTTAAGAAGCACACACTTTCCGAAATGGAAGAGGTGGTTGCCTTTTCTACCGATCGTTGATAGCCTCCTTCGGCAAGAAATCGCAAAGCCGTCGCCAATTTCAAATCTGGCGGAATGTTGAATGCTGCTTTGTTAAGACGGTACTGAGCAATAAACCTTAAATAGAAAATTTTGAACATAACTGAAATAACTTGTACTAGTTACGAAGAATCTGGCAATTCCATCGGATTGCTGTGGTCTCGCAAAATTCTGCGCTTCACTTTTTCAAAGGCGGACTGCTCGTTCTCAAGCACTGCCAATAAAATGCATACTGCATACTGCCAATAAAATAACCGAACTAATTTAATAAAATAAAAAATCTCACAAAATTTTACAATTGCCTTTTTCATTTGAACATTTCAAGCAAACAGCTGATCGAAGGTTTGTTTAATTTGCTAATAATCGGATTAGAAATAAACTTCGAATGTGACAGTTCCGTTCGGATTGCAGAACACCTTTTCAAATCGGAATCGGATTTCATTTCGATTCGAATCCGATTCGGATTATGGAACAGGGCTGAATATCACAGAAAGTTCTGTAGGGCTCGGTGTTCTTTTGTGTTGTTCCCTTTTATCTCAACGTGGCATTCCTGCACTTGTACGAGCATTCGGTGGCAATCCCCGTTCATCGGACTGTTGTTTTTGTTTACAGAACGCAGTCTGGTTCTCGGTTATTGTTGTTATTACAACTGTGCTTTGCCGTTTGTGCTGTGGTGTGACGAGGTTGTTTCTTTAGCTGCGTTGTTGTCGTGTTGTGTGTTCTTTTGCATTGTGAGTTGTTTGCGACACCAGCGGCTTCTAGGAAATAAAAATATATGTACTAAGCACACAAATAACTATATATATGCACATCTATGTAAACAAATTATACAACAAAGCCAACATTAGTGAGCACAACAAAAGGCGTCACACCACAAAAACACAACAACAACAACAGCCAGAGAGCTTCTCACAGTGCACTTGTGTGGCTCGATGGCCGTGGGCTGGGCGCTAGCGCGCAGAACTGGTCGTGCAGTTAGGGGGGGGCCGAGAACAGGAGGGGCGCTCACCTGCTACCCTATATTATGTCGATATTATTGTCGCTACCATAAACAACAACGGCAGCTACAACAATAACTATCCGCAAAATAAACAAGTAAACAAAAATAAGGTGAACCAAGTTAAAATGTGGGGCGGGCGCGTGAAATTTTGTAATCTCATAAGATATTTGTTGTTGTTGTTGTATAAATTGTGCGTGCGCCTGTGTCGTCGGCGCGAGAGTGTATGTGGCTGTGCGTTGTCGGCAGTCGGCAAATTGAAAACGACGCAAATTAGCAGCAACACGAGCGCACAACAACGAGCGCCGAGAAACTATCGCAGCAGCGAAAGCTTTTTTTCGCAAACACACAGCAACAAACAAAGCAATTGCTTTGACGAAGAAAAAAGCATTTAAATTGCGGCTGTTCATGCGGCTCAACGAACAAACCGTTTTCAAAATTGTGGCGAAAAAGACATAACACTCTCCACACACGACAAGAAGGGAGTTTATAAAATAAATATTAATTTCAAAGTCAACTTGAATTGATTTTGTGCAGTAAAGGAAAAAGTGAACAATTTCAAGCAAAAATTTGTATAAGTAAAAATAACAAGAAACGAGTTTTGAACTGAACTTAAAGAGGCAAAAACAAAAAATAATGCGTGTTCAAAATAAGGAAGCGCAGAGAACGCTGTGAAGTACAAAGTGTAAATATATAAATTCACGAATTTAAAATCCGATTTTAGAAAGTTGAAAAAATTTCAACAGAACAACCAACAAAAAACATGTCAAAGTACAAATTCAGCTAAAGACTAGTGAGAAGAGAAAATTTTCTTCGTTTTTTTCTTAGCGACTTCTATATTTTCGGCGATTTTTCACGCGCCTTGCCGCAGCGCATTTCCGTTTCCGTTTCAAATTGTGCGCTGCTGGACTATTCCTTTGTGTGAAACTCGCGCAAGTGAATCACTCATTTCAACAACAACAACAATAATAACAGCAAGAAGACAACAACCGCCAAGATGTCTGTTCCAGTACTATTGACCATTTTGGATTCCAGCAACAATGCCGCTACGGGCACATCAGGCGGCGACCGGCTGCAGGACGAACAACTCGCGAACGTATGTACCGAATATTGCGTTCTCTCTTAAACCGCCCCTCCCCTTATCCTCTTCGTGAGCACTTCAATTTCCTGTCTCTGGCTGACTGGACTAGCGGTCGGTTGGTTGCATTTTAACCTATTCCACTATGGTTGAAGGTCATTGCTGGGACCGTGAATTGCTCGCTCATGTCAGCAGCGGCCAATTGTGCCGTATTGGATTCCGTATTTTGTCGAGGAAGAAAAAATTAAATCCATAAACTCATTAATTGTTTAGCGCATTCGCAGCAACATGCCTTTGCGCCGCCATGTCACGCCAACAACAAATCAATACTAACTGACGCGCACCAACTGAAAGCTTTTGGCGCTGTACATTCGCCCAGCTGTGCGGGCACCTGACACCTATTGCATGTTGCACGCTTCCACCGGCGACGTCGCGCCATATTTCGTGTCTGTTAGACAGCAGCACCGTCGCTGCCAGTCCCCCGGCGACACCAAAACAGCGACTGCCGCCGGTGTCTGCTTTTTTGTGCTTTGGCTTGGCGCTTTTCTGCGCTCGCTACCATACTTTTGTGGCAACTGTACACTGCGAGATTATTTCTGGTGCAAAGCACGCATTTCGTTCTTTTCGTTTGCGTTCACTTTTCCGCCTGTTTCGTGCTCGTTTGCACAATGCTGTCAGCGTCTTTCGACATGATATCATTTGGCGCTGCTGCGCTGGCAATAAATTCTCGCATATCGCATACAAAGACGATAACACATTCAAATGGCTGACCTTTTAGTTTCAAAATCAGTTCCTCAGCGCTTTATATCGCTCGTATCTGAATTCTTATGCGAAGCCGCTTGATGGGTTGCATAAAAATGTTAGCTTACTTGTTTGCGCGATAACATTGAGTTGACTTTTTATGCATTGCCATTTTTTCAATTTAATGTGCTGCATATGAATTTGTTTGTTTGTCCCTTCGCGTTCCCATTCGGCGGGTTTGATGAGGTCACCTCTGCGGTGACAGCAATTATCAGCGATTTGAGATGTTTGCTTTTTTGACTGATTTTCGAAATAATTTGCGGTGACCGATTTGCTGATGTGCACAATTTGGGGTGACTGTGCGTGCGACTGTGTGTGTGTGTGTGTGTGTGTGCTGTTTACGTAATGGTTTTCGAGATATGAGGCTGAAAAATGATGTCATCCCATGTACATTTTGTGCAAAATTGCTGGTTTTCTGCAGCGCTGAATGAATATTTGTGTGAGATTTATATTTTGTTGTACGTGCGAGAAAGTTGCGGTCGCAGTTAATGAGTTATGATGTACGTAGTGAGAGCGTGATTTTTGTTAAAATTTTTAATAATTTTACTTGACTATATTAGGAATTGTATATCTACTTTATAGCTCCCACAAGTCTTTAGTCAGCGGAAAAATCTCATAAGAAATTCTGTAAAATTATTATTTCAGAAATGAGAGTCAAAGTTAATGAGTTATGATGTACGTAATGAGAGCGTGATATTTTATGGAATATAGTAGATATGTCATTTACATTCACAATTACATTTACTAAACTCATAAAAATTATAAAAAAAAATTTTTTTGTAATTATTTTTTCCTCAATCAATTATGCGTCACTTCCTCGAATTCGTTGTGTCACCGATACGGGTTAAACCAAGAAAACTTGAACGGAACAACAGCAAGCAAAGCCTACGGCTGTTTTTATTAAACATTGCATATTTGAATTTCAAATTTAAGTCCTGCCAAATCCGTCGACTCGTACCCACATATCTGAATACCTGCTATTTTGAAGCTCAAAGCTCTTTACATATTGCCACATATAACGAGTTATACATTTAGTATGACACCATTGATAAAATATAAATTCGGAAAAAATATAAATTCAGAAATAATAATAGAACACAGCAGAATTTGCTTGATGTCAACGAATTCCTTTATACAGAAAAAAAACATTAAAAGCAAAGATGATTAAGAAGATAAAAGCACGAATATTTGAAGGCAATCGATGCATTTTAACAACATTCAGCAATAAGATTTATAAAAGAGCAAACAAGAATAGAGCCCAGCATATCATCTCAGCATCCCAGTGGTAACTTTTCTGCGATTAGAGATATGAATGCGTCATGGTGCATTCACCTCTAAATGTGTTGTTGATGAGCGAACAAGTTACGCAAATCACGCAATCAATTTATTACACTTGGTTCGAAAATGTGTATATTTTTATATAATTTTTATATTAATAGAATTTGATTTATGTAATGACGATTACTTGCAATTATAAAATTAAATTCTTAAATTCTTGTTAATGATTTAATTTAGCAGCAATGAAAAAGCGTCAACATTTATAAAAGCCGAAAGACGTATACGAATAAAAAAACAAAATGAAGTAATCATAATAATTAAAATATTTGTTAGTCGTTTACAATTAACCCATTTGAAACTGAAATAGTGATAGATTGATAGATTGAAGTCATGAAATAATAATGTATGTGTTTATGTTCAAGCCAAAATTATTTACTCAAACAAATTTAAAAAGTTTAGCAAGTTTACTTTTTTATATAATATATTTTATAGTAATAATAATAATTTTTTAATTTTTTTAATAATAATTGACTGGCACGACAGGCCGCTTACGCGAGACTAAGGCCTAGCTTCCCGCAACCACCCGTGTTGTGCGTGTGAATTTGTGCGCGGGTGGAAGGGACCTACAGTTTTTATGCCGGTTCCGAACGGCGAGTTGGGAGCTTTTTCATAAGCAATTTTTACTCTCAGAGGTTTGCCATTTCCAGCTGAGAGAACAGCCACCGAAAGAGAAAACGAGTTTTCCCGTTATTTTTTTTAGGTGTTATTACAGGCAGTATTTGAACCTGCGGTTGCTGCCTTCGACTCGCGGTCCAACGCACTAACCAACTGAGCCACGGCGGCTGCCAATATATTCATTTCTTCATATTCATATTTTATTCAACTTTTATTTTTAATTTGAAATTTTAGTTTGGTTTTTGAATTTTTTTTACAAAGAATTTCAAATATTTGTGTTAAAAACCCCATTAATTTTGCTTTAATGAATTCAATGAAAGATCTGAAACTTTCCAATAAATGCTATTGAAGCTATTTTCATAATTGTGCACAGATTATATTTTATATTTTTTTCGAAAGAAAAAAAGTATTTATTAGAAAAATTAATCTTTGTTTTGTTCAGATATCGAATTAACATGCTCGTTAAACACCAATTAAATTTTAATGCGACGCAAATTTGTTTCTAATTGCTCATTGTTAAGATTACAATAATTTTTAATTAGTACCTACTCTAATGAGTGAGAAAAAGAAGTAAATTTGCAAAATTACTCATTTCTCTGAGATTAATTGAACTTCGTTTATTGTCGCTTTATGACAACCCAAATAATTGAGCGAGTATAAACAAAGTCAAGAGGCGCGTGCTGGCAGTAAACAAGAAATATGTATGCGTCATAAGTCAAAGTCACTAAAGACAACATAAGTTATATGAAAAACTCGGTCATAATAGCTTAATAGCATAATAACTAATATGCGCGAGATATCAATATTGCTGCCCTTACATCAGTAAACGAGTGAATTAGTTCAAAAGTGCAGGCTCACGCCGATTGCGGGCGCCAGATTAGAATCGTTGCATAGGAAATTATTAGAGTCTCAATGGTTTGAAAAGTCCAACATGTTTTCACTATTTTATGTTGATTGAGTCAATATTTGTGTAGTACTTCCTTACTAAATAAACAAATGAACACAATATCTCGTTTAATGTAAAAATATCCATATTTTATAAACTAAAGTTGCATGGCAGCTTTGCTCCAAAGTTGTTTATTAGAGACACAGTACAATTCAATATCAATTTGCTCTCCAATATCTCAACTTTTCGAAAGATAGAGTGCATAGCTGGATAAAGGTTTTCTGAACCTGCTACAACTTCTTGTGAATAGCCCAACACTGAGTATGAAAAATATACAACAACAAAAGCACAGTGCAGCATACATGACGCATTCGACAAAAAGTCTCCAAGTCTCCGAAGTACGCAATAAAAAATGCGTTGCAGCAATTTTCAGCACATTGAAAGCAATACAGGAAATTTCCCCTCGAACAGGATGACGCAGTGCAGCGGGAAATACAATTTCCCAAAACAACTGCAGGGAATTTGCGGCAGCAACGTTCAATGACTGGCCGCCAGCTGTTCGGGGCCAACGCATGCGTTCAACGCTCGCCGTATACCAAATTTGCGCATTCGTTGGCACGCAAAGTGCCCGTCGTCGCGCTGGCACTTGTTGTCCGCTGTGTTGTGTATGTATTCAAACATATCTACCCAGTCGGAAATTTGGTAAGGTGATTCCAAAGTAATGCATGATTTATGCCTTATTTCGTATGCTGAAAACAGAACCGTACAGAAGTAAGGTATTCGTAAGCGAAGTTATGAATACTTCAATTTTAAGCTTACAAAGTAAGCAAGGAAAAGTATGCATGAAAAATATAAAAAAACGACGACGCCCGAACAGAGACAAATGCTTACCCGGTAAGGTATTCGTAAGCGAAGTTATGAATACTTCAATTTTAAGCTTACAAAGTAAGCAAGGAAAAGTATGCATGAAAAATATAAAAAAACGACGACGCCCGAACAGAGACAAATGCTTACCCGGTAAGGTATTCGTAAGCGAAGCTATGAATACTTCAATTTTAAGCTTACAAAGTAAGCAAGGAAAAGTATGCATGAAAATTAAAAAAAGATATAAGCTACCAAAAGTAAGGTATCAGTAAGGTATGTTCCGAGTAGCTCCGAGTTTGAAAGAAAACAGTGAATGAACAAACGTAGCGGGTTGGGCTCGATAGTCTAGAGGGTAGAGCGCTGGCTTTTCATGCCAGACGCCCTGGTTCGAATCCTAGCGCGGGCTGTTTGAACACTCATCTATTTCCATCGCTATCCACATGAAGCAGTTGAGAATTACAAGAAAAGCACAAGTCAAAATATCGCAGGCAATAATAAAATTTTTATTTTTATTGGAAAAAGTAATTATTTATTTGTAATCATTACGTATAGCTTACGCTGTAAGCTATATTGTAAGGCATACTGCTTACGTTGTATGCTATTGGTAAGCGAAACGGTAAGCATGTGTTCGGGAGATGCTTACTTTTTCAACTATGCGTAAAGCATGTTTGGTATGCGCTCACTTTTATAAAGTCCCATTACCTTATCATACGAAAAAGTAAACAGTATTTGGAATGCAAGCACGAAGTATTCCGAGCATTTTCTTTGCATTCCTTTCTATTTCCAATAGTAAGTGAGAGGGTAAGCATATATGATTCTCTTTATACTTTACGAAATAATGCTTACGTCAGGCGGCCATTTCCTTAAAAAAGTAATGGGAATTCGTAAGGGAAATATGGAGTACTCCACAACGAAAAATAAGCATTCCGTAATGCATTGATTCATCGTTCCATTTCCGACTGGGTATGTGTACGTGTGTGTGTGTGTGGGTGTGATGAAAATTCGCCTGGGGGCGTAGTTGGCAACAGAAAACGTTTGCCAATTAAAACACGTGCGCGTGCAAAGCGTTTGCGGCGAGCATCGCATCATAAACAGCTAATTCGCTGCGATTTATTTATTGACCGTAAAGTTTTAGTGGTTAGTGGAAAAATTGCCAATCGTTGAAAAACGCTCGCAACGTTCAAGTTTCTATACCAGCGGAACATACAGACGAAACACGTTGAGAAAGGAAGAGCATTTATTGATTTTATTCGTGATGCTTTTTTCAATATTTTTCTTATTTTCTTATTTATTATTTATTTATTAATTTATTTTTACTAGAGAAATTTTTTATTTTCTTATTTTGCTTTTTGCAATATTTTAAAATTTTTGTGCTTTCTTTTAGAATATTACAGAAATTAATATTAAAAAAATATAAAAAGATTAGATTGCTAAGCAGGTGCTGCAGATTTCGATGTGCTTTTCATGTTGTTCCGTGTTTGTGAAGCTCGAAATTTGCTAAAATTATCGCGCACCTCACCACGTGTCAGCTGATTTGCTATTCTTAGCCATGTCGACGGAAGCGGCAGCAAATCGGTTGGCAAGTGTACATTGGCCAACTAGAAACGGTGCCCGCAAATGCGCCCCGCAGCCGACTGGGCATCGCTCGTTGACTGCAAAAGTGTGCCAAGTGTGTTGTGCAAAGTTTATCGTGGTCTTTGGTTAATTTGTCGTTTGCCCAAGTGAATGGATTACGAAATTTGAAAATCATTCCGCCACAACGCAGACAAAGTGTCGCAGCAGTTTTACTAAATTAAGAAAACAGAGCGAATCGAAAATCTTCCGCCTAACCACATTAATTGCTAGAACCTGCCAAACTAGAGAAACATGAAAAATAGGAAATTATGTAAACAAGAAGGAAGCTAAAGATACACATTACGTATACGCCGTGTTGGCAGTGCGGTGTGCACAGCAGTGTTGCCACTGTGCGTTGCATTAGCATATCTGTAGAGTTTTCGCAATCTATAATAACAACAACAAAGAGTGGATGCGCAATGAATTATACATTAGTGGAAGTTATTAAGAATAGTGGAAATAATTAAAATTCTAATCAGAAGCATTTGAAAAAATTGACGAAACTTTAATAAATAAATGAATATATTGATTAAAGTTTATGTTGCTTGGGATTATTAGTGTCACAAACCTGAAACCTGATGCTAGAAAATCGGTTTAAATGCATAACAAGTGATCAGCAATGTACAGCCAATGCAAACGCATTAAAAATAATCAGCCTTCTTAACAGTTTCCCTACCGAGGCAGACAGCACTGTTTCATATGGCAATTATTTAAATAATCCCAGAATGATTCTACAAACTCTTCTGCCTAGTGTCAGATAGAGAAATCAAACGTTTGGTCGGCTAAGACAGGCAGCACAGTCTTGGTCCACTTTGCGTTTCTAAAGCCTTTCAACTTGCGGAATAGCCCACTTTTGGATAGTGGACTTAATAATGGCTGGTGGAAGGTTAGATGAATAGAATAGGAATTCTTATTCTGGAGTTTTTTTGCGACTTCATGCCCTACAGTACTCATATGTCCAGGAACCCAAGCTAACAGCACACTACATCATTAAGCCTGGACTTGCGCAACGAAATTAGTTTAAAACTGGGCCTCCAGTGCTGCCCGGCAGTCACTGCAGACAGATATCACATTCGCATTTTAACGCTTCAAATAACCAATGGTTATGATATAAAAGACCTTACAGATCCAGAGGACTTTCGAGGATGGCAAGTATTCGTCAAGATTTGCTTGCATTACCATAAAGCTACCAATACCTTGAATCATCTTTTAGATTTGTAAGAATTGTAGAAACTGTTTCTTCACATTCTTTTTCTTGATCTGCATTTTTAAACTTTTTTCATTTATGCAATGCAAATCAGATTGAGACTCGCTTAGCACAGTTTGAGAATCGCTGCTCTAGACCATTTTTAGATTTGCACTTTGCACCGTGGCGTTTATTGGCTCAAACTTTGGCAACACAGCGGCACCTAGCACTCAGCCACATTAGATGTGTTTATTTAATTGCAATGTGGGTTTTTTTCGACATTTGTTTTTTTTTGCGGTTTTTAGTGCTATGCCGCTTCAAACATTTGTTTGACGCATCTGCTTTTTGTATTGCAGAAATTTACGTAAAAGTACCAAATGTTTTGAAAAAATGCCAACTAAAAGCAAAAAACAAATGTGTGCGTTTGTATCTCCTACGTACATACATACATATATATAACGTTGAGTAGGAGAACAATGACAGTAAGTGACAGTTTCGCGTTTAGTCGCATTTACTCTTAAAAACAGAAAACACACGCGCGCGAAAATAATTTCGAACTATTCGTCATGATTGGTTCAAAGAAAAATTTGGCAGTTCAGTTGGCCGTTGAAATTCGTAGCAAACAACACGTATCGAAACGCAGATATTCGAAAGCATATTCAAAAATAAGATTATTATGAAATTTCCATTAAAAAGCTGACATTTGTAGGCGTTGGAAAATTATCAAAAAGTCAAGCAGAAAATTTGTAAAACTATTTTTAAAAGAATAATAAGTAGTAAAATATTTTTGCGCAGTGTACGAACACAATCGGCTTCGGTGCGAAAATCAAATAACGTTTTTTACGGCAAATGCGTCCGCAGCTTCAAAGTCTGTGTCTGGCAACGCTGAAAAAATGCCAATTACATCCGCACGCACACCAGCAACAGACGCGTCCGGAACAGCTGCAACACGTGCTGCACAAACGCTCGCAGACGCAAGCACACAGCTGCCGCTACGTCTCCTGTCAGCAGTCGGCGGCGCAGTCCAGTGCGCGGGCACACGCTGCCAGCGGTCATGAAGACGCGCTTGTCGCGGCAAACCCGACGCGAAAAGCACTCACAGCGAGCACAGCTGTGCCCGAGGTAAACAACCGCAGTTAGCACACGATTTCTTATTTAAAAAAAATGCCAAAATTAGCAATTGCACAGCTTTAAAATGCGTCAAGAGGTGCAAAATGTAACGTCTGCAGGGTGTTTGCCCTCGCTAACAACAACAACAACAACTACTACTTGCAAAGTCTGCCGCTTGTACGTATGTATGTACCTCGAGCACAAAAACACGTTTTTTTCTTGTCAGTCCGAACAACAACAACGGCAAAGTGCTGTAATTTATATCACGTATACGCCACGTATGGCCGCACTTGGACTTTCGAGTGGTGTAGTTTCGGTTTGAACCGTTTTGCAAACAAGTTTTCAACAATTCGTTGTAGAAAAGCTCATTGCGTGAGCTTTTGCATAACAGTAAAAAAATTCCGTGTGAGCTGAGAGAATGTTGTCGCTGTTGATATGGAAACGTGTGCCAAGTGCTGATAAGGCAAATATGAAAAATATTTGCTTTGAATAAAGTGCTTTGGGCCACTGTGCGACCGTACGCACTATGGACAAATGTTCTCACCAATTGGAAATGCGTTTCACATTAATTCACGCGAGAGTCTTATCACCAAGGCGACAACACACTCACTGGACAATTGTTTTTAACATAAATTGGTGCAGTTGTGCTTCATCATGCTTGGCCTAAAAATAAACACAACTCGCAACACGTGATTCTAAAATGTACCAGATCAGCGCACAACAACAGCAATAAACACGTCAATGGCCACACGAAGCAACGTAGCAATATTTGCTTCGCTGCGCAGCAATTTGCAAACGCCAAATTCAGTTTTATTTATTTTGTATATTTGTATTTGTTTTTCAAATTGTGCACGCAAACACTGAAAGGTCAGCGAAACGGTCAGAAAACAAACAGCAAAGCCCACTAAATTTTGCAATAAATTTTAGAACTTTTTCTGTACAAAATTCTGTTGCCGTCACTGCAATGTTTTTCACTGTCTAGCGATACGTCAGCAAATGAGAGAAAATCAAACAACAACACTGAAGATTACCCAAACAAAGCAAAAAATAAGGAGCTGATATTTTCGTTGTACATTGGCCTAGCGTATGATTTTTTTTGTTGCCCAATATTTTGCATTTTTCAGGTAGGCGTTTTCTGCTTATGCATTTTTTTGAACTAAATATATCAGAGACTTTTCTACTTGTACAATGACCGAGTTCTAAAAAAATCAAAAGCATTTTTTTTAATACTCAGGTTTCTTAATCTACATTTTGCACCAAGCAGTTCAAAGAAATGTGTAATTTGTTTTGCTAGAAGAAAAAAAAAACAAAAAAAACGCAGCAAATATTTGCCATGTGAACACAAAACCATTGACTATGTCTCGTATTAATGTAAAGATAAGATACAAAAATCAATAAGTTCAATGAAAAGCAATCAGACGTTTAATAACCCACAAGATTCTTGCTTTCCTACCTTTTAAACTTCTTATCTCGCAGCAATACTTGAGGGGGCTTCCCTCTGAGCTCAAGGCAAGCAAGGTTTACGATTTAGTATTTGAGTTGTTGGTTATTTTTTTCTTTTTGCTCTTAGCACAAAGTCCAGTAAAAGTTATGCATATGTATCTTCCATCTACGAAATAAATTGAGCAATGACACAGAGTCGATGCTGGTTTGAGATCAAGTTTATAAATTTAGTTCAATTGGGTAAACAACAATTACACTAAAAATGTTCAGGATTCATTGGGCTCTCAGAGATCAACACTATTCGCTGGGACATTGTGGACAACAGCAACCTTAATCGGATTAAATCAGATTATTTCATTATCCATTCATTCTCACCTAGAAGAAAATTAAGTTTTATTTTTAATTTGTGTAACCATTAAATTAGGAAACCTTGATTTAGATCTTTCCAAGCCCTTAAAATTTAAAATTGTGATGAATTTATTAGCCAGCTTTGATAAAATTATCAATAATCCGATCTACAGACTTTGTGATGAGGAAGCGATGAAATTTATTTTGGAAACAAACCTTCTATCTCTGAACACAACCCAAATTTGTGCGGCCTATGAGGAAAGTAAATTATGTTTTTGTATGATTTAGTGAATGCAAATTGGCAAAGAATATTTGATTCCTGGAAACAACGGATATTTATTCTCATAGTTTTGATTAGATTGTAATCAGAAAAGGAAAGGTCAAACCTTTACTTTATTGCTGCGATTCTCTCTATCAGAGATCCGAAAAAAAGCTGGACAAATTTAGTAAAAATTAGAAAAAACTTCATCTAACTACTATATAAAGCATTTATTATTTAATATAATATTTAACTAATGTTTAACCTTGGCATACATAGATTACCATCGATCAGTATACCCTTTGAAACCAATTTCGCCACCCAAAATGTCTGTAACAAATATTCGGAGAGTGGTTTGAAACCGCTAAGCCCTCTTTGTGTGCAACACTGCAACCGATATTTTTATAATTCTAAACCAAGGTATCAAAGTTTTAGGGTTCTACTTAAGTCGCCTATAGGGCAGTGCTTTGTGGTTAGTGCATTGAGTCTTAACCCATTGCTGCCTAATGGGTAAAATTTTAACCATGAAAACTGACTCACAGAAAAGAAAGTTCGTGGTAGAGATATCTCAAAATCATTGATACGGATGGTTGGGGTAAAGATGGAACTACTTTAGTTTAGTGGAGGTCACGCTAAAAATCCGCCATCTAGCTAGAGTTACCAGACTCCAAAAATTGTTAATTTTCCGGAGGTGGAAAATGTGGCGAAACGTAGTGCCTCCTAACTCACCTGTAAAAAATACAACTTTTGTTCACGTGTTTAGCTTATCACTTCAAAAAGTATAGAAAAAAGCTACCATTGCTGCCTAATGGGTACAAAATACCCAATGAATATCTCAGCAACGTGCAGAGATAGAAAGCTGAAAAAGCTGAATTGTTTCTGATCATTTTGGGTCAATTTCAGGTCGTATATGAAATTTTATCAAAATCGTATGGGCGGAACTGGTACTCGGCAGCAATGGGTTAGGACGGACCGATAGGTTAAGGAGGAATATAAATTGAAAGGAGATACACGTATTGCTTATAGAAGGACTGGGTTGGCTGTGGAGTTGAACCAAAGAAGAGTGATTTGGAATGAAAGAGGATATAAGAAACCAATAAGCGTTGACTCTAAGAAGAACTGAGAGAGAGAGACAAAATAAGTTTTTGGAGGCACAGCGACTTGGAATCTTAAGTGGTCACTTAGCACCATTGTGTCATTTAAGTGTCACTTTCTTGAATTTATCGTCTTTGCAGAAGAAAGTTGAACATGACATCCAGTCGGCTTCATTTCGATAGAACCTGCTGACTATTCAGTGTAGTCTCCGCCGAATCAGCCAGTAATCAGCATAAGGAAATACGTTTATTCAGCACAAAAACAAGAAGGGGCAACTGTACTTAAATTTGCGCTGATAATGTTGCAGTGATGTGGTTGTTTTCGTATAGTCAGCCTGTCAAGTTTTATTTAAATCAGCGCATTTATTTCAAAAGTAAGCATTTCTTCTATGAAAAATCCTATCGACTCATTACTTAACTCGTCATTACTTACTCTTCTGAGACCAGCTCAATGCCTCGCATTCAATGAGGTCGTGCACAGTCAACTCTCCCTTTATGAAAAGTTCCTACAACAATATCAGTTACACAATGTCACGACTGTACTTTGGCCGCTTAATTGCTGCACAGATCTGTGCCAACTAATTACTTGCGGCCCATAACACGTGACACTATAAACGTTTCGCTAATGATTAGGAAAATACAAATGTCTCGGGTGCCGGGTAGTTTCCATGGACGTGATACTTTACACATTTTTTAATCTGTTGCGGTTTGTTGTGACAATAATAACATTGTTGTTGCTTGTGTTTTGCTGTTACATCTGTTACCTAAACACTTGTTTGTCTATAAGTGTCGACAGCGTCCAAATGTTATATATTATATTATTAGAATTTTATGTGTTGTCCGCTACTTGAAATGATTGTACTTGAAGTCGTTTTGGTTGGCTCATTGAAGGGCAAACACGGCCTGAATTTCGTCTACGGTCGCTCCAAGTACAAACGTTATTCAGTTGTTACAAAATACATTCTTTGAATCGATTATTTTATTAGCTAGTGTGGGATTTACAGTTGCTTTTGGTCATAGCCGACAAACTTGCACGCTACATGGCAGGTGCAAATATTTTTCTAGTGTTTGAGTGATAACAACTTTTTAGCCACGCAACGCACCTGACGACCCCTTTTAGACCCCATGACGACTACTCGACCGGATACTGCAAGCACCCTACAATCTCCCACCTTCTCATGTGCCATTTTGTGCCAAATTTCTTGTTTCATAAAATCCATACAATTCATATTTGAATTCGTTGACCGCTGTTATCAAACAATTTCGGTCACTTGTGGAGGGCTGTGCGTGAGTGAATGTGTGTGTGTGTGTGTGGCAATGCTGCGTGAACATTAGACAGCACGTGCGGTGCGGCTAAATGTGGATTTAAGTGACGACTAGATTTGACATTGTACGCTGAAGCGGTCCATTGTGAGGCTGTCACGCCGATAGTGAGCGCACTGACGTATCGACTCGTGTGTCGAGGCTTTGCGCTTATCGTCGGCTGGGGCCGCTGTTGTTCCCGCCTCGCTTTTGTGCTGCGAAAACTTGACTAACTGTTGCTTTTGTGCGCGCAAATTTGATGCGCATAAATTCCGCTCGAAACGAGCCCCTCCGTTGCCAGTTATCAGCGCGCGGCGGGGCGCATTGATCGGGAAATGGGGTAAAAGTTGGCAAATTGATTGTCCATCTTAGAGCGCAGATTAAGCGCGGCGCCACATCAGTTGGGAATAGGCCGCGCACTGAATCGGTTGCCCCACTAGCGCGCAATCGACACCAACTTGAATTAAATTTAAAACTAAAATTAAAACTATTGAATGACGCAATGTTGCCAGTTCCGGTACTAAAGGTCCTCTTCATTCTCTTTTCTCTACTGCAGTGCGCCTCGTATGCGGAAGCCGCCTCCATCATTGCGAACGGCGGCTACTCGGCCGCGACGGTGAACGAATCAGCGCAGACCGCAACGCAGTCCTGCACGCCCACCGTGCACCAGTTCGCCGTGCAGCTGCACGTCGCGCTGGAGCCTAACGAACGCGTCGGCCTGACGGGCGACTCGCCCGGCTTGGGCGAGTGGCGACTGGAACGCAGTATCGCGCTGCAAGCGCAGGGCGAGGGACGCTGGAGCGCGAACGTGGTGTTGCAGGCTTGTCGCACCATCAGCTACCGTTATTTTATCTATGTGGAGGACAAGCTGGGCCGCAAGCAGATCCGACGCTGGGAGACGCGCCTGCAGCCGCGCGTCCTTGAGCGCGGCGATGCGCTGGTTAGCGAGCAACAGCGCCCGGATCGCTTCGGCGACGCGGACGGCAGCGGCGAGACGCAGGTGAATCGCGGCTGGCTGACCAACGAGTGCATTGTGCAGCTGAAGTTCGAGCGCGAGCAGATGTTCCAGGTGCTCGACATTGAGAAGTTCGATCCGGCGCATCTGCTGGTGAAGATTGTGCCGCTGAGCGAGGACGAGCAGCTGGTGCCAGAGTCGGCCGAGTCGGGCGTCAATGTGGAGGTGGCCAAGCTCAAGTACGGCCAGAGCCAGCTGCAGCCGCAGCGCTCGTCCGGCGTCGCCTACGAGCGCGGCGACGTTGTCGTATTCCACATTACGGCGCCGAATCCGTTGCAGACCGGCTTTGCGCTGCTCTTCCACACGCCCGATGAACGGCCGGTGGGCAGGGCGCTGATTGCCGTTTCGGCGCTCACCGGCAGCGGCGGTATGCTGGAGCTGCAAATCGTCGAGGACGGCACCGACGTCGAGGCTGCGGCCGACGGCGGCAATGCGACAATTGCGCGCCTCGAGCTACCGTACCTGATTGTGAAGCCGTTCGCCGACCAGACGCTTGACTTCCGCACCACTTACGCCCACTACTGGCCGAAGAGCTGGCCCAACTTGAATGTCGGCCATCGCGGCAACGGACGCAGCTACGTGGCCAATCCGCCAGCGGAGCGCGAGAACACGATCGCCTCCTTTATGCGCGCCTACGAGAGCTTTGCCGACATGATCGAGCTGGACGTTCATCTGACGGCCGACGGCGTGCCCATTATCTATCACGACTTCGGCCTGCGTACGGCGCCGCAGGGCAAGCAAATCACGCGCCCCGAGCAGCTGGAGTACGTCCTGATCAAGGACATCTCGTACGCGAAGCTGAAGCAGTTGCGCATGTTCGCCGTCATCAACAACGAACCGGTCGAGTTCCCATCGCACAATGCGGAATCGCGTGTGGATCACCGCATTTTTCCGACCCTCGTCGACGTGCTGGAGGGCCTTCCCCCGTCGCTGGGCATCGACGTGGAGATCAAGTGGCCGCAACGACGCGTTTGCGGCGTCCCCGAGGCGCAGCAGACAATCGACAAGAACTTCTTCATCGATCGCGTGCTCGCCACGGTCATCAATCACGGCTGCGGCCGGCCGCTGATCTTCTCCAGCTTCGATGCGGACATCTGCACAATGCTGCGCTTCAAGCAGAACATCTTCCCGGTCATGTTTCTGACGATGGGCCAGACGAAGAAGTGGGCGCCGTTCATGGACTTGCGCACGCGCACCTTCGAGCAGGCAATTAACCACGCGCAGGCCTTCGAGCTGGCCGGCACCGCGCCGCACGCCGAAGACTTTCTGGGCGACAACGGAGCGCAGCTAATGCAGATGGCACGCAATCTGGGCCAGATCGCGCTCGTCTGGGGCGATGATTGCAATTCCAAGGAGCGTGTCAAGTACTTCATTGAGATTGGCGCCACGGCGACCTGCTACGATCGCGCAGATCTGTACATGCCGGAGGACAAGCAGCGCTCGTTCTTCAATTCGACCAGCCTGATGGCCGAGTTCAAGGACCAATGTCCGCGCTAAACGTGGCCGAGCATGAATGCTGAGTGTGCGGGGTAGGGCGGGCGGGGTGGGTTGAAACGCGGGCGGGTAGTGTGTAAATTTGAGCCGACAATGGGCCAGCAGGTCGATCGCCGGATCGCTAGGGGCATATGCTTTGTTTCAGGGGGACAGTTTTTACGACGGGCACTGCATATGCGTTTTTATTAAATATTGCAACATTTTTTATAAAAATTAATCCATAAACTAGAGCAATATTACATTTGCTTGCTTTGAGCAGAGCGTAAGCGAGTTATAATTATTATAAACTACACTATACTACACAATCTTTATTGTACAATAAGCTGCTATGTTAAAGAATCACTAATGACAGTGAAAATGCAAAAATGAGAGAAAAAAAAAACAAAAAATAGTTCCATAACGGTGAAATCAACCTACAAGAAAACAACAACAACAAGAAAACATGAAATGCACTTTATCGCTTTTGTTCAAGTTGGAACTGTTTTTTTATTTCAAAAGATAGAGAAAAGCCAACTAGGCAAATTTGCAAGACGTTCGCTGGCGAACGCAGAACGAACCATTTTGTTCGATGAGACTAGCAAAGAAGAAGAGGAAAAAAATCGAAAATCGGAAAAAGTATAAGGTGCAGTATCAAAATGTCGTCCATGCAGCCAGCCGCCAGCCACCTCGCAAGCCGGACTTCAAAATGTGGTGCTGATGAAAGTAGTAAGTAGTCATGCCCCCTGAAAACCCTCTGTTGGCAGCGTGAGCCAGAGAGTCGATTGAGGAAAAACGGAACCATGAAACCCAAAGAGAGAGAAAGAACAGAACAGTGACAGACAGAGAAGTGAGAGTGTGGATTGCTAAAGCAGGGCTATGGAAGATATCTTGCTACCTACGACCTTATAATTTTTCCATTTCTATGCAGCTGTGCCAATTTGAGGGAAGTGCTCCATTGTCACTTTGCAAAGTGAACGAACGCTAAAGAAATGCGAACCCAAATATGGTTCAAGTGAATGCGATGAAGAGTGGCCGCATTTCTGTCAAATTGTCGCCGCTATGGGCCGTGATGAGAAAAGTTTTTCGATTTTACTGACAATAACTAGCTGGAAATTAAACCAATTTTAAAGCTTTAAATATTCAACATAGTTTCTAAGTCAATTTTGTACGAATTTAACAACTTTATGTCGCATAAATTCCCAAGAAAATATTTGAAAAGTTTTACACCAAAGAAGAAACAAATCGTATTTTTGTTGAATACAGAGATTTTCTCTTTAAATATTTATGTATGTATTTTTCTGTTGAAATCTATTAAAAGACATTTGCTGTGAGTAGGTTAGGCTTATTATTTATTATATTTTAGTTTGTTAGTTAAATGTTTATGTATTTTGGTAGATCTCAAGTAGCAAAGAAGCCAAAGTCATAGTGCAACAAAGTGAATTTTAGTTAATTTTTAGTTGAAAAAAATTGAAAACTTTTGGATTCAGACATATTTAGGTGCAAAAAACAAAAATTATGCGTAGTACAGTTGTGTGTAAAACGTGTTGAGCTGAGGTTAAATGTTCAATTGGTAAATCTTGAACTAGAAGACATTAGAATCTAAAGTTTAAATGTCTGTGGAATTATTAGAAAATATTCACAACTGATCTCAATATCTTGCACACAACTGTATTGTTCCGTGTCAAACAGACATGGAATCAATTGACTATATGTATTGTCGATTAAATTAATAGATCCAAATGATCAGTTGATTCTGTGTATACTGAGTTCTTCAAAAAGTTTAGAAGTATTGAAACAGTCTGAGGGTAACAATTTTACAGCTCAGTCAACTCATTTCATATTTTTTATGTATTTAAGTAAATAATTTTACGGATTCCACTAATACAGCTTCAAAAAAGTAGGGTTTTGGAAGATGTAAATGTTGCGTATGTTTCCTAGAAAAGAAGTATTTTCTATCTGTATCAAGGAATATAAATTTTTAGTTTTTTTAGTTTTACAGTTTATTCTGTTTAATGTTTTGCCTCTAAAAAGTAGGGTTTTGGAAGATGTAAATGTTGCATATGTTTCCTAGAAAAGAAGTATTTTTTATCTGTATCGAGGAATATAAGTTTTTAGTTTTTCTAGTTTTACAGTTAATTCTGTTTAATGTTTTGCCTCAAATGTGCTGAAAATGTGAAAATCGGTTTTTAATAACAGAGAAACCAAAATCATTTAAAATCTTTAACAGTTTACCTAAAAGAACTTTATGAGAATGACATATTTACAATACGTACTCTGCTTGTGAAATATTTAAAGTCCACCAATCAAAGATTTCTGCGCATTCAGATGACCATCAAGTTATGTATGTTCTAGTTACACTGCTTGGTGGAAGCTGTCCAAACAGCAGAGGAAGAAAAGGACAAAATATTTATATCAATTAGAGAACACAGATTTCAGAAAGCATAACGATTTTACATCTTAGGGAACTATTTACAAAATCCCTTCTTTCGTCCAGAGATAGCTAAAAGGATTTAATAACTTGCAACTATTTTGGTATTCAGTGAGAAATCAAAGGTCACTAAAGAATTGTGTGTTTTTTGTTCTGAGAAATTTGAAATCAGGAGTTTTAGTATGAAATTTGAAAGAGTTTTGAAACTCACTTGAGTGACCTCAAATTAATTGTTAATGAAGTAAAATAGTTGAAACTCATTCAATACGATTTCAAAAGGTTTATAAATCATTTTGTGAAAACTGTTTGATTCTTGAAATTCAATTCAATTAATTTAATAACTAACTCAAAGTCAGATGTAAGCTATTTTTTAAAGCCAGTATAAACAGGACTACGAGTTTTTTGTGACTATTTTATGAGACAGTTGAAAAAAATCGGGTGTTCAATATTTAAAGTTCACTCAATCAGATTTAAGGCTCACTGAAAATTACGAGTAATCTTACATAATTTAGTAGTCTTTTAATAAAAATCAGTAGTTTATTATTTAAAGTTTAATCGACAAGGTCAGAGATTGTGTTAGAAAAAGTCATTTAGTAAATATGGGGTGTTCAATTTTTAAAAATGAATCAAGAAAACACAAAGCTCTAAGAAAATTATGAGTGAATATTATGAAACTCGAAACAAATATTTGGTAAAAGCTCGGAGCGCAAAATTAAAAATTATTCAACAAGATTTTAAAACTAACTAAATACTGCGAGTAATCGAGACTATTTTTAGTTTTTTCATATAAATTAGGTATTATATCAAGTTTAATCAACAAGATCCAAGATTGTTTTAAAAACTTATTTAGTAAAAATTTGGAGTTAGTTATTTGAAGTTACATCGACAAAATTTGAGATTATATTTGAAAGTAATTTAGTGAAACTCGGGTGTTCAGTATTTTGTAGTTGAATCAAGAAGATTTTCTAAATTGTTCCAGATAATTGTATTTTTTGCATACTGTTAACAGCTTTGCAGACCCTCATGGCCACCTTATACTATTTCATCAGTTGTATCCTACCTTTGGAACTTTCTTTAGATCCTGTACTTGAAATTTTATCTACAGTTTACTGTTTTACTTTTGGTGTTGTTGTTCATCATTGTGCCTACGTACAACACCTATGAACCTTTATGGTCCTTATTGTATTTGTACAACAAGTGTCGTCAGGATCAGTTTTCTCCTCCTGGCTCTTGGGTTTTTCCCGTGAGGATTCCACTCCTTTCTTTTCGTATATAATTTTTAGTTTTGTTCGCGTGTTTTTATAACTTTTTGTGACTACACTTTTTGCGAAACACTTTTTCAAGGGTGGTCTTGTATTAGATCCAAAAATTTATGAATGACTATATCGAATGTTGTAACTACGAACTGCGATATTAGCTGCCATAAATGAAAAATTGTGTTGGAGAAGTTTTTATCATACTTTGTGGGGTGCATGGTGACCAGTTAAGAAAATAAATTTAATTTAAACCATATCAAGTTGACTCTGCCTCTGATTTGAAGCTACATTCGTGCCATTATGCATAGAAGTGCTTCAGGTGGCCGGTACAATTTTTTGATAACTCGCTTCAGTACTTCCGGCGATATTTCGGCAAGGAGCGTCGAAAATGTTGATCTTCAATACTGGCCGCTGCGGCAAAATTCCCAACGAAATACACGTTGCATGTTTACAGCTTGGCCGGAATTTCGGGGTTTTTTAATAATTTCCATATTTTGACATTTGCCGTCATTGAGATTTTTTAATTTAATTTTTTTTATTGTATTCTGGTCACCCCTTATATTAGTTTGCTAATGTATTCAAGTGCTCACAAAAAAAAAATGTATCAATAACTACCGTAAATAGTACGTGACAAATAAAATTATATATTACATAAAATATTTTACTATACTGCAACACCAATAAGCCATACAAAACTAACAACACTGTGCAATAATTTTTGCTTACAAAAAGAGCAAAATTTGTTTTACATAAAAAATTTGTTTTACATAAAATTTGTTTGACATAAGGAATCATAAGCAATAAGCAGGAAAACCCAGCACAAACTTCTATTCCCGTTTAGCAAGAACCAATTTTGTATTTTTTAATTAAAATTTGATAATACAAAAATTAAATATGCCTTGTGTAATTTTTTTTATTAAAGGAATACAATTTCAATAGAAATAACCAATAAAAAAATAAACAATCAGTACCTTCCTGTGGGCGTTTATATCGCTAATGACAACAATAGACATCAGCACGTATACACACTTTTCAATTAACCCTTTCGCTACGTGTTGCTATATTGAAACAATACTTTTACAATAATAACTTTTACAATAACTTTTTCTAATATTAATAGAATTTGTTGAAGCTTCAAGAGTAAATTATGAAGAATGAAATCATTGTGAGGACAAAAAGATTTTTTAATAATTTTTTTGGTAGTGTTTTTAGAAGAAAGTGAGTTGCAGTTTTGCTCTGAAAAAGACAAGTTTTGATTTGAAGTCTTTAAATTTGTGTGAGTATATTTGGGAATATCAAAAATATTTCTGTATTGTTATTTTTTGAAATAAATTGATAATACCTATTTTATTTTAGTTAAAAAAACTCGTAAAAATTAATTTTGTATCCATAAAGTTTAATGAAAACTCTCACCATATGGCCTCATTCTGAAAAACATATTTATGCAAACGAAATTTTAAGAATTATTATGGTTTTGTGTATCAAATTATTTGAAAAATATATTTATGCATCAATAGTTTCAGAATTCATTTTACACACCGCCGTAAAAATTTATAGCGAGAGGGTTAATGTGTTCCAATGCACAGTTTACAGTTACTAGTCACGTGCTATAGCTCACATATAATAGTTGCAAATATAAAATCACAAGCAATGAAACAAGAACAAATATATTAAAACAAAAATTTTTTTTTTTGCAAATGAAAAATTTTTATATATTGAAAGTATTTATAATATATTTTATGAAATATGTATATCAAATATACTCGTAGCCATTTTTACAAGAGCTTCAATTACAACAATAACCATATTTTTTTTAATAGTTACCAAGTAAATACTCATAAATTTATAAACATTGTTATTCTAGCTTCTGTCTAAATGTCTAAAAAATATATTCAAATGGCCTGTGAGATTATAGGAAATAAGCTTGTTGACATGTCTACAGAGTTTTGTATGAAAAGGCACTACCGATCAGTGATCGAGTGTATTGTTGGCAATAATAATAAAAAAAATGTAACTTAAACTTGAAATGCAAATATTTTGTTATAAATTTTAGCAAAAACTATTCGAATAAAACAAATACTCCTGTGAAGCTAATGAAACCGAACCGTGTTTTATTAAAAAAATAATACTTGGCCAGATAAGAACGAAAGAAAAGAATGAAAAAATAACGGTGTAACATATCTAATTGATTCTGGCTCTATTTTGAAGCTACATTCATGCAATTTTGTATGGAAGAGCACATCATTCAAATTGCCGCTTCGGTTTCGCTGGCAGTGCTTCAAGATGACGCAGTTTAATCTCTGGTGATGTCTAATTAAGCTGATCGGCGCCGATCGACGGAGATGACTCAGCTCAGTGATATTGTTTGGTTTGTTGCATAGCCATCTCCTTATTTTTTGTAGTTCTTCATAGATCTATGAAGAAGACCGGATGCAGGTATGCTGCTGCAGAGTCGTACTTCCATAAGGCTGCTCATTGGATTCGTCACAGGACCTGTGCCATAGGATCTTTGCTTGTATAGTGGCACCTCCGATACAGTGATGTCTGCAGAATCTGAGGTATTCGATAGACATAGCTTGATATATCACACGCTGTGCAATATTTGTATGTCGTCCGTTATCCATGAAGAAAAAACAGATATATGTTGCCACTCAATCGTAGTTCTATCTGCCTCATCATTGGAGTTGCACAGGGCGCTCTATCATAGGGTCTATGAACCATCCATGGAGTGATGTTTCTATAAGCTGTGGTGAAGAAAACACACAGATAATAGAATACTTCCTATCACAAAATCCAATTCTGCAGGAATGTCGTTTCCACTCTTTAGGGTTTTGATTCCTGTTTAATCTGAGCGACGCTTCTACAACGTTAAACTGAACTTTCGTATCTGCTAAAGTGAATCAAGTAGTCAAATTATTTTAGGCAATAAAATTGCTGCTAAGAGACAGTTGAATATTTCTCCCCAAATATGAAGGGATGCACAATGGGTATTTTCTACTACTTTCGAGTGGAAGTGCGGCCAGTACTGCGCACACCCATTAGCAAGTTGGGTTTTTATTGGCCAATTTAAACCACCTTTTGAACTATGAACTATGGATCCTTTCTTGCAACCTCTGTTTCATGTTTAGTTGTTCGGAGATCTGTTGTAATCATTGCCTTTCTTCCTAACAGTTACGACACAGTGTTATCTCAAGTAGATCTCTATGATTCGTGATCCATAAGTCATCCATTAACTTTGATGAATGGTTCTTCCAATGTGAACTCATGTACTTACTTTGATATTTGAACTCAATAAGTCCGACTACTGAGATACTATGTGTGTTGCGGTTTTGTTATCTTTTAAGTGTTTAGGTTTCTTCCTTGTCCCCTTTTACTTTCTTTGTGAGGCTGCTGCCTTTCGCACTACCTACCTTTCGCTCCCACTGCACCCTTCAACTTTTTACGTCCTACGTCCCAGCAAGTTTTTAATGCCACTCAAAACAAATTATTCAGATCTTATGACCTACGCAAAATATTTATTCGAATTAGAAATCCCTGGATAAAAGAATGATTTCATAATTTGTGAGCATCCAACAGAATTTTCCAGCTCCAACTTGCATAGCATGGTAACATTTCTCCGTCCCGAAAAGGTCAATTATCTACAATTTGCAATATCATTCCCCCTATTGATGTGTCTTGGGATTATTTAGTCCTCGGCCACACTGTCGATTGCTTAGTTGCTAATTGCATTTCTTGGTAGAGATGTGTAACTACCGATAATATCGATAGTTTCGTTTTGACTCACTATCGATACTATGGGTTTTTTTTGTGATGTGACAACAACGTCTCCAGAATATTCTATGCTGGCATATTCGTATGTGGATACGAGAAGAAACTAAATAACCCATTGATCTGAAATTTATATACAACTAGCTGACCCGGCGAACTTCGTCCCGCACGACATTTTTTGTTTTCTTATAATGAAATACGCGAGATGGCGAATCTATGGCCAACCAACTAAAGGAAGAGGAGGGAGCTACTGATTAACGCAATCGAGGCCCTCAAATAAGCAAATGTTGCTACTAAGTTTCAGTAAAGAAATGGATTGCGCTTGAACCAGATTTAAACTATATTGGCAGAGCCACGCCCCCTTATTCAATACCCGCACAATGCCCTCTGTCGAAGGAGAAAATGGTATGTTCGTACTAAGTGTCATTGCTGAGCGACTTATAGTTCAGCGAAATATTTGGGTCACAACAAATGTGCCACGCCCCTTGTCCCTACGATTATAAATCTTACCAGTAAAAAATGACTCATCTATGGAACGACTTAGTACTAAATTTCAGTGTTGTACAACTTTCAATTTCGAAGATATTCTATATTAGGATTTGGCTTGTATGGGCGCTGCCACGCCCCCCTGTTTTATACCCGCACCATCCCCTCTGTCGAAAGATTTGAATAAATGGTAGGTCCGTACTTAGTTTCATTGCTGTGCGACCTATAGTCCAGCGGAATATTTGGGCTGTTTTGGTAGAGAACAGCAATTAGATTCCTGCACGGACTATCTGATTCCACACCTGGATTTTGATTCGCGCGCACTCACCTCCTTTCCCTCAAGGGAAGAATGGGGACTTACAAGTGTGACAAGAGACGCCTCCATCACCATCTTCACAGACGGTTCTAAGATGGAGGAAGGTACTGGAGCTGGTCTCCACTCAGATGTACTGGGGGCACAACGGTCTTTCAGACTCCCGGAACTCTGTAGCATCTTTCAGGCGGAGATTTTTGCAATCTGGAAAGCTGCTGAACTAATCCGCGACAGCGGATTACCACCCACGGATATCACAATCTGTGTGGATAGTCAGGCAGCTCTTAAAGCGCTGGAATCAGCCACTGTGAAATCGAAGGTAGTGCAGAGTTGTCGCACTGCACTTCGAGGCATCGGGCATCACCGAGTCACTCTCTGCAGGGTTCCGGGCCACTCTGGAGTGGCAGGAAACGAGACAGCGGATGAGAAGGCAAGAAAGGGGGTCGTCCTGCCTCTCACCGAAGTGGATAACTCTGTGCTCCCTCCGATATCTGCCCTGTATTTGCGTATTGACAGGTTGAGCAAAACTTACATCGAGTCCTCATGGCGGAGCAGAACTGATTGCTGTACCTGCCGGGCAATATGGCCTTCCCTTTCCGTGAGGAAAACACGATATGTACTGTCCCTGAGTCGAACCTCTATTAGGCAGCTTGTTGGAGTCATCACTGGACACTGCGCCATTGGATCCATGCTTGTCAAATGGTGCCTCTCGTCCAGTGATGTCTGCAGAAGCTGTGGAGATGAGGAAGAAGTAGAAACGATCCAACACTACCTGTGCCACTGCCCGGCTCTGCAGGAACGCCGTCTCCGTACCTTGGGGTCAAGGTTCCTGGCAGACTTGGCCTGCGCAGCAATAGTTGAAATTTCGGATCTACTCTCCTTCATCAAGAGGTCGACTTGGTTTCCCCCAAACTGAGAGCCACTGGCTAGCTCCAGAATCTTCTAAGTAGGGATTCACAATGGGCCATTTTGGCCTCCGAGTGGAAGTGCTGCCCTTGGGACGCACACACCCTTCCCTACCTAACCTAACATATGGTTCCAAAGTTATTATCTGAAAATGTGCAAAATTCTCGGTCAAATATGGCATGGATTTTCCGACTTTTCCAATAGATTTTCCGGAATTTTCTTTTCGCACGAACCTGAACTGACTTAATACGAATCGAGCAAAACAAACCCCATGAAAATTGGCCGTTCCGTTATTTGTTATGTTATTTGTTGTGTATGGACAAGAGGGCGTGGCATTGCCCATACAACTCAAATGCAACATACAGTTTTTTGTTGATTATAATTATTATTTGCAACAATTAATTTTTACGTTGCGAAATAACTGTTGTGAGAAACACATTTTTGTTTTCCTTCTCGATAATTATTATTTTGGGATTTTTTTTACGTTGCTTCATAACTTTTATTTCTGACTTTTTTTATTTACATTACTGACAACTATTATTTTGAGAAATTTTGTTTTACGTTGTTTTATAACTTTTATGAGATAATTTTTTCTTACGCTGCTTTATCACATTTTGAGTATGAATTGATTTTTAATTGTTTAGTTGTTGGTTGAAATTGGTTTTTTGCAGTTAATTTGCGTTTGTCAATTTGAAACAATTAAAAATCAATTCATACCCAAAATGTGGTAATTCAACGTAAAAAAATGTTTTTTGTTTTCAAAATAATAATTATCGGTTATCGTAAATAAAAAAAAATTATAAATAAAAGTTATGAAGCAACGTAAAAAAAAAATCCCTAAATAATAATTATCAACAACGAAAAATATACTTGTTTCTTTTAATAGTTATTATGCAACTCAAAAATATTTATTACATGATAATAGTAACAGGTCACGTAAAAAATTTCTTATTGGGAATAATTATTATAAAGCAAAATTTTTAGAAATTTCTTAAATAAAGGCAATTTTTTTATTTCCAAAAATATGGATAAAAATTATTTTAGGTCTCTGATTGAAACAGGTATAAGTATGTATATAGGTATTGTAAAGGCATCATATCTGTACTTCTATGTACGAGTATATTTTTTAAATGCTCAGCATAAACCACAGCGTGAAGGTCCCCAATGCAAACGTCTACTTAATACTCGACCTAGAATTGCATTTGGCTGCGAAGCTGTGATTTTTTACGACTTGTTTATTTCGTGGCGTTTTGTTTATTGCTTTCATGTACAAATTGCTGTGCCTTGGCAATGCGTCATTAAATTTGATGCGCCTCATTAAAAAGCCAACACTTCACTCGACTATACATTTTATCGCCTACCACATGCTCGCCTCGCACTTCGCTTCCGCACTTGTGCCATTTATCTCCAACTCGGGCCGCACATCCTTCCTACTAAAAGCGTACACAACAAATTCCTCTAAATTACCAGAACTCATATGCGTGTGTGTGTCTGTGCTGCAGCGTGCATTTCGGTGTGTATGTGTGTGTGTGTACGTGTTACACGGCGCAATTAAGTTTTCTCTCGCGCTGCGAACATACGACAGCATGAAGCCTGCATGGGTTTTCTTACTAGCCCGTTTTCATAAAAGTTAATGTGCTTAAGCATTGCAGTCGTGCTTATGCGAGCATGTGTGCGTGTGTGTGTGTGTGTGAGAGTGAGTGTTGGAGTGCAATTTTGAATTAGTCGACTGTGTTGGTGGTAGGGAACTGGGAAGTGGCAGAGGCGGCAGCTGCTGAAGTGTTTTTATATTTATTAGTACGAACTTCAGGTGTGCGTGACTGTGCGCACGCACACATGAGCCGATCTGCCGACGCCTAATTGCGCGCCCAAGTAGCACCGCACAGTGTTTCGAGTAGCCAAAATGCAATGTTTTAATTACAAAAATTTGAGGATGAGGTTTTGTTGGAAATACTTTCATTAAGAGAAATCCCAAGTTTCAAAAAAAAATATTCGATAATGTAGAAGTTATGAGCTCTTAAAGTACACTCTCGCAGCGTTAAAAAAAATTTGTACAAACAGCACATTTTTGCTTTCACTTTGAGGCTCAATATGTATTTCAAAATCAATTATGAGCGATTCCCTAAAACTTAGTCTTGTCGTAAGTTTCACATAATTTAGGTTTGGTAAGACTAAAATTTCGCTGATTCTTTTCACCTGTGAGGAGCACCGTTATGAAAAAGATGCAACAAAGAAAACAAGTGAATAAAAACTGAGTTAAAACTTTAAAGGTAATTAAAAAACAACACATTTTATCACTTTCGAAATTTTTTGATATTTTGTTTTGGCAAGTACAGTGGTGTCTGGATATTGTAAACTATTTATTGCAAGGCCTGTTCATAATATTGAGGTTGTTCACTATATCAAGGTTAAAATTTTTGTTCAAAAACTCGTTTTATTTGCTTAAAAAACACTTTTTATTTTTTGCTTGAAAATTTTGTTCCATATTTAGAGGCTCGATGTCACAATTTGGGTGTTCACTATATCGAGGTGTTCACTATATAGGGGGTTCACTATACCCAGACACGACTGTATGTACATTATGCTGTAAAATTTTTAAGTCATTGACATTTTTCAGTGAAGACTTGAGTGCAAATTCGCGATATTTTTAACGCTTGGTTGAATGCCAATAGCAATCGGTCAACTAATGCTCTGTTGCTGTTGGAGACATTTGTTGGAGATAGCTTAAGAAATTATTTACGATTACTATTATATGTGAAATAGAGGGGTAAAAAGAGTTTCGACAATATACTTTGATTTTTTCTTCGTACAAACTGAAAAGTTGACAATCTCACAACTTGCTTTTATATGGGAGGTGTCCTCTGGTGGTGAATTTTTGAACTTTTATTAATTTTGTATTTCTTGCACTCAGGAATGTTGACGATTGTTGAATAAATTATCCAAATTGGTTCATAAGTTTCCGAGATATGATGTTTCCTTGTTTACTTTACTGCATTTTCAAGTGGGCAGCCAATTCCATTGAAAATTACAAGTTTTGTATGGCAACTCTCTTAAAAGTTGGATATAGCGGTTAGGTGTGTATAGAAAAAACATTCGGAAGAGAAAATAAATGGGGGTCAGTCTTATATATGGAACGTCGAGGGGCAACCTGAGAGCCGTGGGAGCTCACTTTATAAAAACAATGATTTTGTATGGGAACCTCTTTAAGGGTTGGATATAGGTGGTAAGTATGTTCGAAAGAAATATTTAGAAGGACAAATTACTGGGTGTCAGTCATAGATTTTAACCCTCCAAGAGCAACTTCTGACCAGCTGTGGAGCAATTTATTGAGATTTTATTTTGAATCACTTTTGAAATAAGCGCATTTTTTCTACTTTATATACAAATAAAAAAATTTATATAAAAATACAAATATTATGAACACAGCTTTTGCAAAGTGACATAATTTTCATTGTTTATATGAAGTTTTTTCAAATCCGTTTGTATGAGAGATGGTCGAAGTTTTGGTTCGATCTCATTGAAGTTTTGCACATTAAGTTCTTTCTTCATACAATAACTGTATATCAAATTTAATTTACGTACGACCACTTCTTCTATTTTTGTCGCTCCGCTACATGAACTCGCAACACTGTGCAATGCCTCGTGAAACTCTGCTCGTGAAAATCCCGCCGTAATGAAGCCAACATGTCTGACTTTTGTGTGCGCAAAATTTACTGGCATTATGTGAGAACATGCTAGCAAATTCGCTGCTTTATGTGCAATAAACTCAAATGAAACAAAAACTCTTCACCAATAAAGTGTTGGTTTCTTCGACTTAAACTTGCACAGTCGGTTGCAAGTGTCTTTTTGCATTTGTCACATTATCCAAGTTGGATGTTTGTAAGTTATGTATTTTTCTCGAAAGAATCCATGTAGAAAGTATTTTATCTGAGTACTCAAACACTGAAAACATGAAATTTTGCATACAGGGGAAATCTTTTTGTGTGAGAACCAAACCTCTAAAAGAAGACTTCTTTGTTAGTTTTAAATACATTTAATTTTAAACAGCAATAACTCATTGATATTTCAATTTCACAAGTAGTAGTAGTAGGTATATAGTTTTCTCAATATACATTTACAATGTTACAGGGTGTTGGGCAATTCACAGTGTCGGCGCACATCAATAAAGTGGCGACAAGTTGCTTGTCACTAAGTGTTATTTAATGTAGTCGCGAATCATTTCATCGACAATCTTTACGGCGAATTTAGGAGTTAGTTAGTAGTTCACATAAAAGTTCGCACTGGCGCACTGGCAGCAACGCGAAGCTGTGCAGCTGACACATTGTGCGCGAGTCGAGCGACGATTGCGATGGCACACCGGCGTCGCTCACATGCAGTCCATATTGTAGACGTCCATGTAGTCGCCGGCAATGCAGGCGTTGCCAATGGGCGCCATCGGTTGGCAGACGCCGGTCAGCTTGGTGGTGATTTCAATGGCGCACTGGCGCTGCGGCGGCGGTGGTGGGGGCAGCGTTGCTGCTGGTGTCGTGGACACCGGTTGATGGGCGCTGTGCTTGTGCTGTTGGGGCAGCTTGACAAAAGTGGCCTTGTTGTTGTTGTTATTGTTGTTGTTGTTGTAATGATGATGGTGATGCTGCTGCGGTTGCGGCTGCTGTTCATAGTCGGGCTGCTGTTGACGTTCGCGCTGGTGCGACACTGGCGCTGACTCGCCGCCATGGATTTGCAGCCACAGTGGTGGCTGTCGCTGCTTTTGTTGCTGCAGCTTGGCCGCCATATTGGCGTAATCGTTTACCGGCACAAGCACTTCCACGCCGCCACCGTTGTCCGCTTGCTCGCGCACATCTCTGGCGTTGGCCGTTTCGTCCGCGTCGAGCTCCTCGCTGGCGTCGCCCGCCGACACCAGCATTGGCGGCAGCTCGGCAGCGACATCGCCCTCGACAAGCGGATATTGTCGGCGCTCGTGTGTGTGATGTTGTTGCTGTGCGTATTCGACCGATTTGAGCAGGTTAACACCGTCCAACATCAGCTCGGCCGGCAGCTCCATGGCGTGGGCCAGTGCGCCGAACAGCGACAGCTGCAAGATGATCAACGCCAGGAAACCGCCACCATTTACCCGTCGAGCGACCATTTTTGTTGCGCTGATTTCGAGTGAAAAGTTTGAGCTCAAAGTTTGAAGCGCCGAGCGGATCAACAACGAATTTGCGCTCAACAAATTTCCAACGAATTTGTTGTGGTTTATGTTGTAGTTATGTGCGTTGTTGCTGTTGTGATTGATTGCTCCTTAATGCGGCTATATCCGTTTTGAGATTGCGTCTTTGTGCTTTGATTTGCTTGGCACGCTTTGCCGCTGACAAATGATACATGCTGACTGCTTGCGAAAGGCTTTTATAGCGTTGCATACGGTTAGGCGCGCGAATGTTTTTGCACACACTATGACAACAGCACATCGATTGTGGCGAACAGGAAATGCGGCGGCCAGTGGGAAATGCTGGCAGTGACAATGTCTCAATAGTGAGTTAAGAAAAAAAAATTCCAAAAGAACGTTCAATAGGTCGAAGCAGAGTCCGGAGATGCAAATTTTTGACTTAGTATTTTGAAGATTTTTTAAATTTATTCTAAATTCATAAGAGCAGAGTTTACTGATTTTGATAAAAAACTTAAATTTGTGAATACACCACCAATTACAAGTTTACAAATTCTCACATGTGCTGTACTTAAGGTATCATGGCACGTTAGAAAGGGGAATTTTTAATGATTTAAAAAATTATTTCTTTTTCAGCTCCTTTATTATCAATCTTTTTGAAAATTTTTTTAAAATATATTGAAGGTTTACCCCTTTCAATACTGCGGGGATATATAAGTCCCAGATAACGTATTCGCTTTTAAAGTGGGATGGGACTAAACAGTAGTCTGTAGTCAGTACTTCACAACACGTGTTTTGGTTAGCATAACCTAACTAATTCATACTTGGTATACGTTCAGAAATGTAAGCGTGCTCTTTGTGCATAAAAAAAAAAAATTTTAAATTATGTAAACATGTTCTTTTACTTATTTACAGCACATTTAGTTCAATTGTACAGAAATATCTTCACTGGCCAAAAGTCGTATTGAAAGGGTTAAGGGGGGTTTCTACCTTGTGCGGTAAAAAAAATCGATTTTTTTTTTCATGCATTTTTGGATTAATACATGATTGTAGAATACGCTCCCAAAATTTGAAGTTGAAATCTTTCGAATTACGGAAGCAATTTATAGAAACAGGTAGCGGTGTCGAGCGCGCCGACCTGCTGAAGCAAAACTTTGAACGCGTTTTTCTCAAAACTACATTTTTTGACCTGGCGGAAGTGATTTGGGCCACACGAGTTGAGCAATAGCTACGAAATTTTAAACAGTCATTTATCAAGGCCTTAGCTATGGCACGAACTAGGATCTTCAAGAAATAATAATTTTTTCTCATTAAAAATAGAAATTTGTATTGAAAAAAGTAGGTAAAAATTTAGTTTTTTAGTCAAAATCGCATATATCCTTCATTTTTCATTTGTTTTTTAAAATCCTAGTTCCAGCCATAAACAAAAGGATACAGAATAAGAAAAAATTTCATTTTTGTGTTTCAAGTCATCTCAAACAGCGGCAGGACTTCCGCGAGTAAGGAAGTCCTGCCGCCATTGCTCGATGGCCCCCTCCCCCCTTTGCATATTTTATCGTGAAACTTTTTTTACTTGTACAATAAACATATACCTACATCCGAAAAAATTTTCCAGTGTTTATCTTAAAAACCTTCCCATTAAAAATTTTTCAAAAAAACATGTTTTCTCGGCCGCACAAGGTAGAAACCTGCCTTAAGGAACACAAAAAATGTTTTGTTTTTTGTTTTTTAGCATATTGTCTATTATATTGGATTGGCTAATCTGAAACAAAAAACAAAAAAGATTCATAATTATTAAGCTTTCGGACAGAAAGCTTCACCAGAAAGAATTCACAAGAAAAATTAAAAAAACGCTAAAAATAAGGAATAGGAGCGTTTTGAAAAAAAGTGTCAAAAATTGACTGCGTTTTTTACCTTTTTCCCCAGAAAAAGTACTTTAAATTAAAAATTGTTCTTCAATATTGTGGTGGATTCTTGTAAAAAATAAGTTGATTAAAAGAACTAAAAAAATTTTTTTAAAAATCGGTCGAGCCAATCCGGAGAATGTCCGTAATGAAGGATGTGTTTTTTTTCTACGCGACTTCAGCTCCACCTATATAAGAGACAATATGCTTGTATTCCTTAAACCTTCAATATATTGTAAAAAAATTTTCAAAAATATTGATAATAAAGGAGCTTGAAAATAGATAATTTTTTAAATCATTAAAAATTCCCCTTTCTAACGTGCCATGATACCTTAAATTTCGTAAAGTAAAAATGCTCATCGCCGCAAAATGCTGCTTGCTGTTTTAAAAATGCTTTTGAAGTTTAGTACAATATGGATTTTGCTTTTATGCGCTTTAGAAAATGTCAACTGCAAGCCCACAATTCATGTCAACAATTCATTTCACGTTTGCTTTCGAATTGCTCATAAAAACTTGCCGCAGCATGTCGTTTAAGTGCACCTAAAAGTATGCTTGAAATTGGAAAATATTTCCCATTAAATGGATTTGTAATGGCGCTCAAAACGACCGCAAAATGACCTTTGGCCATAAATGAGCCGCAATTAAATGTTGGCCGCTCATTGTGTTTTTTTTGGTCCCTACCTACTTACGTGTCAGACATCGCTGTCGGCATTTCCTGCTGGACTGTCGTCGGTCGACAGCGAAACAATCAACCAGCCAACCGTCAGCACAGTCAATGAACTTTTGTGAAACTTCATTTGATTTGATTTTGTTTGTTATGGGAAAAATACCCAATACGATTGCATCGATTTCAATCGTGACTGTAGTTGGCACTGTTTTCATTGCCATTGTTGTTGTTGCGTGCTTTTGCTGTTTGGCTGTTTGCTGCTACTGGCGACATTGTTTCTTCACTCTATCGTTCCGGGAAAGGACGAAACAAATTGCGCCGAAGCCTTATTACAAATTGAATAAAAGCGGCATAAATAGAAATTAGTGTTGTTGGAAATTGACAATAGAAATCAACTTCGCATAACGTTCGCTCGCTTGCGATTCTTCTCCTTGTTTTGTATTTGTGTAAAAATAGAAACGTCTGGGAGGTGGACGCGCGCCGTCAAATTAATTTGCAAACTGTTTTGCGTTCATCTTTGTGCTGGCCGACAATTGCGACAGATGGCCTGTGACGTGTGCGGCTGCGACAAGGTTTCCTTGAGCGCCGCTGTCCCCAATGGCAGCAGTGCAGTTGGCTAATTTTACTAAATGTTTGGCTATTTTGGCAGCGTGCGACTATTCGCCAAACAACAGTGCGGTGTGTATTTTCGAGCGTGCAGCGTGCAAATGTCCTTCAAAACAGTTTGCTTGATTTGCGATATCCCTTTGGAGCGAATTGGAAGCATAGAGAAAGGTTTAGTGCAGGAATTGAGCTCCAAATAAACAGTAAATAAATGAGGCACACTTTTTGGCTGAAGAGCAGAAAACCAATTGATGTGTTTTCATTTAAGGTATCATGGCACGTTAGAAAGGGGAATTTTTAATGATTTACAAAATGATTTATTTTTCAGCTCCTTTATTATCAATCTTTTTGAAATTTTTTTTACAATATATGGAAGGTTTAAGGAATACAAACAATTTTTTTAGCATATTGAAAAAAAGCACAGAAAAAAAACACATCCTCCATTACGGACATTTAATCTCCGGATTGGCTAATCTGAAACAAAAAAAACAAAAAAGATTCATAATTATTAAGCTTTCGGACACAGGAATTTACCAGAAAAAAAACGCTAAAAATAAAAGGATAGGAGCTTTTTGAAAAAAGTGTCAAAAATTGACTGCGTTTTTCACCTTTTTTCTCAGAAAAAGTACTTTGAATTAAAAATGTTTCTTCAATATTGTGGTGGATTCTTGTAAAAAATAAGTTAGTAAAAAGAACTAAAAATTTTTTTTAAAATCGGTCGAGCCAATCTGGAGATTAAGTGTCCGTAATGGAGGATGTGTTTTTTTTTCTACGCGACTTCAGCTCCACCTATATAAGAGACAATATGCTATGCAATATGCTTTTTTGTGTTCCTTAACCCATTAAGCCCTGAGCGTTGCGTTTGCGCAACGTTTGGGAATTTCGCTGTATTAAGTAATTCATAAAGACATAAGACTTGAAAATGGGTAGAATTGGATTAGAATTGCTCGTTTTAGATTCTGCCATACTCAAATTTCAAAATTATTTAAATATTCATACGTTTTTTTCGATCCAAAGTCAAAGGCTTTTTTTGGAGAATTTTTGAAATTCAATCAAAAATACTTATTCTTCAAACCTATCAAAATCCCTTAGTGGGCTGCATTTTGCAATGCTAAACTATTTAAAAATAAGTTTTGAAAAATTTTTTTTTGTATTTTTTAAACAAAAAATATGCTGTAAGTTTTGTGTTGCGCGAATGCAACGTTGGGCCTAAACACTGCCAATTTTCATACAACGCAACGCGTGAAAATGTCAAAATCCAAGCAGCTGATATTTTATTGGCAAACACATTAGTGGAGTTCATTCTTTATAGCATTTTTGGTATAAAGTTGCTACAACTGCTTTCGAAAACATTACGAAAAATTCAAAAAATTACAACAATAACAAATTTACACCTAAAATGTAATGAAGAGTGAACTCCGCTATTGAAAACTTTTCAGTCCGAAAGCGACAAATAGGACTTCCTCGAATGCTTTTGGTTGTCGCAAATGCCAAAAGGGCATTGCATATTTTTAGGATATTTTAGCGACAGTTCCTAGTTTTCAGGCGCTTAACTTTGCGAAACTTAGATTCGAATTTAGACTGTTTACCATGAATTAAAAAAGAAATTTTACAATAAGTGAGAGAAAATAAAAGTCGCTTTAACTTCAATGGCATTGAAGATTGTAAAACTCTGCAATAACAAACATTTGCCATCAGTTGTGAGCAGTCTTTTTCTGTTTAGTTTGCAATACTTGTTGCAAAACACGAAATTCACAACTATTGCGAATGCACTCGCAAAGTTTTTGCTAAGAAGCGGCCTTTCTTCACCTTTATTTCGGAAGATCCTTGGAGATAATTTAGTATCTTATTTATGTGCTCCTCACTCAATTTTTTATTTAGTTTATTTTTATTTATTTTATCTCATTCAATTAGTTTTTTAATTTATTTTTTGTCCATGTTTAGCAGTTTGAATTTCGTTTTTTGCCTCGTTTTCCTACTGTTGTCAGTTTTCCCATTCGGTGTTGCATTTGCATAGTAAATATGAACTATGGGTTCTAAGTGTTGCATATTTACAAGGATGTAGCAAATGCATTTCTGTGTATTTTGTTAGTATGAAGTAAAAATAGATATACTACACCAAGATTATGAATAAGGCTAATGAAAAATAAATGAATAAAAATTGTATTTTTCCAAGTTCTTTAAATTGGATCCATGTGAGCAGATCACTGGTTGAAACGCTCTGTGTAAGTATGCATCGAGTGAATACGAGTTTTATGATACGTGAAAAAGTTTGAATTTTTTTGATTACGTTAATCAATTGAAATTCTGCCAGACTGTGTGATTAGTTTATAGTTTTCAGTCCTAGGTGATGGCTGGTACTTATTGTCCCCTAGGAAAGTCATCTTCGTATGGTAATACTTTTCGACTAAGTTACTGAACGCCTTTTGTGTATCGGTTGTTGATTGGTAGAAGGAGACTACCGCAGAGGTTCGATGCCTTCGATGAGCGCTGCGTAACTTTCCCTTACTTAGTACTGGCGCTTCTGTTGGTGTTGTTGTTGCACTTGTACGACTATTGAATATGAGAATTTGGTGCGTACTGCTAAACCATTGAATGCAGTGGGAAGTAATGGAATGGAGTTGTCCTAAGGTACAGGATTTGATAGGGATATGTTAATGCGATAAGAAACAATTAGAAGGAACGACAATTTTTTAAGCAAAAGTGTTTCATTTTGTCAACGTTACTATTACCCAAATGTATGTTTGATGCAATGTCAGCAACTAGTGTCTGATGGATTTATATCAGAGACCTAAAATAATTATTATCCATATTTTTTTAAATAAAAAAATTGCCCTAATTTAAAAAATTTCTAAAATTATTGCTTTATAATAATTATTCCCAATAAGAAATTTTTTACGTCGCCCATAACTATTATCATGTAATTAATATTTTTGAGTTGCATAATAACTCTTATAAGTAACAAGTATATTTTTCGTTGTCGATAATTATTATTTTGGAATTTTTGTTTTTTACATTGTAAAAATGTAAAAATTGTATGTAAAAAATGTAACAAAAATTTACATTGTTGCAAGGTAAAAAACAAAAATTCCAAAATAATAATTATCGACAACGAAAAATATACTTGTTACTTATAAGAGTTATTATGCAACTCAAAAACGGTAACGTAAATACGTTACCGATAACTAGTATTTTTTTTTCATTTACGTTGCCGATAACTATTATTTTGAAAACAAAATTGTTTACGCTGAAATACCACATTTTGGATATGAATTGATTTTTAATTGTCTTAAATTGACAAACGCAAATTAATTGTAGAAACCTAACTTCCACCAACAACTAAACAATTAAAAATCAATTCATACTCAAAATGTGGTAAGGCAACGTAAAAAACAAAAAATTTCTTTCATAAAAGTTGGAAGTAACGTAAAAAAAATTTTCCACTTAGTTATAGTTATCGGCAACGTGAATAACAAAAAATCATAAATAAAAGATATGAAGCAACGTAAACAAAAAAAAAATCCCAAAATAATAATTATCGAGAACGAAAAAAAATTGTTTTTCATAATTTATAATTAATTGTCGCAAATAATAATTACACCGTGCGACAGCATTTTTCACACCGGAAAACTGCGTGAAACTAGAGACCAAATATAGTACTACTGCGTACTCAGTTTTTTATTTCTACATCCTTTGTCATTTTAAAAGGACTTCAAAATTTTGAAGGGGATAAAAATAAAAAAAATACAAAAAATACTTAACTTCGTTAGAATATAGCGATATTCAAGAATTTAAATAAAATTGATTTCTTATCTATTTGTAAAAAAAGGATATGAAAAAGGTCCTTTGAAAATTTTAATCCTTTATATCCTTGAAAATTCATATAGAATTTTCTTGAAAAGTAAGTATGTTAAAACCCAAAATCTCCTTGATCACGTGCCAAAAACTTAAAAAACTTATAATAGTTAAGTCCCTGATTTATGTATATACCTTTGGACCTTATTTTATCCAAAAAGTGTAATAAGTGATGAAGTGGTTTGAATTAACCAAAAGATTGACTGATTTATTGGTCAGATATAACTCATGACTTTCAAATCCATCAGAACTCCAAAAAACAATCTACAATGCAACCAGTTCGATATGAGTGGAATAGTTGCATTTTGTGTTATGATCCTTCTGGAAGCTTCAGGTGTCTAGCTGCAATGCGAACAATTGCCAAGTTAGTTATATACCTTTGGACTTTATTTTATCCAAAAAGTGTAATAAGTGATGAAGTGGTTTGAATTAACGAAAAGCAGTAAATCTTTAATCGGTTAGACACTACTCATGTCTTTCAAATCCATCAGAGCTCCAACAAACAATCTACAATGTAACCAGTTAGATATGAGTCGAATAGTGTTTTGATCCTTTTGGAAGCTTTAGGTGTCTCGCACAATTGCCAAGTATACCTAGCAAAAGTTTGCTAAGTTATCAATGGAACATGCAGAATGTGTGAAGATTGTATGAAGCCTTGATGCCTATTGCTAATTTTTTCAGTCCTCGAGCAGATCATGTAGCAGAATTTTTGGAAATTTATTAGTTATAGCCTATTTCCACCGGGCCTTAAATGCATTTAACGCTTAAATGCATTTAACATCGCATTTAAATGCTCTAATTCCCATGCAATTGTTTTTGTATCAAAGTGAGTTAACTCACTTTCAAAACTGAGTTAACTCAGTTTTGCCGTTTACAGACGTCTAACAGAATATGTTATGTTAAAAGCTGGAGCAATTTTGACAAATGTACAAGTTTTGATAGCATGCTTTTCGGCGCTGCAAGAGCCGTACGAACACAAACAAAAGAGGGATTCGAATTGCGTTCGGTGTGGTAGACTTTTTGCGAAGACAATTACTTTTTGCTGCATTTTTCGCAAAAATACATATCGTCTGTCATAATCAAAGTCAAAACTTTTATTATTTGCCAACAATAAATGTTGAAAGAGAAAATCAAAAACGTGGAGCTTCTCACTAACCCTCTCGACATTAAAAATTCAGACAGCTCTGGTATCAATCAGCTGACAACTTTGAAAAATGAAATGAACATTGACAAATGAAATAAATTTTCACAAATATGAAAACGCAGACATTCCTAGACTGTTGAGAAGGAAAGCCAATTGGCTTTCTTGCAGTAGAGGGGCTACAAGAAACCATACATAAGTATTCAAGGAGATGGCGGCGATGGGTAAGCTGTGGCTGCCCAGAAATAAATGCAGAATTTGGCTTGACCAACTAAAAATGTAAACAAAAACCAGCTGTTGGAGTTAACTCAGTTTTGGTGGAAACGCTTGACAGTTCTCAAGCTTAACAGAGCCTTTAAATGCATTTAAGGGCTCGGTGGAAATAGGCTATTACACTCACGTTCTAACAGATGAATGATTTTTTTAACCTGAGCACATAATCCCTTTTACCGGCCTAGTACCATTTTGCGGTGTGAGAAGACGAGCTCTCTCTATCCTAATGAGAAAAGACGAGAAGAGAGAGGAACTCATACTGGGACAACCAATTGGGAATAGAACATTTCATTGAGTCCTACAATGGAAGAATAATCTGAGAATTAAGTATTACAGATATTTTGACAGGGCATTGCAGGTTAATTCATTATTTGACTAAACTAGAAATTCGTCAAGACGAATTTCGGAAGAAGTATTTGGAGGACTATGAAGTGACAGATGCCAAATGGGGTTTCAGTGGCTTAGAAACTAATTCCTCTTTTTTGCAATTCCTCCCGGAGACCTCCTTAAAGTACTTGAAGGAGAAAAATTAGGTCTTTTAGGCCGTAGTGCACTTTCTTCTTCAATAATAACATAAATGCAATTTTAACTGGTGTCGCTAAGGATCCTTGATATATGATATTTATGTGTCTTAGTCCTTACAGCTGTCAGTTATTAGTTTATCAAGAGGCCAAGTAAACGAAAAGATTTATTTTGCAGATCAATTGGCATCTACCGAAGTTAAGCAGGGCTGCCATGCGTTGACAAGTTGGAACACTAGCTTCAAAATTTCATTCTTATTTGTTTTTAACTGCTTAAAGAGCAATCGTACATACCAACTGGTTGTTGGAAGGGCAATGGATACTGCCAAATCGATTCTCCTGGCAATCCTGATCATGTGTATATATATTTATGAACAAAAGAAACCCACTGGGTGGTTGGCTTTGGCAAATTCTTTGACAGGTAGTGATTGTAGTCGGTAAGTGGCGCTTCATGCTGAAGGATATGAGTTCATTAGAATCTGTCAAGAAATCATTTGCATATAAGTATATAATTTTTCATTCCGATTGCGAGGCATTAAAAACTCCTGGTTAAACTGCATCTCATTCCAGAGTCTAAAAGCAGTCGTCGCTTTTTTATTTCATACATTTCAAGTGTACAGAAGAATTCGTCTGGTCCAGATCGCAGGATAGTTAGGAAAAATGTTTCTACAAATATAAACTCGAAATGCTCTTAAAGTCCCCATGACGGCCATCGTAAAGCGCTTAGATGCACTGCCCTTTGCTTTCATTTGAAACAATAATAATAGTCGAATAAATAGCAGTCATGGCGCCTAAATATATGCGCTGATTTAAGTAATTGGCTCAGATTCCCGGTAAGCGGCAACATAAAACCTTTCGAAACTTCAGCCATTAAAGTATCACATTCAGTGCAGCTTTCTCATTACACTTTTAAAGCACAGCCTGTCAAATTATACCAAGCGACGAAATAAAGGTATCAGCTTCGTTTGCTGTCATTACGCGCCCACCCAAAGACACAGCGAGCATTCGTTGCTGAACATGTAGCCTACAATTGGGCGCATGCATGCGCTAACGGTGCCAAATTGAAATCCGCGCAACGACGAATAAACACAAAATATAAGAGACAACGAACGACCGTCAACTGCTGGCAACATGACAACTGCGCAACCAGTCCGCCGGCCTTGTAGCAACGCTCGCCGACAAGGATGCGAACTGTTGCCGCGATTGTCGGGGCCAACACAGTCGACGACAGGCGGCGAACATGTCACGGCGCGCAGAAACGACAAGCGTGACGACGCAACAGCCATTTCGGGTACACCTTCGCAAGGAGTTTCGGTGGTGGTGCGTCGACAGGTCGCGCACAACGGGCGACGTGTAGACACATCGGAATGCCGCGTGCGGCGAAGATAAACGACGGCGCGCATAATTGCGCTGCCAAAAATCAAATCAACTCAAATAAAGCGAAACGCGGAGCTGCCAAGAGGCCAAGCGAATGGCTGATGAACATACGGCACGCAAGTGTGCAGGGCCGTTTCTAGGCGACGCATCATTGAATTAAAACTGGGCCCTAAAAGTATACAGTAGTGTACGATGAGAGCGTTGCATATGGCTAATGTGTGAAGTCTTAAGGTCGATTTTCGAGCATACTTTCAGGCAGCGATTTGAAATTGCTTCTATGCTTCGAGTTAAGTTTAATAAAAATCAATTTTTTTGGTTAAAGTCTAAGTGCATCTTCTCTTTATTGTCATCTTAGGGCCTTAACTACTACGTTTTTATTTATTTTATATTTATTTGAAAACAATTCCTAGAATTATGTAACAATTCATAAAGACTAACAAACAATAAGGAAAGATAAAAATAATATACAGGGTGGCTAGTATAAACTGAAACAATTCAAAGATGCTCTTGAAATTTTATTTTTGAACGTATAAAAGCAAGAAATTCCTTATATCTTTTATTATTATCTTACATTATTACATTTCAATATATCCGCCTTTCGCTGCGATAATTTTGTCCAATCGGTGGAAAAACGTTTTGCACGCTGAACGTACGTGCTTTTGTGGAATTCAGATCCATTCCCGGACAAGTGTGGATTTGATTTGACTTGGATCGTTTAGTACCTAAGCAGGAACTTTACATAATTTTTTAATGCCTGGATAGTACAAGACAGGACGATTCTTATCCTGTAAAGTAAACATTTTATACAAATAAATGTTATTGCTTAAAAGTAGTGTCCAACCGAATATTCGGTTTCGGTTTCGGCCCAAATAAGTGGATTCAGTTTCAGTCAAAAAATGGCCGAACGGCCGAAACCGAAACTTTCTAGAATATTTTTAAATTTTATTGTGTAGCAGTTATATAGTGAAAGGAGGAGTAATTTAGATGCCACCAATGTAAATAAACTTATTTCTTTAGCATATAATATTAAATTATTTAATTTTGAATATTAGCGAGTAAGGTACGAAAGGGTGATTTTTTCATGTTTATGTTTTTCAAAAATTAATAAATTGTTTTTATTAATAAGTATTTATTTATTAATGTTATGTTTGTTTGTTGGTTCTTTATTTACTTAATGTAAAATTCGTTTGTTGAAAAATAAATGTTTGATATGATGATTTTTAATTCGGTTTCGGCCGAATATTAAAAAAAAACCAAAATTCGGTTTCGGTTTCGGCCCAAAAAAGATGTTTCGGTCGGACATTACTTAAAAGAATGTTTGCGTTTTTCGGGTTGTACCATCGTCTTTAAGTTTTGGTTTCGGAGAACTGAATTCCCACATAACTTGCCCGCTGAATGCGGCCCTGTACAATCATACACGCACTGTCATAGACATATGAGAGCTTTAGTTCTTGTTGTTGTTGGGGGTAGAAATTAAAATCCTGCTGGCGCATTTAACAAAACGAACGAAGCCGAACAGCAATAATGCACAACAGCCACGTCACCAAAGGAAGTGCGCCATAAATGAAGTGCGATCGAATGGCGGACGGAGTAACTGGTTGACGCTGCCGGCAATCGAGGCGTCGCGCTACATGTTGTACGCAGCAACAAATGAAGCGCAAAGCTAAGCACTTATTTTCTAAAGAATTTTACTTTGTGTGCCATCATTTTGTGTTGTATTTGCTGTTGTTGGGCTTTATTTATTTATTTATTTTTTGCTTGCATCCAGCATGGAGTTTACTTCATTTTTTCTTCGTTTTTTCATTTCTTTCTTGTTCGTTTTATTTGGCAGTGACATTGAGCTGCGGCTGAAATTAATTTAAACGTATTGCGTTATTTCGACTGCGTGATTTGTGTGCGATGACGGCACTGAATTGATTCTTATTGTTGCTGACTTTTAGGCGCTTAAGCGTGTGTGTGTGTGTGTGAATGAACAATGCTAATCATGTGCATAAGATTAAATCTGTCGCCATTGACTTGATGAGTGCGCGGCTGTGGATGAGTGAGTGTGTGAGTGGATTATGGCATTGGAGCGGAATATTCCAGCGCTGTCAGTTGGCAACGCAACATTGTTATGCGAACAACAATGCGAGCGCGCCTGAAAGTATGCCTGACGTGAAAGAACGCTGCGTGTGATGTCTGTGGGAGAAGGTAAAAATTGGTCTAATGTCAATAAATGCAATGTTTGAACATTTATAACACCATGCTACAAAATTAAAAAAAAATGTTCACACCGGAAAAATCCGCATGGGCGTGAAACTAGAGACCAAACATAGTAATACTGCGTACTCAGTTTTTTATTTCTACATCCTTTGTCCTTTTGAAAGGACTTCCAAATTTTGAAGGAATAAAAAATAAAAAAAATATAAAAAAATACTTAAGCTCGTTAGAATATAGCGATATGTACATCAAATGAAAGAGAAAAGGCTCAAGAATTGAAATGAAATTAATGTTCTACCTATATGTAAAAACAGGATATGAAAAAGGTCCTTTGAAAATTTTAATCCTTTATATCCTTGAAAATGTACATCGAATTTTCTTGAAAAGTAAGTATGTTAAAACCCCAAATCTCCTTGATCACGAGTCAGAATTTCATTACTCTAACTTTATTAGTTCAAAAGTTATTGAGAAAAAGGCGGAAGCTGCAATTCTAATGAAGTACAAAATTCTAATTTATTTGAGTATCAGTATTTTAAAGCGACAATAATAAAATAATAATAAAACAAAAATTAAATAAAATAATTAAAGATTTGATTCGGTTCAATGACCCCAGGGGGTCCCACATGGACCAAATAGTGGTCCATAGTGGTACCAAATTGTGGACCGAAGGTCTATAAACTGTTTTTAATAAGTAATAAATAAGTACATTTTAAAGTAATTAAAGGAATAATGCAAATTTCCATGGAATTAAGAATTTATTTTTTCAGCCTTAAATGAGCATAAACACCGATTTGAAGTAAATCTCAACACAAGAAAATAACACAAAAGGTCATAATTAACAATTAACAAAATTTAGAATCTGTTAAATTTCGTTTATATTCCTTGCATGACTTCCAAAAAAATCACATCATTTGCAACTTTCCAACGTAGGTTAACATCAAAGCCCTCTTGTCCTGTCCTACTCGATCTTCATTTGTTTTCCTAGCTCACACTTTTGCACATTCTATATGTTTTTTGTCGATTCGTTTTTATTTGCTTTCTTTTCAATAAACAAATGATTTTTATTTCGCCAGCGGTACGTGATTCTCATTGTTGAGCAGCTCGGAGGGCTGCGGGGACGGGTGCGGTGACAAGGTGCTGGCAGGCAAACAGGTTGGCAGCGAGAAAGCATTGTGCGGATGGACGCTTGGGACATTTGACACTCGCGGCACGTGAGTTAAATAGAAAAATCTGCCGATTAGGAAGTTGATGAAGAGAAATGAAGCCGAAAGCTGGCAGCGGAAATTTGCAGGCGTTGGCATTTCTTCGTGTAATTTTTTCGGCTGCTGTGCGGTTAGTCCAATGTCGTGGAAGATTTTCTGCAATTGTGCGCTTTTTAGGTGAATTTTTTTATTTCCAAAGACTAAGCGTAAAGGTCAAAGCAAATCAATTACTTGAAGGCCAACGGAGCAATAACATATAATAGTTTTAGCTTTACTCGGCATTAGTGCTTCAGTAAAATATTGTTTAAATGTGCAGTTGTGGTTGATATGAAAAGTAAAAGAAAATTTTTTCATATTTTACTTCATGAGCTTTAAAAAAATTTCCTAAATAGCCTAAAGAATAACTGTAGTAATTTATACATAAAGTATGCAACAATACATCTAATTAACAATGATTAACATTGTTTGACTTCTTCATCAGAGCAAGCAAAAGCAGCACAGAGTCCCATTTAGACAAAACATAAATGCGAATTGAATTTTCCTTTCGCGCACAAACTTCTGTGTGCCACTAACTGACGGCAGAGAGCGACGCGTGGCGCTGCAGAAGAAGCGAAAAATGCCAAAATTGAAATCGAGTTAGTTGAGTTTGAGGCCGAGGTGAGTAATTTAATTAAAAAGACGCCGAACAAATGAAAAGCTTCGGGCGACAACAATAACAACCGGCAGTTAGTTGAGTTCACAAACAATCAGAGCGAATAAGTAATTGCATTAAAGTAGCAAATGGAGAAAAGGACGCTGCAGGAGTCGAACGCGATGCGCTGCGGTTAGCCGACAAGCAACCGAACGAGTAAAACGTCAAATGTCTAATGACGTGCAGTAGATTTCAAGTACCAAATAGCACATAAATGTTGGCTGCCAGCAAAGTGGGAAAGTGGTGGTGGCGTATGGTAGCAGTAAATGTGTGTGTGCGTGTGCGTGTGTAAAGTGCGAAATAGTGCTCGCGGGAAAAACACGGGCTGAAAGGACATATGACACACAGAGCTGCCAATGGCAAAGATTAAGCAAACAAAGACTTGGAGTCGAAAATGCACATACCGTAAGATGTGATAATGGCAACAATGGCATTGGCTTTTAATTTGAAATTCGATGTTTTTAAAAATTGTTGAAAAATGTGAACCTATTTACTTACATGGAGACATTAGATTTCTACTAACGTTTAGTCAAGAGATTTGCTGAAGATCACTTGCCTAATATAATATTTTTATATAGTGAAAACAATGCTTGATTTATTATTTATTAATTTTCTACAAACTTTAAAGTTTTGTTCTGCACTTATGATTAAAGTATTTTATTTATTTAATGTTTTTATTTTGTTTTTAATTAATTTTTTAAACACTGAAGATCACTTTTCTAATAAGTATAATGTTTGATTTATTAGATATATTACACCGTGCGACAGCATTTTACACACGAAAAAAACCATATAGCGTGAAACTAGACTGACTCCAAATATAGTAATACTGCGTACTCAGTATTTCATTTCTACATCCTTTGTCCTTTTAAAAGGACTTCAAAATTTTGAAGGGGATAAAAAATAAAAAAAATATAAAAAATACTTAACCTGGATAGAATATGGCGATATGTATATCAAATTAAAGAGATAAGGCTGACGAATTTAAATAAAATTGATTTTGTATATATTTCTAAAAAACGTATATGTAAAAGATCCTTTGAAAATTTTAATCCTTTATATCCTTGAAAATTTGTACAGAATTTTCTTGAAAAGTAAGTATGTCAAAACCCAAAATCTCCCTGATCACGTGTCAAAATTTTATTACTCTAACTTTATTGGTTCGAAAGTTATTAAAAATAGGCGGAAGCTGCAATTCTAATGAAGTACAAAAATTCTAATTTATTTGAGTATCAGTATTTAAGTAATAAAAAGATACAGAATCAATGAACCGAGAATAATGAAATTTTGACACGTGATCAAGAAGATTTTGGGGTTTGACATACTTACTTTTCAAGAAAATTCTGTACAAATTTCCAAGGATATAAAGGATTACAATTTTCAAAGGACTCTTTTCATATCCTTTTTTTTAGAAATATATAAAAAAATCAATTTTATTTAAAAACTTGAGCCTTTCCTCTTTCATTTGATATACATATCGCTATATTCTATCCAGGTTAAGTATTTTTTATATTTTTTATCCCCTTCAAAACTTTGAAGTCCTTTTAAAAGGACATATTTGGTCTGTTGTTTCACGCACATATGGATTTTTCCCGGTGTGAAAAATGCTGTCGCACGGTGTTATTAAAGAATTTGTAACTTATTTTTTAAAGTTTTCAAGATTCGTTCTGCATTCATTATGAAATTATTTTATTTATTTATTTATTTATTTATTTATTTTTTTTATTAATTTTCTTTAACACATTTTTTAAAGGTGTATTGTGGAAATTTTCTTTATTACATATTCCCAACGCATCGAAGCCAATCTTTGATAAGTATTGTTGATAAATTTAATTCACGCTTCAAACCATTCATTCATAGCGCTCAAAAGATTCATTCTGCAAGAAATCTTTTTTTTAAGAAATGAAGTTGGTGAATTTTTTATTGTTCTCAACGCCTTGAAGATAATATTTATTATATAAATTTTCTCCAAACTATAAAAGATTCGTTCAGCACTGATATAAAAATTTTATAGTGCAATATTTTAATGTCTTTATTAATTTTCTTTCAGACTTCAAATATTCAAAGAAATTTAATGGTGCACTTTTTTTTACTAAGTATTCTCAACACCACATTTTACGGTATAGCCAGCCACATTGCAGCGAATAGTTATATGAGCACATACACATACCGTTATATAAAGTATATATGTGTATTATATGCACTTTAAATTGAGCAGATAAAATCGATTTGTGCGCTTGTGTTAGTGTTGACGATTACAATGCGCCTAATGGAATTTTGCCACTTGAAAGTTAATGTTCTAAACTTTTGTTCTATGTCACTTGTGGCATTATAAATCTGCTATCAGTTGTTCAGAGTACTCGGTCTGGATTAACATACCAATTGATTGATTGGTTGGGTTAACACTGTTGGAAGTATTAGGAGAAGTGTGTTATATAAAAATGTAGAATTAAACGACTTTGAGATTCCTCCATTCGAGTTAGCTTTAGTTAATTCTAAGTTCATATTATTTTCATCTACTCAACGCATTTGATAACCTCAACTTACTTTTATGAGGAGTAGTATCCAAAGCAATCTATGGGATCGATTGCTTTAGTAGTCCATACATTGCTTTGCATAGTTTATTATCGGATAACACAGGACAAGCCTTCGTACTAAGAAAACTTCTCAGACAATTTTTTAATTGATTGACTCAATTTTATTTGAGCGCGCATCAAAGATGGACATCAGAAATGACAAAATACGCCATATTTTACAGGTTTTCTTCGATTAAGACGAAAACGCAAGCCAGGTGATCACAAATATGAGTACTGTTTATGGTTGTTGGTGAAATATGCACCACGCCTTGACAAGCCAATTTGAGAAAACGTCAATCAAACTTGGAAATCGTCGATACCAACCATCATGTGAGCACTGTTTCGATTGTCCAGGATTTGGCTCCTGCACAAAAGATCGTTTAGAACCACTTAAATAAGGCTGGATACAAAAAGGAGCTCAATGTATGGTAGCAAAGAATATACAATGTTCCATACTTTTTGATGGTAGCCACACAAGTTAACGCAGAAAACCTCATGAACTGATTTCCATTTTGCGACAAAATCGACTAATTTGTGAAGTGGACGTTGACTGGTGTTGAAGAATGGATCACCTACGACAACGTCGAACCGCGTTGAGAAGGTGCAACCGGTGGTCAAGCCGGGATTGATGGTCAGCAAAGTTTTGCTCTGTGTTTGGTAGGGAAGCTACTATGAGTTGCTTCCTTTTGGCCAATAGAAGAGGGATTGTGTTCCATCAGGACAAAGTCGCATTGATATTGACTCGTCAGAAATTCCGGGTTCATCGTTTAGAGGTTCTTATAGTCCGGACCTGGCACCAAGTGATAACCAACTGTTTCTATATATGGCGAATGATTTTACTGGCGAAAAATTTACCATTAGAGAAGCGAAAGAGAAGATAATCGACTGTCCCAGTTTTTATCCATTCAAAACGAGGGTCCTTACCTTACCTGAAATTACCCATAAAATCTATAACATTTGACTTAAATCGGATCATTGTAACTATGCAAAATGAAGCTTTTAGTTTCAAGTAAAATTAATGCATTTCTTTTTACCTCATAAAGTAAATTTTTTTTATATATGTTTTGTGTCTGCCATGAATTCAATCAATGGTCTGACTATCTTAATTTAAAAAAGTGGTCCAAAAAGAGTTGCAAAAATAAGTTGAAATTCAATTGTTTGTAATAATTACATTCGACTAGACATTATAAAATAGCATCTCAAAGTAGCAAAGACAATTTCTATAAAAATTTTCATGTGATCCAATTTGTTGCGGCACCCAGGAATGTGCCAACGCTAAAAATCTCAAAGTGATTTATTAAGTGTTCTCTAAATTAACCTTTTAATTTTTTTAGCATTTAGCTTTTTAAATTATTCCCACAAAAAAACACCAAGCAAACTTTCTCCCTTAAATTTTCACTGATGAAAATTTTTGTTAAAACCCTAAAAAATGAAATAAATTTTAAAAGTTTTACTTTCAGGGTCAGTTGAATGCCAGACTTGAACATTGGCTGGCGCATTTAGTAGATGCGACATGTATGCGTGTGTGTGTGTGTGTGTGTGTATGGCTGTGTGCGTGTACGTGCACTTTGAGGGCTTAAAACTTTTCTGCATACATTTTAATTCGCATTAAAATGAGCACAGCCAGCTTAGAAAACTATTAAACTGAACTTAGAATGTGAACAGTTGTGACCGTATTTCCGTGTTTTTGTTGTTGTTGTTGTTTCGTTGCCATTGTTTCGCTTCAATATTTGGTTGCTGCTGAAGCAACAATCAAATTTTAATTGCGGTTTGTACGCGGTTTGCTTGTGTTTTATGTATGTATGTGTGTTAGTACTTGAGTGTGTGTGTATGTGTGTGGGAGTGTGTATGCGTATTTGGGTTTGTATTTAAACTTGTATTGGTTGTGCTCTAACAGCAATGTTGGGGTTGACAACTGCGGCACTGGGCATCGACAAATTTGTATATATGTGTGTGTGTGTGTGTGTACTATATGTGTGCCAGCTGTACTGTGACCATTGAAACAATGGGTGTTTGGTTGATGTTGGTGCTGATTTATAAAAATTATATTATTTATATTAATTAGAATTAGATTAAGTTGAAACCGGTGCTAAACAATTTGTTTGCACTTTTGTCTGTTGGATGGATGGAATACAAAAATAATGAAAGAATGAAAGTTGTTAAGATATGCTTTCGTTTTCAATGTTTTTGAACTCGCCTAATGGAAATTTTCAGCCAATTAAGCGGTCGGTTATGATGTTTTTGGCCGATACCGGAGCCAAGGCCGATTAATCCTTTAAACACTTGTTTGCTTTCAAGACTTTTTAAGGTTTATAAAAGTGTATTCTATTTGTAAAAATTATTAAATTAAAATAATTTCATTAAAAAAAAAACATTTCTACAAAAAATTTATTACTAAATAACATAAAACTAATAAAAAGAAAGTGAAATTTAAAATAATAAACCAAATGTTAACAATTTCTGGTCATTTATAAACTGATAACATGCCATTAAATTTATTTTCCCAGCGAAAACAATTCAATGTCCTTAATTCTTTTCATTTTGCTTTTCCATCTGCTTCGCTGTATCCATTTCAAAGGTATTCAATGTAATTAATTCTTGTTTTTCTTAACATCCATTTAAGATTTTGCGGTTTTCGAATTCATTGAATTTCAAATCGATGTCCCAATTCTGCCACTGTGTGTCACTTTGCATTTAAATTAAATTGGTCACATGCGGGTGTGAAGAAAAAAGAAGAGCAAGAAGCAACGAAATGAGTAAGAGCTCAAAAAACAAACAGAAAAGATGTGCACAACAGTTCAAAAAGCGTATTTGGCAATATTTTCCACTTTAATGCGTTCACAATTTACCGTTGAAATTCCAGTTCAGTTGCTCCCTTCGTCCTTCTGGCTCTTTGGCCTTTGGCCATTGGACGAATTGCATTCGTTTAGGAAAGAGTGGCAATTTTCGCTGTGGGGCAGCTAATGAAATACGAGCTAAATTGACAACAAAATATTGAGCAGTAACAGTGGCGAATGGTTGCCCCTGGTTTTGGCAACAACTGGCAGCTAACAACAACTAAATTTTCAGCATATTTCGCATAGGTAGAATTTCACTTATTTTTGTGATTCGAAAATAGCTTTTTGATGATTTTATGTTCCGTTGTGATATCTTAACTTTCTTCAGAGTTCAGAATATTGTCTTTGAAAAACTTACTCAGATGCTCTTCGCAATTTTCTTTTGAAGCGTATTTGAAAAAAAGGTTAAGTAAACCATTTCAAAAGAAATGATTCTTTAAAGTCAAGAGTACTGAAAAATGCCGAATACTTTGTCCTCAAAGCAAAATGAAAATAAAATTCCGAAAATTTACAATGTTATAGAGATTTGAAGGAGGTGTTGCACGACGTCGATAAACAAATTATAGTCGTGTCTGGATATAGTGAACTAATTATTGCAAGTCTTGTTCACAGTATTGAGGTTGTTCACTATATCAAGGTTAACATTTTTGTTCAAAAACTCGTTTTATTTGCTCAAAATACACTTTTTGTTTTTTGCTGGAAATTGCTTTCAAAATTTTGTTCAATATCACTGCACAACTAAATCAAATTTTTTTTTAAATAACAAAGTTCTGACAAAGGATTCTGGTAGAGGGGCCCAAAAAAATATACGTATATCGGCGTTTTGAAAGTTTACGTCTGAATTTTTTTTAGGGGGGGTCACAGTTTTCCCCTTTTTGCACATTCTTATGGTGAATCGGCATACGAAAACTATGTAATCTCACATTTTAGGTATATGATGTGTTCAGCAAATTGATGTAAAATACTACGAAGAACATTTTTGTGGAGCATTTTAACCCTGTAGCTCTTATTGGTATGGGTCAAATTGACCCTTTTTTCTAAAATGCCAAAAATGCCCTGTAAAACAGGACTTTTTAAGGACAAAATGTACCACGAAAATATTTGCCATAAAATTCGACTATAGGTCCCTGAATACATGAAAGCTCAGAAATTAACTTGAACATCAGAATTAAGCCAAACCCGAAAATGTGTTTAAGTGTTTATTTTGTACTTAATCAAAATTGGTACGCCCATATCCATATAGGCGTGAAACTAGAGACCTTTCCTGTCATTTTAAAAGGACTTCAAAATTTTGAAGGGGATAAAAAATAAAAAAAATAGAAAAAATACTTAACCTCGTTAGAATATGGCGATATACAAGGTGCAACCCAAAGTAAACAGGACTTTTATAAAATAAAGAAAACGGATGATTATTTTTGTATAATTCTTTTTATTTATTCAAAATACTCTCCTTCTGCTTCGATACAACGTTTTGCACGGTCCAAAAGCATTTGGAATGAGTGTTTTAGGTCATCGGCCGGCATCGCCTTCAGAATGTTGGTACAAGCCTTTTGGATGTCCTCAACGTCCTTATAACGGTTTCCTTTCATCGGCAAATGCAACTGACCGAATAAGTAGAAGTCACAGGGAGCCATATCAGGCGAATACGGTGAATGATTGATGGTAAAAATGCGATTTTTGGTCAAATAATCGGTCGTAACTAGGGCTCTGTGAGCCGGTGCATTATCATGCAATAAACGCCAACTTCCTTCCTCGCGATATTCTGGCCGAATACGACGAATGCGATGCACCAAACCCTTCAAAACTTCAACATAAAACAAAGCGTTAATTGTTTTTCCCGGTGGAACAAACTCTCGATGAATTATTCCCTTTGAATCGTAGAAACAAATGAGATGAGTTTTGATTTTTGACTTCTCACGGCGGGTTTTTTTCGGATTTGGCTCATCTGGGTGCTTCCATTCGGCACTTTGACGCTTTGTTTCGGGATCATATTGAAAGCACCACGTTTCGTCACCGGTTACGATGTTGAACAAGAAATTTGGATCACGTCTGGCTTCCCGAACGATGTCTTTTGCGTGCTCAATTCTCTGCGCTTTTTGGTCGTCGGTTAAAGTGTGCGGAATGAAGCGAGAACACACTTTACGGAGACCCAAATGTTCGGTTAAAATGCGATCAATTGATGTTTTGGAGATGTTCAATTCCATTTCCATCAATTCCAATGATGATTTTGGCTGCATTTTGATAAAATCACGCACAGTTTTGATGGCATCGTCAGTAATCACAAATTTCGACTGGCCAACGTGTTCGTCGTCATTCAAGTCTTCACGACCATTCTTGAATCGATTCAACCACTCATTAACACGGCCACGGGATAAACAATCATCACCATAAACTTGCTTTAACAATTTAAACGTTTCGGTAAAAGTTTTACCAAGTTTAAAACAGAACTTAATATTAGCTCTTTGTTCGATCGACATTCTCGTACCAAAGTTAAAAACATACTGTCACATTGAGCGGGATATTTCGGCGTCTACTAGACCAAATGTCATGAAATTTAGACAGTATGTGAATGAAAGATGTACCTTTCCAACGCATGTCCTCACACATAGATGGCGCCACCAGAAACGTCCCTATTGCAAAAGTCCTGTTTACTTTGGGACGCACCTTGTATGTACCTATATATCAAATGAAAGAGGAAGGACTCAAGAATTTACATAATAAGAATTTAAATAATATTTAATAAATTTATTTTTTGTATCATGCATTAAATCTTTCTTCTGTCAAAACGAAAACATGTTCGACAACATTTTCGATAACAGCTAAATTGAGGTGTGAACAGCAAAAGCAATAAACGCAATTAAGAAGTAAATTACCTCAATTTATTTGTCTGTCTGAACAGGACTTGAATCTGGATTTTCATTCACACTTTTCTTATATATTCAACACATTGTACGAGTGCACAATTTTATTCACACATCAAATGAATCTCAGCCCAGCATGTTGAACATATTTTGATTTACGCGCATTTGTGCAGCTTGAAAATGTTTCCAATTATTTTTGCAAAATCGAAAAAAACAAAAATAGAATAGCTTTCACTGATGAGCGACGCCTTGTTCACTTTGCTAAGCGCTCATTTGTACTCTACTCAGCGACCAGCGATTGCACATTCCCCGCACCCTGCCACACCCTCGCGGCTCGCCACCTGGCGCACTCAATCACGCACTTCATTTGTGGAAATTGCATTATTTTCCAAGCTGTGATTTTTATTTTCTCCTGCTCGCGTTTTCGCTGCTCTTTACGAAAGCTTCTCGTTCCAGTTCAGTTCACATTTTGTTGCCGCCCGCGGCCACTCCATGTTCCACGCGCCACGTTCGAGTGCAGTTTGCAACATCTCAAGGAGAAATTTCTCATCTCGCTCGCCAGCGACGTGCAATCTGTGAAAATTCCCCCGAGCGCAATGCGCGTCAAACGCTGCTAAAATTGCAATCATCATCGAAGGATATTTCGTTGCCGCACTCGATGAGTCCACATCGTTTTTTTTTCTTGTGTTTGCTTGCAACTTCACTTTTAATCTTGCCTTGCGTCGTGTTATTTGTTTGGTTTTGTTTGTTTTGTACCTTCGCTTTTCATTTAAGTAATCGCTCTTGAAACACTGATCGAGCGAGTTGATGGCGGCGCGATGCAGACGGACGATTTGTTACAGCTTCGGGGTTTCATTTCTGCATTGGATTGAACGCTGGTTTTAATTAGCGCTAATTGCAGTCGGTGTCTGAGGGGCAAGCTGGAGGAACAAGGAATGTCGAGTGTCGAGTGGGGTTCAGCGATGTAAGAGTGTCACCATGTACTTGTTGCTAATTTTTTAAGGGTTGTTGGTTTGGTCTTTGGTTTCAAAGAGGATTTTGAGGATGTAGAGATGTTTGTTTTTTAATAGAGTTCTATGCAAATAATTACAAATAAAACAAATAATTTTAATAAACAATTGAAAAGATTAAGCAACACTTAGGGAAGATGTTAATAGTTCTTTCTGCTGACCAAAGCGTGCAATGAAACGAATGAAAAGAATACTACAAAACGTTTACAGGACTTTGATATTTCAAACACCATGCGTTGGATATTAGTCCAAAAGTCTAGTTAAGTCTATTAACCCCTTTGACCCCGAATTTTACTCTGTGTCTCGAAATTAATTTTTGGTATTTAAATCGTGAAACACTAGCCTAAGAACTGTCTCGCCTCTTTGTTAGAGTTCTAGAGCTAGTTTGAAGAATTTTAGCTTAAAACGGGTTAAATAAATTTTGTATCAATATTTTTATTAACAAAAATATTACTCAATAACTCTAGAAAATTACAAAATTATGACTTTTTGATTTTATTTAACCATTATAAAAGAAACACGGTTTTTATCAAACGCATCCAATTAATAGACTTCAATTAGAACACAAACTTTCCCTCATATCGCTGCAAATTATTGGAAATTAATTTGGGGGTAAAAGTAAAATTTTAATAATTTGCTTGAATTCACTTCTAAAAATATTAATTTTTTGGTGCCTACTTAAATTAAACCCATAAATCAATCGTAGCTTTTGCTATAAGATGACAAATAGGTGAAGTTGCCCTCAGGCAATTTTGGGGTCGAAAGGTTTAACTAAAAAAGTTGCCGAATTTGAGTCTCTTTACTAAAGAAGCTCATTGGTGTCTTCGTAAATTCTCTTTGCTACGAAGTTAACAATGTCCAGAATATTTAGGATCCAGGATCCAAGGAATCAAATTGATTTAACCATCTTTGCGCAATCAGCTGCTAATCCTCTGAAAATTGAAATATTTGATGGAAATTTTATATGAATCGAATTTTAACTAAACGCGGTAAGGATATGAATCTGCTTAGCCATGCTCACCTATTCGTCTGATAACCGATTGATGCGTTTAATTCCTTTCGAAGGAGTTCCGAATATAGGAACGCATTATAAAGTTGCCTCTTTTAACACTGATGTAAGGTTCGGAACATTTGTTTCAAAGTTGGATTGTTTCAAAATGCGCCTAAGCCCGTTGTACACATTCGAATTATCGCCCACAATATGTTAAATATGTTATTTGTTTGACAATTTTTAAAAATCTCTTGAACATAAAAATTCATTGAGGATTGATCGATTCATGAATCTTTTTAGTGCAAGTTATTTTTAACCCGAATTAAAACCGAAGTAGTAAAGATTTAAAAAAAAAAGTGGAAAGATTTGATTGAACCAAAAGTATTGAAATTTTATAAATGGAAAAAGCTAAATAGAGGCATTGAAATAGAAAATGTAAATATTACTCAATTAAACGTTAGTGCAGAAAATTTTGTATTTTGACATCACATGATTATAGCTGGAAATGAATGTACGAGTATCATGTCTTACATTAAATTCCTTTTGAGCTATAATACTTACGTTGAACATTTTTCTTCTTTTGAAGAGTACGAAAAGATTTACAGATACCAATGCAGCTTTCATAATCGGTATCTCACATTCTAACCGGCTGAAAACCCTTTCTACTGCCGGCGGATTGCCTATGGTTGCCCTTCTACGGCCCCCTGTTCGTGTTTAGCTCTTTAAAGGTCGACCGTAATTATTCGGCATTATTTCGAGTTGATTGTTGGCTTAATGATATTTTTTTGTTTGCTTTGCTGTTAAATTGTAAAGGGGTTTTTAATAGCTACGTTCGAACTTTGGCAGTATATTGTTCTGACGTTTCAGGTGAAAACGGTGTCATTCTTTGACACTTCTATTCTGTCATAATTACCAGGAAATGGTCAGAAAAGCATCGACAAATTTAAATTAAAACTTAAAGAAAAAAAATCGGAAAGAAGTAATTTTCAGCGTTAGCAATAGAAAGACCGCAAGTTTTCCATACCCACAAAGACTACGTGGGTGGTCCGATAAGTACTTAGCCTACAAAAGAAAAACGAAAATTTTGGAAAAGTGGCGATTTATTTCTCAACGTAGTCTCCTTTCAACTCGATACACTTGACCCAGCGATGCTCCAACTTCTTTAACCCGTCTGAAAAATACGTTTTCTGGAGGCCTCCGTGGGGGCGTTACCTCCTCATCGACTCAAATTTCTGCCCGGCGAGTGACTTTTTCAAGTTTGGAAACAAAAAGAAGTCACACGGGCCAAATCTGGAGAATACGGTGGATGGGGCAGCTGTTCGTAGCCTAATGCGACCAATTTGGCAAATCACCGACCGATATTGCTCTTTTTCCATTTTTCTAAAATCCGCGGACACGTTCGTTTCCACGCGGTCAAAACAAAACTACAAATCCAATATGGCTGAAATTTTGACAGTAGCCGTCTACGAGGATGTACTACACGACAGTAAATTTCAATTACGATAGTGGCACCATCGGGCGGTGGGGCTAAGTACTTATCGGACTGCCCACGTACTTATTATATCTGCTGATATCTTGAAAAGTGCACATCGGATGTGGCTAATTGTAATTGTAGAACCCTAATTGTAGAACTAATTGTAGAACATGATGAAAAAAAAATAAAAGTCGTAAAAGCGAAAGTTAATAGAAATACTAATGAAAATGTAGATATTACAAAAGTGTTAAAGCACATTTTGGTTGAACAGTTTCGTGAGCAAACAAATGTCTTGCATGGACTAATCAATAGCAGTATAAAGAGATACCTTTGCATTCGTAGAGTTTACTGTTTGGTGCTAATTTTGGCCAAACCTGACCTCAAACGAGAATGATCAGACAGTGACAGCCACTGGCGAATGGAACCGGGTATTATAATTACAATTTATTATTCTCAACTAGCAGGGCCCCGCGGCTTTACACGCAAGTTTAACCCTTTCCGACATGAAAATAAACCCGTTCTGTATGAATTGTATGGGCTGTAGTCCAATATATTGGGCATTGTGACTGAAAGGGTTAAAGTCAATGACGCCAATAAATCAAGTTCTTCTTAATCCTTTGTTGATCAAATTATTTCACACCAAGAGTACTTTCACCAAGTTTAAAGTCAATAGGTACATTAATTCATGTTTTTTTCACAGTTTCTCCATACAAACTCTTAACCCGACGTTGACCCGGTCAGATTTCGATTTTCGAAAAAACGAAAAACACTTATCGAATTATTTCACATTTGAATTAGGTACTTTCACTTTGAAAAATCATTTTTCTTCATACTTCACACTTTTAACTCTTGGTTCACCCCTTTAATTTTTGACTTTCAAAAAAATGAGAAACACGTGCCAAATTATTTCTGATTACAAGTGTTTTCACTAATTTCAGTTCATGGGTTTTTCGTAGTCTTTCCGTATACGAACCTTAACCCTTGATTCACCCCGTTAAATTTCGATTTTCGAAAAATTGAAAGATACGAGTCAAATTATTTTTGATTTGGAGTATTTTCGCTAAGTTTGAAATCAATAGGCCTTTTAAATCACGTTTCTTCATACAACACCTTAACCCATGTTTTGCGCCTTTGGACCCCGAATTTAAAAAAATCCCGTCTTAGCGGAGGTTAACTTTTCAAGGTGTACCTACGGCTCAATTTTCGTATTTGTAACTTTAGCGGTTTGGGCTGGGCGATAATGAGTCAGTTAGTCAGTCAGTAAGTCAGGACAAACAGGACAAATATGTATAGAGCTGGATTGGATGACATGGACATGAACAACATGTTGGTCCACTAAGACAGTGCAACGAGTCATGCATCGGGCTTTACATTGGAGTTGTTGTAAGAAAAGTTGCACCGAAGCATTATTTTGAGAAAAAGTTTAGAGGAATGGTCGCTAAGGTTCAATGCCCGGATTCAATGCCCTTAAAAAATGTGTTCTACATCTACATCAAGTCACCGTTTTATGGCAACAAAATAGCAACAATTGCCTCATTGAAACCATTGCTGCGATCCAGCCAGAGTCAAAGGAAATGGGACCTCTTGAATCGAGTTCTGTAAACGTAACCACAGTTTTAGTCGTTTCTAAAATGTTGTCATTTGCAAAACATTTGTGAAACCAATCCCAAGGGAGTAATCCTCCCAATGAAGGAGGACACACAATTACACACTGGTCCGCATTATTGAAATGCTGCTTTGCTCAAAAATACCAAAACTTTTAACGGAAATTCCATTTGACTATCATTTTAACATGACTCCGGTGGCTGACCAACACACAAGCTTAAAGCTAAAGATGGATGCTATTACACTTACACAAATTACACTTTCATATGAAACAAGCTCAAAGGATTAACTGGGAATTCAGAAATTTGAAATTTGTACATGACATGTCCCACTGTTTGTCGCAAATGTGCTTTATGGAGCCAACAAGCTTACAAATGAAGGACGAATAAATGCCATTTGCCAGTGTACGAGTAACTCGAGCAACTCGCTCCAATTGCCTAAAACTAGCAATAACTGCATATAACACTGTACAACAACAACAATCTAACTTCTAGTTTCATTTAAGAAAATGTCGTTATAGATATTTCAGAGTTCAAAAACTTGTTAGTTTCTCATTTTTGATTCATCAAACCAACGTAATTTAAAAAATAGATGTGCTCTCTTTTATAAATTAAACCGGTTTCCGGCAGTCGGAGAGAATTTTTCGCATTTTTTGATTTGAATGAAACAAAAAACTTAGGACTGGAGGAAAGTGATGTAATAAAGGACATCTATTGCGTACATAATCCTAGACGAGATTGTGAAGCTCTGGAGATTTTTTTTCTCTATCGAAACAGCCCAGAAATCAGACCGAGCATACGACCATTCTACTTCGACTTGAGGTTCTCTGTTCATTTACTTTAAATCTACCCACTTCGAAAGAAATCTAAGTAGAAAGTAATGAATCGAGAGTACGATAATTCTTCTGAAAATGTAGTCTACTGCACCCATCGAATACTTTCATTTTCTCATGTTCACAATTGTCTGTTGCAGAGTGTAATGCAAAACTCTGTACGCAGTCTGGCGCTACGTCAACTGCTGGACTCTTCTCAGCCACTCGACGTTCTGCTGCCCGCACTGCACTGCACTGCGCTGCACTTCTCATGCACATTTTGTCATTTTGCACATTCCGAGTGCTGTCCTTATTTGCTGTTGCGATTCCTACTTCGTGTACTTGCTGCACTATTATTCCTGCCACTTTGGCTGCACTGCGCACGCTGCACTTTTCGCCTCGGCGCCATTTGCCGTTCACTTATTGCACTTTGCCAGCTGTCAGTGCACCACTGGCCGGCCGCTTGCTCTCGCCATGGCCAGAACATTAATGGACATTAAGCACAATTTAGGTCCACTTAAGTGTGACATTTTCGACGTGCTGTTTTTCAGCTACGTTCCCCGTCCCCTTTTTCACGCTGCCTTCTTCCACAATGCCTTCAAGTTGTTGTTGTATGACGCTTATTTGGCACACTGTATAATTTTGTACTTATGCTCGACATTTCTTCTGCATAGTTGATGCTTTAAGTAGTTGCAATGATGGCCACTGCTGTCGCTGCTTCATTGTTTTTACTTATTCAGCGTTTTATGTTTCTGCAATTTGCGTGAATTTGTACGACATGCCAAATGCGAAATGGAAAATTCTTGTTAGTCTGTCAATCAGCCGAAGGTAGTAGAAGGAATTCGCATTAAGCGGAAACTGAAAAGTCGTAGCGGAAATTTCACATTTTTGACAATTCCTGCTTGTCCTCGGAATATTGAACATGTTTGCAATGTAGCCGCTGAGCAATCATACATAATTTAGTTACACTGGAAATTTATGTAATTCTAGTTAGTCTTAAAAGTTCTTGCAATTGAGAATTTCCTTCCTGAACATAGTTTCATGGATTTCATTTGTGCTCAACTCGACTCAACAAGACTCGCAACTTGTTGTCATGCAGTTATATTTGGATTCTAGTAATTTAATGTAATTTATTAATTTTTCCCAAATAAAGAGATGGTGTTAAATTTGTTTTGAAGGCTTTCTTTCAAAGTTATGATATTTTCTTGTGACATTTAATAAATGTTGCTTAAAGCTATAAGCGTTCAGAAGCAAATTGCATGCAATTTTGGTTACAGTTGACACAGCTGACACAGTTTCAAATGGACAGCAAACACTTTCGGCATGTTTTTCTTTTTTATTTTCGTGAAAAAAAGAAGAAAGTCGCTCAGGCCCACAAAGAGATATGTGAAGTTTATGGTGTTATTTGTTTACCAGAATTAGTTTGAAAAATTGGTTCAAAAAACTCCGTTCTGCAGATTTTTCACTCCAAGATGACCAACGTTCTGCTCGACCTATCAAAGTTGATGATTACCAAATTAAAGTCGTAATGAAGTCTGATCGTGATGTAACTGTGTGAGTGAGTTTAAATGTAGTTGAAAATGAGTTAAATCGTCAGAAGAAGATTACTTGGCCCACATAACACAACGCATTACTGTTTGTCAAATGCATCTCAAACGCAATGAAATCGTAATTTTTTGAAAAGAATACAATAACATCAATCGAAAGAGAACATAGTGTAATGTCCTGTTTCGACAGCCAAATAAATTGTGGCAATTTAATTAGAAATTAATGAACTAATGAATTAATTTGAATTTTTCAGCTCAATTAAGCTTACACCTCAAATTAGCTGTTATCGAAAATGTTATCGAACATGTTTTTGTTTTGACGAAAAAAAGGTGTTATGTATAAAAACGTTCTTAAAAACATTTATTGAACATTTTGTAATCTTTATTCTTTTGATGGTAGAAAGAGGTTTTTTCTGTTTATATGAAAACCCGTTCTTCAAAACATTTTTTGAATATTTACTAATATTTATTCAAAATAATTACTGATGCACAGAATTTTTAAACGAATTTTCAAAGCAAACAAATGTTGACAAACGTCTTTTGTCAGTTTATAATTTTTTTTTTTGGTTCGATCTATTATGAATAAATTTGTTTTTAGTGATAACAGCACAACACAGGAGGAAGTTGAGATTTTTGTATGACAAATTGAGCTCATTTAAGACCTAAATTGAGAATAAATTGAGAAAATGTCTAAATTGCGCAATTTACATAGCTGGCTGTCTGAATAGGGTATAAGTGTGATAAATCAGATCTAAACTTGTCTGGCATCAAAAAGAGATCAAGAGATGTGTCAATTTATTGTTGTTACAAAAGGTGATGTAGATTTTGATTTGCTTTCGCGGAGCTAATATATCAATTCAGATGCTTGCTAGTAACAACTAATGAAACTTGAGGATAGGTAGGAGTGACTACTCCATCCAGAATGGTTGAAAAACGTTCAGGAAAAAGTGCAAGAAGACTACCTCAGCAGGACGTAAGTGCGAAGCTGAAGTTAATGAGAAGAATAAGATCCTTTTTGACCGCTTACAATTCCATGTATATTGAAACATATTCAACTGCATTCTTTTTAGATCACTGCATTTGATTTCTATAAGCATTTTATCGATTGATATCTATGACCACTTAGGTCATAAAGATCCATTGTTACATGACGAACAGATTGAGCTCCTTACGAAGCCTAGTAAACTGTGAATAGTCCTACAAGCTAAATATTCTAGATTGTTAAAGAAGAACTTATCCAGGTGAGTCTTCTCTTCTTTTAGGCATTTGTATAAAAGATGAAATGCATTTTTGTCTTCCTTCTGGTTCATACAGCTTTGACAGAAGTCATTAGAGCGCAAAGCCAAAATTCTTGCATAGATGCCAATTGCACAGTAGCCCGCAGGGCAAAAATCGTGGTTCTCATTTGATCTCTTCTTAGTGAAAGGAGTTCTATAGAATAGGGAAAGTTTAAGGTAAGAAAAATTTGGTGCGCAGTAACTCCTATATTACCTTCAGCTAAAAGAGACCAAATATAGTAATACTGCGTACCCAGTTTTTTATTTCTACATCCTTTGTCCTTTTAAAAGGACTTCAAAATTTTGAAGGGGATAAAAAATAAAAAAATAAAAAAAATCTACCTTACTCTAACTTTATTAGTTCGAAGTTTATTAAAAAAATGGCGGAAGCTGCAATTTTAATGAAGTACAAAAATTCTAATTTATTTGAGTATCAGTATTTTAAATAATAAAAATATGCAAAATCAATGAAGCAAAAATAATGAAATTTTGACACGTGATCAAGGAGATTTGGGGTTTTAACATAGTTACTTTTCAAGAAAATTCGATGTAAATTTTCAAGGATATAAAGGATTACAATTTTCAAAGAACCTTTCTCATATCCTTTTTTTACAAATAGATAAAACATTAATTTTATTTAAATTCTTGAGCCCTTCCTCTTTCATTTGATATACATAACGCTATATTCTGACGCGGTTAAGTATTTTTTATATTTTTTTTATGTTTTATCCCCTTCAAAATTTTGAAGTCCTTTTAAAAGGACAACGAATGTAGAAATAAAAAACTGAGTACGCAGTATTACTATGTTTGGTCTCTAGTTTCACGCCCATATGGATTTTTTCCGGTGTGAAAATTTTGTTTAATTTTTGTCGCACGGTGTAATACTTGTGTTGTGTAACGACACAATTTTTTCAGTAAAAAATTGACAAAAGTTGCATTTTGTGAGATGCTATTAATTTTCACAACACACATCGCAACTCTGGACATTTCTTTACGATTTTTGTGCGCAACAAGTGCTTGTTGCTCACTGTCAGTGCGACTGACTTTTGCAGCATTAAACTGTTTTCGCTCCCCTTGTGGCCACGCGAATATTGTCCGCTCATCTGGGCACTTTGTCCACTCGACGCACAACAACATTCGCAGAGCATCTGCGTTTATTATGCTCCAACTTGATAAATGACAATTTCACACCAGTTACGGCCGATTCGCATGTTTCGACTGTCAGCGTCGACTGGGCATGCGGTCAATTGTGGGCAGTTGGCCCACAAAACGCCCGTCGGGTTGGGCCCGACAAAACGGCTGCAGCGCTGACAATGACACTGGCACTGACAGTGACAACGAGAACGACCACTGGCGATCTCTGAATGCGTGGTGGCAAGTGGCGGAAGCGCATAAATCTTGCTGCAGTCGCTCCATGGTCGGTACACAGCTGTTCGGTTCGGTGCATTGCAACAGCAACAAATGTACTGACAAAGCGCGCTGTCACAATGCGATTTTTCCTCAATACTTTAGCGAAAGTCTGAAAGGATGCTTTGTCGCAAAAGGATAATGCGCCATGGATAATAACTAAGCTGCGAATATGACAAGCTACAACGTGCATTGTGCACGAGACATATTTGGCAATAAAATTTTGGTTGAAAGCTAAAATGTTAATGAGGTTAAACGGTTGCATGATTGTTTTTGGTACTTTCAACTCAATAGATCGGTATTCGATATCTTTTCACTGTGCTTTTGTTCTTCGTATTTGCAAGTCATATTTATTAATGAATGGAATTAAAAAAAAACGAAGACAAAGCTATCAATGTTTATGTTATTCCGGAACTCAGAAGAGGCACTAAATCCTGTCAGCCTGAATTCAGTTAAATCATATCTACGGCTATAATTCCACGTCTCAAGTATTGGTGCAGCAAAGGACTCGTCATTCCTATTCTGTTTTTGGGTCCCTTTTGTCTCCCTTTTACAAGATTTTACTCTCTGCACTCACTCACTGATGTGTCAATTTCTAATAAATACTTATATAGTAACAATCCATAATTCAATCCTTCTTATGGGTTAATGTTCTAGAATACCCAACCTTCTTTTACTTGACTCAGCTTTTCCAGGCGCAATCTACAAATTTGAAAAGTAGTGAGAGTGTAGTGTAGTGATACTACACTTGAAATTTTATTATTACTGCAGTTTGGGTTATTTTATTGGGTTTATTGGACAGCCGCCGTGGCTCAGTTGGTTAGTGCGTTGGACCGCGAGTCGAAGGCAGCGACCCAGGTTCAAATATTGCCTGTAATAACACCTAAAAAAATAACGGGAAAACTCGTTTTCTCTTTCGGTGACTGTCCTCTCAGCTGGAAATGGCAAACCTCTGAGAGTAAAAATTGCTTATGAAAGAGCTCCCAACCTGCCGTTCGGAACCGGCATAAAACTGTAGGTCCCTCCACCCGTGTGCAAATTCACACGTACAACACGGGTGGTTGCGGGAAGCTAGGCCTTAGTCTCGCGTAAGCGGGCTGTCGTGCCAGTCAATTAAATTATTAATTATTATTGGATCCAAATACTGTTTAAATTGATTTGGAAAATTGCTGAGAGTGTCCAGAAAATTTCGAAAATCGTCAAGTCCGCCCATGTAAGGACTGTTTCCATTGCTCAGAAGCTAAACGTTGCACAATAAATGGATGGGAACCACTTGAATGAGGCTGAGTACAAAAATAAACTCGCTGTAAAGGTGTCTCAAGGACCGAATTTTCATTAACAAATCACTACTGGAGAGCCACAAAATTGACCCATTTCTAAAGCGGATGGTGACTAGTAGTATTCGACCGAATTTTCGTTTTCGGCTTCGGTAATTGGCCTATTCGGCCAATTTTAGACCTTCGTCTTCGGCTTCGGCCGAATAGCCGATTACTTTAGCCGAAGTTTTTCGCCTGTAATGCAAGTCGATTTGCTCTGTTTCGAAGTATTTGTATCAAATATTGAGTTTTATCGATATTTCGGACTCATGATTGCGATTAATAAAAATGATCTCTAATTAGCTATTAATGTCAATTGAATTTAAACATTTTTTTTTTAGAACCGAACTCTAAGACCGTTTTTGGTTTTTTTTATATTCTTGTTTTTTTGGTTCTTCTTCTTTGTTTTATATGTACTCTTGTTCTTCTTCTTCTTCTTTATTTTTCTTTTTTATATTCTTCTTTTTTATATTCTTTTTTTATATTATTCTTAAGGGGGGTTTCTACCTTGTGCGGTAAAAAAAATCGATTTTTTTTTTCATGCATTTTTGGATTAATACATGATTGTAGAATACGCTCCCAAAATTTGAAGTTGAAATCTTTCGAATTACGGAAGCAATTTATAGAAACAGGTAGCGGTGTCGAGCGCGCCGACCTGCTGAAGCAAAACTTTGAACGCGTTTTTCTCAAAACTACATTTTTTGACCTGGCGGAAGTGATTTAGGCCACACGAGTTGAGCAATAGCTACGAAATTTTAAACAGTCATTTATCAAGGTCTTAGCTATGGTACGAACTAGGATCTTCAAGAAATAATAATTTTTTCTCATTAAAAATAGAAATTTGTATTGAAAAAAGTAGGTAAAAATTGAGTTTTTTAGTCAAAATCGCATATATCCTTCATTTTTCATTTGTTTTGTAAAATCCTAGTTCCTGCCATAGACAAAAGGATACAGAATAAGAAAAAATTTCATTTTTGTGTTTCAAGTCATCTCAAACAGCGGCAGGACTTCCGCGAGTAAGGAAGTCCTGCCGCCATTGCTCGATGGCCCCCTCCCCCCCTTTGTATATTTTATCTTGAAACTTTTTTTACTTGTACAATAAACATATACCTACATCTGAAAAAATTTTCCAGTGTTTATCTTAAAAACCTTCCCATTAAAAATGTTTCAAAAAAACATGTTTTCTCGGCCGCACAAGGTAGAAACCTGCCTTAAGTGGATCAAAGAAATGAATTGGAAAGGACGGCTAAATTTGATCATTTATTTTCAGGGACCCACAATAATAGTTATGAATTATTATTATTATATTTTTTTCATAACAGTTATGCGATGACACAAAAAATATTAAAAAAAAATAAATGTAATTGGCAACGTGGAAAATATTACTTGCTGATAATAGTTATTGGGCAACAGAAAAAAATATTTGTTACGAATAATAGTTATACATGGATGTAAAAATAATTATTTCAAAATAATAATTATAAGTAACAATTGAATTTTTTAAAAATTTTATAACTGTTATGTCCCTAATTTTTTTGTCTTAAAATAATTTTTATTAGTACTCGGTTTCGGCCTAAAATTTTAGTTATGCCGAATATTCGGCTTTAGCTTCGGTCAGTGGTGAGTAGTGAATAGTGATGAAAAGAGAATTTTACGATAACGTCAAGAGAACAATTTTGTGGTCAAATCGTGGTTTGCTGGCACAAACGTTGGTCAAGCCAGGATTGACGGAAGTCTTTGATGTGTGTTTGGTGAAACTGGCAGAGAATCATTTACTATAAGGTGCTCTCCTACGGGCAAACTCTTAATTCAAACCTGTACTGTCAACAATTGGACCGTATGAAGAAAACAATACCACAGAAGTGGCCAGCTAGAAGAGGAATTCCGTTCCATCAAGGCAACGTCTGACCACACACATCCATAGTGACTCACCAGAAGGTTCAGGAGCTTGGTTCGAAATTTCTTAAGCATCTACTTTATAGTTGGGACCTGCACCAAATGATTGCCGCCTGTTTGTGTCTATGGCGACTGACTTTGAAGGTAAAAAATCAGTCTCAAGAGAAGCTTGTGAAATCCGAGTGTCCCAGCTTTCAGCCAATACGGACGTGGGTTTCTATAAGAGAGGCATAATGAATTACAAAACGGTGCACATTGGACTTAAATCGGATCAATCGGACTATGCGAAATAAGGTCTTCAATTCTCATGCAGAAATAATGCATTTGTTTTTAATTCACTTTATACAAAAACAGCAGTAAAGCAAACCCAATCTGACTAAAAGTTAAAGCGGAGAAGATACCAAGTTTATTTGCCTGCAGATATTTGATGTGAAAATCTATAATCCAACCACAGTCCAGTGGCTGCAAAAAGTGAACTTTCTAATCCGCAAATTAAATGACAGACTTTCGTTGAAATTTAATTCGCTCAAATCTCAGTGGCCACAAAACTAGTAAAAAAAAAACTGCAACTTTAGGGCGCAATATTGTCATTGTTGTTGTATTACAAAAAGTTGAACAAAGCCAAGAAACCGGCAGACGAGTGAAAATAATGAAGGATAATTGGCTGTCATTATGGTGGCAACAATAAATTCCAATTTGCTGCAATCTGGGGGGACAAAAAAGACAACTAGAAAAAAGTATAATAACGATAGATGAACATCACGACTGAGGGAGCAACGTGATGCTGGCAGCAATTAGATGGGCAAACATTGTCAGTCTTGCTGATGTACGAAATCTGTGGAACGTCTGTGGCGCTTTTTGCAACACAAACTTATTGACAAAGTTTTTGGCTACGTCTGCTCAAACTCGAATGTCATTTGTAACCATAGGATTTGCGTTGGCTTTGTCTGAGGTGAATGTAAGCACCGTTCACAATAACTTTGTACATAAACAGTTATGGGCTGACGGCGTGAAAACCAAAAACACCGCAACGCATTTGGGTGTGTTTAGGGACCAATTACAAGAAAAAATACAAATCCACTCATTGAAATATCATTCCAAAGTCTAGAGAGAAAGTATTTATAAATAGCACATATGTGTTGTAAATATCCAATTAACTAATTTGAGCTTCCATTGACTCTGGAATATAAATCTTATTTTGTAACTCTATACGGAAATATTTGCTAAATTAACTAACATTTAAATTTCATGTTTGATTAAATTTTCCTTTGTCGAATTACAGCATTAATCAATTTAATTATCAAATAAAAACATACAGTTAACCCTTTCGACCCCGAATTTTACTCTGTGTCTCGGTATTACTTTTTGGTATTTAAATCATGAAACATTTGCCTAAGAAGTGACCACACACAAAATTTGAAGTCGTCACGCCTCTTTGTTAGAGTTCTGGAGCTAGTTTACTTTTGAACAATTTTAGCTTAAAACGGGTTAAATAAATTTTGTATCAATATCTTTTAATTACAGATAAAATAATCTAATATTTATGGAAAAATACAAAATTATCACTTTTTGATTTTATTTAACCATTATTAACCCTTTCGACCCCGAATTTTACTCTATGTCTCGATATTACTTTTTGGTATTTAAATCATGAAACTTTTGCCTGAAGTGGGCACAAAAAATTTGAAGTCGCCACGCCTCTTTGTTAGAGTTCTAGAGCTAGTTTACTTTTGAACAATTTTAGCTTAAAACGGGTTAAATAAATTGTGTATCAATATTTTTTAATTACAGATAAAATAATTTAATATTTATGGAAAAATACAAAATTATCACTTTTTGATTTTATTTAACCATTATTAACCCTTTCGATCACGAATTTTACTCTGTGTCTCGGTATTACTTTTTGGTATTTAAATCATGAAACATTTGCCTAAGAAGTGACCACACACAAAATTTGAAGTCGTCACGCCTCTTTGTTAGAGTTCTAAAGCTAGTTTGCTTTTGAACAATATTAGCTTAAAACGGGTTAAATACATTTTATATCAATATTTTTTAATTACAGATAAAATAATTTAATATCTATGAAAAAATACAAAATTATCACTTTTTGATTTTATTTAACCATTATTAACCCTTTCGACCCCGAATTTTACTCTATGTCTCGATATTACTTTTTGGTATTTAAATCATGAAACATTTGCCTGAAGTGGGCACAAAAAATTTTAAGTCGCCACGCCTCTTTGTTAGAGTTCTAGAGCTAGTTTACTTTTAAACAATTTTAGCTTAAAACGGGTTAAATAAATTTTGTATCAATATTTTTTAATTACAGAAAAATTATTTAATATTTATGGGAAAATACAAAATTGTCAATTTTTGATTTTATTTGACCATTATTAAAGATACAGGATTTCGATCAAACGCGCCCAATTCGTAGACTTCAATTAGAACACAAACTTTCCCTGATATCGCTGCAAATTATTGGATATTATTTTGTGGATAATTGTAAAATTTTTGTAATTTGCTTTGAATTCACTTCTAAAAATATCAATTTGTTGGTGCCTACTTAAATTTAACACATAAATCAATCGTAGCTTTTGCTATAAGATGACAAATAGGTGAAGTTGCTCTCAGGCAACTTTGTGGTCAAAAGGGTTAAAAAAGCAATAAAAATAAGTAATAAATTTAATTAAGTTCAGACGTACATATGTCAAATACTTAATATAAACATTTTCAAATTAAATTGCATTAACTTTAATCAAGTTTTTTGTTGCGTTTTTCAGTCAAGATTTAAAACGGCTATCAACAAAAGGGAGAACAGCCATGAAGAACACAATTTCAACATTGAATTCCAGTTTCCCATTTACCGTTCGACTGTGATGTTCGTTGCATAAAAGTTCAGCAAGCAAATAGATTCAGAACCCTTTTCAAAGTGGCAGAGGGCCAGCGATGAATGAATGCTTCGAAATCTGTAACAATAAACCAGAGTTTTGGATAGCAGACCACGACCGCAATGCACGCTACAGCAATCAGCGAACTTAACTCATTTAGTATTTTGTTGTTAGATGGAGATGGATGGACTTTCAGAGCCTCCAGTTTATAAGAATGGTTTTTATATCATTTTTGAATGAGCTTTCAATTACCTTTTGTTCCCTAAACAGGTCAAACAAATATTTAAAAGCATTTAAATTATTTTTTATAATCTACAGTTAAAAGATTTGTTGAAAATTTGTCAATATAAATTCGAAAAATATAAGCATTGGATATGAATGATGTTGTTTTTCTTCAACAAGAATATCCCACGAATGCCAGAATACGCGACCCATAGAGGATCTTTCTCTGTATTAATACGAGGTTAGTACGAGTTAGGGCCAACAACTCCCTTCTGTAGTGGTCAAGGCCCATCTAAACCATACAAAAATTGGGTCCGACAAATTGGTTGAAAATACAACTCTATGTTGTGGCTCTATTCAAAACTCTATTCAAATAGTTACATAGGTATGTCAGCTATCGACAACACTCATCAATCTTGATGTAGCGAGACACAGTCACTCGTAAAAAAATCCAATTTAAATAAACCGTCAACCGCCATTTTTTCGTTTTCCATTTCACGTGCATTTTCGCCGCTTGTTGCCTGTACATTTTTATTTTATTGTAATTTTTGTTACACTTCTCTCGTTTTTACAATTTTGCTTGACCTTTTTGTTTGAGGTCAATATGCAAGCAATGAACTTTTGTTGTTGTACTTTATGGTGCGCTGATTTCTATTATTCTTTTTGTTATCTACACAAAATAGTTGCGGTCACTCTGACGTTTTTTTATGCGCGCTATTCCAGACTGACTAACTGACTGATTCATCATCGCCATCATTGATTTTCAACTTGGTGAAAATACTCCAAATGTGAAATAATTCGATACGTATTTTCATTTTTTCGAAAATCTATATTTAACGAGGTCAAGAATGGGTTAAGGTTCGAAAAAAACATGAACCGATTAGTCTATTGACTTCAAAGTTGGTGAAAACACTTGAAAAAAAATTAAACACGTGTTTTTTTTTTTTAAATCAAAACTTAACTGTTTTTACACAAGACAAAGAGTTAAAATTTTGTATGGAGAAACAAGATTTTTGGGTCTTTTGATTTCAAACTTAGTGAAAGTACTTCAAATGTGAAATAATTCGATATGCCTTTTTAATTTTTTTTATCAAAATGTGACGGGACCAGGGACGGGTTAAGAGTTTTTTTTAGAGAAACTGTGAAAACACATGACTTAATGGGCCTTTTGACTTGAAAATTGGTGAAACCATTTGAAATCAAATGTAATTAGACATATGTTTTAAATTTTTTTGGAAAAACCAAATCTGAGGGGTACACGATGGGTTAACCGTTTGTATGAAGAAATAATATTTTATGGGCTTTTAGACTTCAAACTTGGCGAAAGTGCTCCAAATAATAAATAAACCGACACGTGTTTTTCATTTTTTCGAAAATCAAAATGTGACGGAATCAACGATGGGTTAAGAATTTGTATGAAGGAAACAAGATTTAAGAGATCTATTGACTTAGAATATGGTGAAATCACTACAAATACGAAATAATTAGGCAACTATCATTAAATAAAAATTTAACAGGGTCAACAAAGGGTTAAGAGAAATTTGATTTTTGGGCTCATTGACTTCAAACTTGGATTAAAAAGCGGATCCATTTAAACCATTAACATCGTCCATCGTCGTTTAACTCTTTCTTGTTTGTAGATTTTTAGCGAAATTATGGGCCACATTTGTTCTGTTTGATTTGTTAACAAACTAACTAACAATTTTATGGAAACCATTTTGTAGCTGGTGATACTTTTCCACGGCGTGACATAGCGCAAGATTCTTCTTCTTTCATTTTTTCTTTTAAAATTATTTACAATTGTGTTTTTGGAATATTTCACGCCTTGTTAATCAATCTTCAACCTTTGACACGATTTGCCCCAATTCTATAATTCTTAAAAATTTAAACTGCAGCAAAGAACTGGATGAAAAACGGCTGTGATAACTTTTATGTAGAGTTGCCATATGATCGTATTTTATGAAATTCTTATAAAGCTGATGTTCATGAACATAATCCAAAAAGTCTAACTAACATTGATGCACTCGTTGTGGCTTACACGAACAAAACACTAAGTTCTAAAGTTCTAAGCAGATGAAAAAATGACAGAAAAGGGATGTTTCCAAGCAAAGTGCTTCTAAAGTCCATATCGACCTAAAGTTCGAATCCGAATGCTGAATTTAGTACTCTAACCGGATAAATAATAAATTAAATTTTTTATCGTTTTGTTAGTTCTTTTAGTTAGAACCTACTTCCATAGAAAATGGGGACATACAAATACATATTTATTTATTTATTTCGGTCTACAGAAATTCTTACAGACTAATTAAAAATAGTGAACAAGTTAAGCTTAAATTTAGAGAAAATGTATGCCAAAAGTAAAATTTCCTTATTCAAATTTTAAAACTGTCTACCATTTAAATTAGGAATTAGCTTGCCATGCCCACTAATGTATTAACATTTCGTTCAAGCAATTTAATTTGAATTTTTTTAAGCTCATAATATGAAATTTTTCATTAAGCAAATCACATTTCAGCTTAGCTTCAATTAGTCTCTGCGGTTCGTAATTATTCATTTATCAAGTTTGTTCGCCGATTGCCATTGTCTGCCATTCAATCTTAAACTTTGCACAGTTGGCACTTGAAGTAGAAAGATTTTTATTTGGTTTATGGTATTGCGTTGCTGGCGTTTGGGATTATCCTGTCTGGAAAAGAGCTTTGGCTGCCATTTGTAACCACTGGAAGTGAGAAACAATTCAATCAGGTGTATTCATGATGTGTGAGAAAAAATGTGTTTTAAAGCATAAAAAGTACAATAAAAAAATTCAAGGTGTGAATGTACTTCATCTGGGAATGCTAAACTAGAGAATCTGTCAACTCTATTGATCCCTATGACTCTATTGATTTCTATTGACTGCTGCTAATACAGCAAAAAGATTATACTGCCGTGTGTTAATATGAAATTTCATTGGTTTAACACTAGAAGGCCCAAGGTAGTCATTTTGACTACATTGAGGTCTTTTATTGTAAGTAACTTTTGTTGCATGGCTTTCAAAAAAAATATCTTACGTGACTTTTATTAATTTTTAAAGCTAAATGGAATAAATAAATTAAAATTATTGTAAACGAATTAACCCCTATTTTGCAAAATTTACCTTAAATGCCCAAAAGTAGTCATTTTGACTACCTTTATAAAATTTTCAGCAAATCTTACTGATAAATAGACATCTTTAATTGCGAAATATGAAAATTTCAAATAATTACAAACATTTAAAAAAAAGAATATCATAGTAGGCTGTGACAATTATCAAGTTTTTCAATTCAAAATTCACTCATAAAATTCACTCAAAAATTCAAAATTCCAAATTTCATTCCATTTTATCCCATTTATGTCTAAAGTACGCTATTTTATTTAAATTAATTTACTTTGTGAAATGACCACATATGGGAATTTGAGGTATGTCAGATTGACGGGCATTCTAGTGTTAAATACTTTGAATATGTTTAAATGAAATCAACAGAACAGAAAAGCAGGAGTGACGAACGTTTTTGGAAATTTTTGCCTATTTTAAATTATTATGATTCTCAACATTGTTTCTAAGTGATGGTATGTTATGGACAGGGAAAGGATTTTGAGGACCTAAAAACTTATAAAAAAAGCCAAAATAAAATAGCAAAAAAGGCACGGAAAGGCACTAAACACTGCAAAAAAGGCAGAGAAAGGCACTAAAAACTGCATAAAAAGGCAAAATAGGGCATTATAATAACTGTTAAAAAGACAAAAACAGGCATTTAAAAATAAGAAAAAAATACTAGAAAATCTAAAAAAAAGGGGAAACGGTATGTATTTTTTAATTATTTTATTTCATCTGACGTATGCAACATGCAATATTTATACCTCGTTTTTTGTAAAAGAAAAGGAACATCAAGGTTTTCAAAGATAGTTTAAAAATTAAAACTAAGATATTTTAATTGAAATGTTGGCACATATTTTAAATTCATATTTTAACTTCTCATATAAAAGCATAAAAGCCGTACTTGTATCACAAAAAAATAAATAAAATTTTTGCGCTCACCGAACTTTTTGATTTTGGCATGTTTTTTTCTTTAAATTTTCCACTGCACAACAAAAAATAACGGCTTAGGAATGATCAAATCAATGTAAAAACATCAATAAGTTAACGAAATTGCAATTTTGCCACTTAATTTTTGTTTAGTTTAAAGGTATTTTTGCGAAACAAAAGGGGGAAGATATTAAAAACGAAAGAAAAATAAAAAGGCGCTCGACAAATCTTGAAAAAGGCATTTTGTGGCATTTATAGGTAAAATAGGCACTAAAAAAGGCATTTATGGGTGGAAAAGGCAAACTGCCTTTGGTATATTTTTATACTGCCTGTGGTATATTTCTAATCAGGAGGACCTAATTCGTGCTCATTTTCAATCAGAAATGCTCTATCTAGCAGCAAACAAAAAAGGCAATTTCCACAAAATCCTTTCCCTGGTTATGGAACTTAAAGTTTAGAATTTTGTATTTTTTGTACTAAAACGTTTAGTTCAACAGCGTCATCCTGAAGGATATCTCTGCCGACGAGTTAAAACACTAATTAGACATGGACGAATTGAGTTCGAAGGGGACTATTTTGAATAAAATAAATCGATTTGGCCAACAGAAATGTGTGGCTATTATTTTTCAAATTTTTAATGGTAAAAATATCTTTTTTGTAGTGTGGCAACGTGCATACATAACTACCATGCATTGGGGTCAAAAATCGTAACTGAAAAGAGAATGCACTAGACGCACTTTTAGCCACATTTTAATTTGAGATATAAATTAAAATTATGTTTTTGACGTAACTAAGTAAAAGTGACGTCTCCATAGTGTAGGTCAGAAATAAGTCCATCACAGCCGACTGAAATCCTTTATTTGCTTTCTGCTGACTTCATTCATAATTTCTACCTTATAAATCCGTTGTCTATTTGCATCGACCCTCGTCAATCAGTCGCATTGACGTTAAAGAGCGTCCGGGGAATTATTGCGTGTGAAATCACACGCCGGCCATAATAAAAGAAAAGGAGTTTAGCGGCTTTCGGGCGATTTTGGTTAGCGCCATGCCATCTTATCTCCGGCCGCGATGACTTACGGACTCAGCCTTGGGGTTTAAAGGCGAAATGAACTTTACTCAAATTTAATCACCATCAAAATAAGCGAAGGACCGCTGGCGCAATCCTTTGTCGCCCGCTGCGCTAACTACAACGACAACGGAGCTGCGACAATGGCAATGGCAGCGTTGCGGGTGTTCCGACGACAGCTTTTTGCCAGCGTTTAGTTTTCGCCGCTGTCGGCGTTGTTTGTGCCACCTCTAAATACTTCATGATTTACTGCAGACGTGTAATGTGTAATGCAATCAGCGACGTGCTCATGTACTCTACGCCCAGCATGTCCTTCCCCACCCTAACACACACACACATACACTCACAGGATTGTGTGTTCGTTTGTGCGGGATGACAACGAATGCTTGTCACGTTTCAATTGTTTCAGATTAGGGACGCGTGTCCGAACGCTTAATGACGCTATAAATGTGCGAGTCGCTGTCTGTGTGCGTGTATGTGTGGCAAATTTACTGCAACAGTTAGTGCTACTAAAACAACAAACGCTTTAGTTAAATTGTCTTTGACAAAGTTCCGGCGCTTTTGTCGTATTTCTCACTTTATCAGGTCCGAACAACAACAGCAGCCATAACAAACAAACAACAACTACACTCATAAATAAAAACAAAACAACAAAACGGTCACGATTATTATACGCGAAAGTATGTGTGTGTGTGTGTGTAGGAGCACTTTATGTATTTCACTGCAAGCACGAACAACAGCAACAAAAAATGTGCTAGAAAAGCGTGTGACTTCGTTTTCTTCTTCTTGTTTGTTTGCCTTGCGCTCGATGGAAGTGCGAGGTTGTTGTGTCGCGGCTGCTATTCCGCTGCACTTACGGCAATAAACTCTCAAGTGTGGAGATTGCTGAAAGGTCAACAATGGTGCTGTAGCATAAAAAAGGGCAGCAACAACAAACAACAATAAAATATAACAACACCATCGTACACAGTAATAATTCGCCGACATGGAAACCCTTTTTACGACGCACTCAACATGCAAACGTTGTAGGAGTGTGGACGGGGGCGTGGTGTTAAAACGATCGAGTCTAAATTATAATCTTTGCAATCTCACACCAGCACAAAGTTTTCTTAAGTGTTAACAAGAAGTTTTAAACAAAACATAATTGGAGTTGTTTGTTGTGACTTTTTGTTGGGTAGTTGCTTGTCATGAAAATAAAGTTGCTCCATAACATGAAATTATGCATAGAAATATAAAATTTTTATAACATACAATTTGTTCATAAAATTGAAATTATGATCATAAGAGGATATTGGTCGTAGATGGAAATTTTCTCTTTTCTCTTTCATCAGAATGCAAAATTCCAACCGGCTAAAGGCATTGCTTGTTATCCTGCCGCAGTATTTGTTGAAGTAGACCACTCGCTTTTCAACTTCCAGTCTGTGTTAAGCTTTCCGAAGATCCATCATAAGTAATTTTCGCTCTCTTTACTCTTAGCCACGCCTTGCATAACCTTGAGTAGGTTTTTAGGACTAATGGACATCTTTATTTTCTACGTACGGCTGCTTCAACGTTCAACCTTTCTACTCACTGGTCACTGAAGTTTTATAGGTTTTTTCCGATTTTAACTTCAAAAAGGGCGTTGGTATCCCTTTAGGACGTCATTATGCTGGATTTTTGCTTGCTAAAACCACATCCTCATTCTATATCATTAGATACATTATAAAAGGAGCCATGTCTTTGTACTCTATCATTGTCTATTTGTAATTTTCTTACTACTGTTAAGATGTGCTATGTGTCTTTTAAGGATGCCAATGTTTGGCTTTGTCAATCCCCGATTTGGGGGACTGGACTAGGGACTGGAAAATGCAATCCTACGATTTCATAATTTAAATCAATGCGAGTTTGTCCATAGTTAGCTACGACTTTTTTCTATCTTTCAGACAATATACATGTCCTGCATTGAAAAAAATTCCTTTTCTTTGAGGCGGTAAAAAAACGAGCCACTTTGTTTTCGTAAGCAGTGAAGTGCTGCTCACAAGGCCATGAATTACATTACTCGACAAGAAATGGGTCAATCACGTGCACCTAAAAACAAACGTATTTCTAGACTAACTTTGGGCCACAAAATACGAAACTGAAATACAAAAATTTTTTTAAGAAGCGGTTTCGAAAAACTTGTGTACATATCTCGTAAACGAATCATCCGACTAACACAAGCTGTCCATTAGTCAGAAGATAACACATTAGCCTTTTGAGCGACATACAGATTGTCCAAATCAGATGAGATTTGGTTAAGTTACTGACGGTGAAAGTTGTAAAAAAGTGAATTTTTCGACCAATTTAAAAAATCATAAATTCTCGAATGTTTTTTTTACAGATAAAATAAATTATCTCCTCTGGTTTTAAAATCTAAGATGAAAGATATATTATTTGAGCAAATATTAAGTCTAATATCAATGGAATTGAAAGCAGAATGACAAAGTTGTGTTGCACTGAGTGAAAACACCAACTTTACATTTATTACACTGTGCAAAAAAAAATTTTTTTGCCGAGACCCATCCAAATTTGGATATAGACGTGAAGCTAGAGAGCATTTATAGTAATCTGGCATAGTCAGTTTCTCATTTTCTGACCCAAAGTCCTTTTTAAAGGACTTTAAAATTTTAAGGACATACACATTTCAAATATTTTTTTTAATATTTGCGGTAGTGCAATGATGAAGGTATGGGTATCAAATGAAAGAGGAAAATTGTGTCCTTTTTACTAAATTTTCTATTTTGAACTTTCAGGACTTTGAAATAGAATAAAATTTAGATGTATGAATCTACAGACTGACATCCAAAACATGGGTGTTTTCCATACCTGACATATGTCATTTTGGTCTGGTTTTGGTTTTGGTTTGGTTTCGTGCTCAGCGGCCCAAAGTTAGTCTAGAAAACACTTTTATTTTTAGGTGCATTTTTCGTGTCGAGTAGTGTTATCGACCGAAACAAGTGGCTGGTTAGTGATAGATACTCGAATAAGTGATAGTGTCGGAAGAAGACGCAACATCTGATGAACACGGCGAATGAAATGTCTCCAAAGTTTCCTTGACGACTTTTGCAAGTGGCCAAGAGTTTTCGTGCAGAAAGATCAGCATTCATCGGAAATTGCGTTTTGTTATTGTTAGAGGTTGACATGTTTAGAGGTCAAAGAATGTAATTATGTGTAATTATGTGGTTTACACTTTAGCAAAATGACACATACTGATTTTAGAAAGAAATGATGACTTTTATACGACTGAATGCTACTTACGTCGTTCTTTCTAAATGCATCAGAAAAATTTAATACAAAAATGTATTCCAAAATTTATTCATTCAATTCATCCGACAATTGGTGTCCCTAGTGTCTTCTGAAGTTTTCGTCTTGGCGTTCTTCGATTTTAACTAAGAATCTTTTCTGTTTCACTGCATAATGGCTTCTTTAAAGTTGCTCAAGATTATTGACACTTGTCAGTTCCAATTCATTTTTCGTTGTGCTTCGAGGTTTTCTAATTGTTGACCTAGATTCAGGTGCACTGAACTTAATTTACGATTTATTCTTCGCCACATATAATACTTCAGTTGGTACTTTTTTTGCTCTGTACCATACCTACATCCAAGTTATTGTCTTTTCAAGGATACACTTCTTGTATTTCCAGCCAGTGTCGATTGCTTCATGCACTCAGTCACTGATTAGCGGTCGATAAAGCTTAAGAATATTTAATAAAGATTTCTAATACAGGTCTAGCTAGAAGATTGTTGTTATTTGTAATGATTTCTGCAAGAGCTGCATTGATGAGGAAGAGGAAAAAGGTGCAGTCAATCTCACTACGAGAAGTAAGATTCACCTGGCTGAGTTCTCTTCAGACAACCTGGTGATTCTAGTTGAAAGGACTAGTTACTCGTAGTCTACTTCGCTTCATCAGAAGCTGTAATTGGTTTTATTTGTAGGGGATTTGAAATCGTTTCATCATAATGTGGTATCACATTGGGCCTCTTTGAGCTACAATTGCTTTATTTGGAGCAGCTATGAATACATACCTGCCCACTTCATAAAGATCTAGAAATTGTTCTGCTTATAAAATGTAGTCACCACCAAAAGGTACCTGGAATCACCACTGTGCACTGTGATTCGTTCCATAGAAAAAAAAATAAAAAAATTGATAGCCTTATAATTTAAAAACTTTGATGTCATTCGAAAGGTAAAACCCCAACAAAGAAATCGTCCAACAATTTGTGCAAACAATTAATTAGTGTGTGTGCAAAAGTTGCTCAAAATCGAAATCTTTTCACAAAAAAAAATTTAACACATGTTCTCTGTTTTTCGACTATTGAGTAAAAAAACTCGTAAAAATACATGGATAGCAAGAACTTGCTAAAACTTTTAATGTAAATTAAGAATTGAGGTGGGCATTTTTGTTTTTAATGTTTTCTCAAATATTGCAAAGCTGAGGTTTCTACTTCACTTTCAATTTAAAATATTTTCTCCAAATGAAAAACCTGATAATTGGCAAGGAAAATAACTAAAAAGTATGTGAAAATATGTTCCGGGATTTTTGTGTATGTTAAGAAGCATTCTTTCTTTGTCGAATAATGTAAATAAATCTTCCAATATCTTCCAAACTCAGAAAATAATTCGATTTGAAAAGTAGTCTAAACACCTATTTTTCAATAAAATTCATTTTATTTATCCCTAAAAGTGTGCAATCACCATAAAAATTGAAAAAAAAACTGCACAAATGCAAAACATACAGCTATTATTATCATTTTTATTGCAAAACCAAAGAGTCCTGATACAATTTTTGTTACTCTTTGCAATTATCAATGTTGACGTAACTGATTAAATGTAAAATCTGAAAAATCTAGCTAGCACACTCGGTGCTATAGCTTTCTAAAAATGACGAAAAAACTACAGAAGATTAAAAAAAAACAAAATGGAGATTTCAATTGACCAGACCATGATTAACTAGTATACACAATTTTATTGAGAACAGACCACTCCTTCTAATTTTGTCCTGCGGTTGTATGGAGTCGAATCACTGTGCCGTGTGGCGCTCTCAGCCAATCGATTTGATTTTTTTGTAGGTTTGGCGGAGCTGTCAGTGTCGAGTATATCGCATATTTGGCGACAGTGAGGGTAAGATTAAATGGATCAAATCCTGCGCGCGCTTGATGTCACCAAACGGAGAAGTCGTTCTTGGAGTAGTGGCTTTGGAAGAAAATAACTGAATCAATTCGAGATCCAGACTTTTAATAGCTATCCAAGTAAGTTGCCTCACATGTTATGATGCTGCCGGAGACCACTTTACGAGTATAGCACGGCTGATTTATGCACTGACGTCCAAGGACCTTGCAATACGGTAATAGATAATAGTAATAGTAAGTACTCAACTTCCTCAAAATCGACTTGTTCTTGATCTTATTGTTGTGCAAGTTTTTATCGTTGTTTTTTTTTCTTGCAAGCAGCGCGCTGGCCATCTCGGCTTTTAGTCGTTGCAAAGTTACATGCGTTTTTGCTTTCATTGCAGCTGTTCTTCGTTCTTACATAACGTTGTTGTTTGTCCGTTTTGCACTCGTCAGTTGGCAACAATTTTAATTTCCTCCATTTTGCACGCCATATTGTCTTTATTACGAGCGTAATGGCCGGTCGTTGGTGGCCATTTCGTTGGCTGCGCCCTTCTAATGTTGCGAGAGGAAAATCGCGAGTAAACGAAGCAAATGCAATAAAAATTAGAAATAGAATTATTTGTGCAGTTGTAGTTAATTTTATAATCTTCTTGCTGCAAGCATTCGTATTGTTGTGCTGTAAAATTGTACTTGCAACATTTTAGCTGGTTGCCATGTGGCAAAAGTTCACTTCAAGTCGCTTATCTGTTTACGGCAGAATGTTTGGCAGAGATGTGAGTCGAACGAACAAAGGCGCCGTGTGAGCAGAAAGTGCCAGCGCAGTTATTACAGATTTAAATTGAAAAACTTTCAAGCAATATTTTTGACGATTTTCACAGGAAAGCTGTGTGCTGTGGAAGTTTAACTTGGAACTAAATAGAAAAGTTTCGTTTTGCTTAAAGTTCGAAGCTGAATTAAACAACAGTCTGAAGTGACAGTTTAAGATTTAGTTTAGCAATTAGCATGAAAATTAAAACTTTGTAATAGACTGCCAGATTAAGTGAGATGAATGATAAAGTTGGGTTGGGTTGGAAACGAAGCGTGTGTGCAGTTGAACATTTCAATCTACTGTGAGGTTTTTACACCCGTAAGAAAAAACTCTCATTGCTTAAAGTTTAATGATTACTAAAATTACTACAAAATTTTTTGCAACTGTATTACAAAGTGTTTGATTGAGTTGACCAATTTTAGTGTTCAAAGGTCACACTACGATAAATTAAATTTTTTTAGCAACTGTACGGTGAACATAACCTAAAAAAGAAATATTTTCATTTAATTTTTAAAATAATAAAATAAATATTATATTTAAAATAAAATTTGTTTAGCGGCTTTACGGTGAACATATCCTAAAAAAGAAATATTTTAATTTAATTTTTAAAATAATAAAATAAATATTATATTTAAAATAAAATTTGTTTAGCGGCTGTACGGTGAACATAACCTAAAAAAAGAAATATTTTCATTTAATTTTTAAAATAATAAAATAAATATTATATTTAAAATAAAATTTTTTTAGCGGCTGTTCGGTGAACATAACCTACAAAAGGAAAAATGTTGTTTAGGTATCACGCAGGTAAATGAAAAAAGTCTGTAAAACTTGCATATTATTTAAAACTATGTCAGAAACCCACGGACAAATTTTGGCGACTGTAAGGCAAATATAACAAAAAAAAATTAAAATGTATATCTTATTTTTTTAGGTGTCATGCAGGTAAAAACAGTTTGAAAAAAAAACAGTTAGTTTAAAAGGTATGTCAGAAAGCCATGGAACAATTTTGGCAACTGTACGCCAAACATAACCTAAAAAATAAATAAAAAATTATGTTTAAAAATTAGTTTTTATTTGTTTAAGCACCACGCAGGTACAAACAATATGTGGAAGAAATATATATTTATAAATTTATTTTATAATTATACGAGAGTTATATTATAACTATACTTGAAATATATATTAAAAGAAAAAATGGTGATTGTATCAAAACTCTAATTTGACAAAAATTGTTTTTTAAAAAACCCTAAAAATATTGTTGAGGTTATGTTCACTTTTGAGTTCCACCGATTTTTCTGGTAAGTAATGTTGATAATATGTTACAATCCCACCGAAATTGGATGACTAGTTTGAAAGTTATTAATTTTTGTCTTTATATATTTTATTAATTCTGGCTGATGGGGTATTAACTTTTAGGTTGCGGTTAGGTTGCGGTGGCTGCCTCTTTATGAGACACACTTAGGCCTCTTAACGGGCCCGTTGTGATACCACAGATTCCACCCGTTTGAAATGCGTATGCAACACTGTTTTTTTTCAACATGTGATACAACACACATTTCAAACGGATGGGGAAATGGAGGGAGGGGACCTACAGTTTAACGCCGAATCCGAACGGCGATTGGCAGTTTTTCTTTCACACTTGGAGGTTTTGCCGTTGCCTGCCAAGAGCGCACTTGTGCGATTCTTGTAATTCTCATTCCCTTCATGTGGATAGCGATAGAAGTAGATGAGTGTTTTTTCCAGCCCAAGCCAGGAATCGAACCCGGGGAGCTCGGTATGAGAAGCTAGCGCGCTACCCGCTGAGCTATCGAGGCCGACAAAGGGGACTTAGGGACTTAAGCTCTGCAAAATCGTTACTTATATTATTACTAATATTAAAAAAATATAACAATCAAAATTGACCGGTGGACACTTTGCCTTCCTTATTCGGCTTTGGCCTTGAAATTAATTTCAAAATTTTACCGAAACATTCCAGAAACCGTGTAACTCTTTAGCGCCTGAATGGATGATTTTGAAGAAATTTGTTAGCTCTTTTCGATACAAACTGCAACGAAAACATTTTCAGCCAAAAGTTTTCCTGACGTAGAACTGTCTGAACTTTTGAAATTTGCAATAGAAATTTTATAAAAAAATTCAAATTGAAGGATTATGTATTTTTATTTAACCCATTAAAACCTGACCCCAGAAAGGCTTGTGCGATTTCCATAAAATTTTACACAATCTTTTTAATTGACCTAATCAAGAAAAAAATCAAGCAAAAAATTCATACCATGTTTTTTTTTTCATATCATGTTTTTCGCAAACATTACACAAATAAACAAAATCAAACATTTGCGGAAAATAAAATGTGCCAATAAAATATCAGCTGCTTGGATTTTGACATTTTCACGTGTTGCGTTGTATGAAAATTGGCAGTGTTTAGGCCCAACGTTGCATTCGCGCAACACTAAACTTAAAGCATATTTTTTGTTTAAAAAATCCAAAAAAAAATTTTTCAAAACTTATTTTTAAATAGTTTAGCATTGCAAAATGCAGCTCACTAAGAGATTTTGATATGTTTGAAGAATAAGTATTTTTGATTGAATTTCAAAAATTCCCCAAAAAAACCTTTGACTTTGGATCGAAAAAAACGTATGAATATTTAAATAATTTTGAAATTTGAGTATGGCAGAATCTAAAACGATCAATTCTAATCCAATTCTACCCATTTTCAAGTCTTATGTCTTTATGAATTACTTAATATAGCGAAATTCCCAAACGTTGCGCAAACGCAACGCTCAGGGCTTAATGGGTTAACAAGAAACAGTATTTCTCAATGGAAATAATTTTCTTTCAATATTTTTATATTGAAATCGTATGAAAATATCTCCAACTAGTATAATGTATGAAATCATGGTTCCTGAACTTGTTATGTTTTAAGAAATGTTTTAAAAAAGCGCTACGGCGAGAAGGGGTTGAGAGAGATTTCTATTCACCATGGGATTTTTGGCAGCCTTTAATTTAGCTCCTTCAGAGGAGGAACTCTATTTTCAAGTCATTTCGATCCTTTTCTGAATCAGAGTAGAGCCGATAATTGTACTTTTACTACCCAAGTTAGACCCGAAAAAAGATTTGATTTTATGGCACGAACTTATACCACCAATGTGGAATAGGAAATATGACACGCGAAAACTCAGCAACATTGCATACTTTTAGGGGGCATGTTGATTTTGATGGAATTATCAGAATTATTAGTTAACCCTTTCCGGAAATTTGGTCGATATATCGTACAATTAAAATAACATTTTTCTAGGAAATTTCATATTTGTTAAGTAGGCTGTGCTTTATCATTCTGTTTAGAAAAATAAATCATAGTGGTGGTGGTTACACAGTATTTGTTTGTTTTGTAAAACGTTCTTTGCAAGAAGTTGAGCAAGCAACAAGTGACGAAGCTTCTGCAGAGAAAATTTCAGGTTTGTAATATTTTTCAGTAACAAAAAATATAAACATTTAAAAGTTTAAACATCAATTGATTTATAAAAGTTAATAAATTTAAAATTTTTTGAGTTTAAACATTTTTCCCGAGTCTTTAAAAAAATTGTACGATATATCGTACAATGGCACTTAAGTCAAATGTACGATATATCGTACAAATTTGAATTTGTACGATATATCGTACAAATGGACAGCAAAGGTTGCAAGTTATGTTTGCATTTTTTTTAAGTTATTGGTTTGGTAACAGATTTTTTGCTTTTGTATGCCTTGTAAACCACGTGGCTAAGAAAATTCGACTATTCGGCAATTTTCGATTAAAAATAAGATTTACTAGACGATTTTTTGTTTTACTAGGCAGAAACAGGTTGTGTAAGGTTAGACATGCGTACCTGCCACTCCCACTACTATAAGAGAAATCGGCTATATTCAGTGCCTTTCTGTAAAACTGTATGAATTTTAATTTATTCTGTGTTGTATTGAGAGGAAAAAGGCTTTGCAACAACAACAATGGTTATATAATGCCGAATAAATGTGAAAAAATTTTTACTATATATAATTTATATAACTTTCGATCAAAATGAAATCACATTTTGATTTTTGTTGTTATAATTTATGTTTTCTATCAAAAAAATCAATTAATTGTTCATAAAACTTAAAAAACCGAAACCAAAAATTCGTCAATTTTTATTGATTTGCGGACCATTGTACGATATATCGACCAAATTTGATGAAGCTGTAATTCTCAACTAAAATAATTTTTTTGAAATTTTTTTGTATTTTATTGCTAAAATGTCCAATAAGAGTCAATATTTTGAAGGAAAAATTTTTATCTCAAGAAATGTGGAAATTGACCGGAAAGGGTTAATTATTCCGTATTATTTTTATTTTTTCCTTATTCACTTTTCTAGGGAGCAAAAATTAAAAAATATAGAATGAAAACGAATACATTTTATTAAATTTTTAAACGCCGGGTATGGGCATTCGAAAAGAATCCGGTTAAGGGAAACATTTCATTCGGAACAAAAGTGGATATGTGTGGTTCAGAATGGGTTAAGTGTATAGCCTACACCAATGTTTAATCGTACAAACTAACCAAATATTTCGGTTATCATTACAATTTTGTCTTTTTTTAAATGACTTGCAAATGGCAACCCTGCTTAAAAGTAGATAAACCATGCACATATTGATACCGGATCTTAGTCGGAACATCAGCAGTATTTATACAAAATATTGACCCTACATAGTTGATACTTGTTGTAAGAATTATCGTTCAAATCAAAGGGATGACCATAGAACGGACAGACGCACAGATAGATGGACAGGCGGATGTATAAATATAGGTTGGTCAAATAGCCTCTTGGTCATCAAAATGCATATAGATAGGTAGATACTGTTACATAAAGTTAGTTCTGCTGGCCAAAGCAACCGTAGTTCGTATCGCTGGATTGTGCTTAAATAAAACACAAATTCATTAACACAATTCACCACTTTAGTTATTTTATTTTCAATTTTAGACAATCACTTCACTTTCAATTCACTGAATCACTAATCACTTCTCAAAACCAAACTGACCCATTGCGCCATACCCAGTTGCCTTTTCTACTTGTTTGCCCGAAGCACAACACGTTCTAGAACATTACAGCATCGCTTCGAATCGTCTCTGCGAGAGCTCCCGCAAAATTACCACGCCCCCTAAAGGTATGCAATGCGGCCGCTGTTGCTGAGAATTGGCCGTTCATTGGATGCTTGCAAACCGCATGATCGTCAAATACTTTTCCAAACGAGTTATGCCCCCATCTGGGCGTAACAAACTCCTGGATGTTACAAATCCCCAGCACCACCTCTGTCCAGTATTTAAAACGAATTTAAACAATTACAGCTCTCGTTTTTCACACCACAACGGGTGTGTTGGAGTGTTTGTGAAAATCAACAAATGCCACATATGCATCCATGCACTTGCCGCATCGATGCATCGCTGCACTCGCCACTCGGCGCTAAGTGGCCGCATTGTTGGCACGACGTATTTGCTTCGTACAGCGACCAGCCGCACCCCTCATTCGGTCGCCCTCCTCCGCTGTGCAAAGTCACAGTGCGCGTCCAGTGTCCTTTGGCCGTTGGCGTTGGTGTTGGTGTTGGTGCGCACCTATTTGTTTTACGCTTCAATGTCGAGCTGCTGCACGTTCCCGGTCACTGCCGGCTGCAGTCATCAGTTATCCCACGTCTTATGGAATTTTATTTTTCTTTAGTTATATCAACTTTTTCTCGTATTGTGATTTCCATTGCGTGCGGCAATGTGCCGCTGGTCTTAAAGTATTTGTCCGCACGCGCAAACGCTGTGCGCCAAAGTCGAGCAGTCACGTGCTGTGCATTTAAATAAATAAAATTGCGGCAATACGCGGCCGACCAGCAGCAGGAACGTGTGGGATTTCGCGCGAAATTGGTAGTTTCGCTGCCCGCTGAACGAGCGGCACAATGACAACGAGCGGCTCGATGACGGCCACACATCACTGCGTCAGTTTGATTGTGTCGCAACAGTTGCACGCCACGTTGGAGCACGTTTCTGCTCGAAATGAAAATTGAATTCGAATTTTCCAATGTGAAAAAGTAGATTGCAAATGGCCAAAATGTATTATTCAACTGCAGATTCACATTGCCGCATCGAGCGATGGCAGCGTTCTTAACCCTTTTCGGATCAGAGTCTCAGTTTAGTGTAATTGAAAAAAAATAAAAAACAAAAATAGAATTAAATTAGAATAACAATTTATTTATATTATTAATTTTTTATTTTTTGTTATTATTTATTTATTTTTTACATATATAAATTAGTTAAAATTTTAAAATTCACCAAGTTTTACTTTATAGGTCAATAGGTACAAATTCTTAATTAGGACTGTAAGCCACTGAAACTTGTGACGTGGTTTTGTTTAGTGGTTCATGACTCGTTTGAAATCGAAGGCTTAGTTCATGACTCGTTTCGAACGCAGATATTTAAAAATACCATTGGTTCTCTTTTAGGCTCAGTTTAAATTTCCAAGAAACCGCATGGTTTTGCTCAAACCCGGTACACAGCTCTGCCGTTGATTTATTTTTAACTCCATCAGAGTTTGGTTTCAAGCAAACTGAAAAATATGTACTGAATTACATGTGATTCCGAATAGTTTATTCAAGTTTGAAACCAATAATTTCAACCCATTGCACAGTGATTCGACTCCGTGCAACCGCGGGACAAAATTAGGTGTGGTCCGTTCTTCATAAAATTTGGTTTACTAGTTAATCATGGTCTGCTGAATTGAAATGTCCGTTTTGTTTTTCATAAAAATTTGCAGTTTGGCAATGCCTGAGACTTAAATTTGCAATTTTCGTCATTTTTGGTGTGCTATAGCAACGAGTGTGTTGGCTAGATTTTTCAGATTTTACATTTAATCGGTAACGTCAACATTGATAATTGCAAAGAGCAAGATACATTTTCTAAGGATTCTTTAGTTTTGCAACAAAAACGATAATAATAGACGTAAGTTTTGCTTTTTTGCAGTTTTCTCAATTTTTCATGCTGATTGCATACTTTTAGGGATGAAAAAAATAAATGTTGTCGAAAAATAGGATTATTTTCTGAGATCGGAAGATATCGGAGCATGTAATTACATTATCCTACAAAGAAAGAATGCTTCTTAAAATAAAAAAATCCAGGAACATACTTTAACATACTTTTTAGATATTTTCCTCTAATTGTTTCCAATTTTCATATTTTGAATTTAGAAAAATATTTTAAATTAAAAGTCAAGTAAAAGCCTCAGCTTTACAAATTTTGAGAAAACATTAAAAGCGATGATGATGGCAACATCATTTCATAATTTATATTGAAAGTTTTAGCAACTTCTTGCAAACCATGAATTTTCACGATTTTTCAATAGACTAAAAAATAAAAAAAAAAATACGTGTTTACATTTTTTGTGAAAAAAGTTTCAACTTTGAGCCGCTTTTGCACACACACTAATTAATTTTTAGCGCAGAGTTTTTGGGGTTTTCTTAGTTGGAGGGGGCACAATAGATCTATAGGTCGCAGTGCAGCATCCCCATCAATAATAATAGTTGGAGTTTTACCTTTCAAATGATATAAAAAATCGGAAAATTTTTGAACTATATAAATACGTGACATCGAATTGGCCTCGAAACACACATATTCTGATAGTTTGAAGACAATGGGACAGTTAGTTTTAAAGTCTTTGGAGCTAACAGCAACAGACCTACAGAGAGTAATTTGTTTATGTAGATAACGTACCAAGTTTTAGTAAGGCTTTCTGCATCCAGTTATAAAACCAGATCATAGGTACTCGAGGGACAGAGGAAACCATTAATAAGGAAAGGTCTCCTTCTAAAAAAGGGTTCCTTTCACTATTTCTAATTGTTGACAAGCCCTTTGCTTTTATATCTATGTATCCGTATTCAAGGAGCACTATCGCTGCTTCGGTTCGGTAGAAAAAACAAAGGACATTCGTACTTTATGTGTTCTTGTCCAGCTTTGTCCTGGAGGCGACTTCGCTAGCTTGGGACCACACCATTGGTTCTCTTGGCGAATCTGTGAACCGTTGACATTAATGGCATCGTCCGTCTCATAAGGCTGTCTCAGTGGCTTATCTCCAACTCGCGGGAAGTGTGTAGTGTGGGGCTCTTTTACTTTTTTGTGGTAACACAAGAGACCAAGACAGGTCTGCCTGAGACCCTAAGAAGCCAACATAACATAACATGTTCAAGTCATGGGTCATTCAGAGACCATCAAGTAGGTGATCAGTGAGTGAAATATCATCAGATAAAGAGCATTAAGAGTCGAGTTTCTTATTGCTCCAGGACTTTGACCCCATTTTAATTTCCAAATCACACATGATTCCTGAAAGTGAGCAGACGTTCAAACATAGTCAAGTAAGTCATGACATTTTATTGCAAATGTAGAGCATTCAGTGCAGAAATAGTTTCTCTAGCACTTTGATTCTAACCTCCAGGTTATACCTGGTTTCGGTCGGAAACAATCCGGATTACCTTAGGAGAGGTCAATAGTTACTCCCGGTGTTGATCCTCGTCAGTTTTTTCTAAGGTTGTTCAGAAATAGAGCACTTAGGAGATTCACTGACACATCAGAATCGGCCTGTGGTATAAGAAGTGAGGGCATTGGCGCGGGTTCAAAAATTGCTGGTACAAAATATGGTTTCGAGTGGTATTCGGCTAAAAGATTGTACGCCCCTCCCCCCCAAAATGAAATCCTGTGTGCGCCACTGAGTGTCGGACACTTCCTCTTTACTCATTGAAGCGTAACTATTACAGTGAACGTTGAAGAGAAGATGGAGTCGCTGGACATATGTACCTGTCGATAGTTCAGTGGAAAACCAAGCAAATTGAAATATTGTGTTGAGAGCTATGCAGTTCGTTCAGGTTTATACATGAGTTCTCCTCCGCTCAGAGTCAACTATCCAAGCGGGTATATGCCTACCGGAGTTTTCTGGCCAACTCTTCTGTCTTTGAACAGTAAAACCCGCCCAAATACTTCACCTTCTAAATGTAAAATGTTTGAGGTACTGAAGCGCATAGCGAATAGTGGCCATTAATAAGATCTCAAAGAACTCTTTGGTGGACTTCACTACTTCCAAAGCAATATTTTTGAACTTGTTGAACGCTGTTTTTAATTAAGTTATCGATTGTTCCGTAATATAATTTTGTTACTTATCCACTATGCTGTTCTTTATTAGTCAGTAAGCAAACAATTGTTCTTTGACTAATTTATAATAAATGAAATGCAATGAAATATTAGTAAGGGGCTATATAAGCGGTCTTCACTGTACTTGACTCAGTCAATATGTTATCTGTCTAAAGTATAAATAAATTGGTTCAAGCTCACTTTTAAGACCATCCAATTCAATTTTGTACCACCTTACAAATAATACAAAGGTTTTATATACTTCAAACCGAATTAAATGCAGAATTAAACCCTTCATCGCTCAGCGGCTGATAAGCAACCCATCAATGACTGCCACTTGAGGGCAACGTTTCCCATACGCAACCGTAGCATGGAATAATTAATTTGTGAAATTTATTAAAACTCCAAATAAAAAAAGGTACCGATAAAAGCAATAAAAATGGCCGGCCCAGCAATATGTTTCGACACAAATGCGCACTTCACACCTATAGTCGAGAAAAAACTTCACGCACGCATCTTCGACCGACAGCTGCGCCAGCCACCAGTCGCTGCGGCGCCGAGCGCAAAGGCTTCTCACACGAAAAATATGGCAGCAATTAATCAACACTTTATCAGTGGACATTTAAATATATTTTGTGAAAAACATGGCGCCCGGTTTAATGCTGCGGGCGCCGACGCGTCGGCCCCACAGTTGAACAAATTAAAATGAATCGCACCGCAGAGCGGCGTTGAAATAAATAATGTATTTGTTCAAGTGCGAGTATATGTATGTATGTATGTGTGCTTGACTGTGTGGGTGTGAGTGAGTGAGTGAGTGTTTGTGTGTGCTGCTGCATGTGGCAACTGCAGCAAAGGTGCGTCTGGTGGGGATTAGCAGCTGGGATTGCATTAAAACATGCACACACACACACACACACATACACATTCAGGCGGGGTGGGAAAACAGAGGAAAAACGCGTGTGAAAATATTGACGAACGTCTGTCCTGCGGCAATAAAGCGCAATTGTTTATTTTTGATGCAATTAAATTAAATGTACACCTTCAAACAAAACAAAAAACATATCCACAAATGAAATCAGTTGACGCCAGTTTGATGCGCTTTTCAGTTCACACAACGCTCGCATAAAGTGACAAAACACTTAACCCCTTGATGACTGATTATCAAATTCGAAATAGACTTGAAGCAAACCTCAAATCTTCAATGGATAACACAATGCAAAACTAGAGGCCAAATAAGGTAAAACTGCGTTTTTAGTATTTCAAGTGGAACAGAAAATTACCTAAAATTAAAAAATAATAATTTATGCAAATTTTTTAAAATATATTTTTGAACTTAACCCTTTCGACCCCGAATTTTACCCTGTGGGTCGATATTACTTTTTATATCATTTAAATCATGAAACCTTTTCCTAAGAAGTGTGCACACGACATTTGAAGTCGCCACGCCTCTTTGTTGGAGTTCTAGAGCTAATTTACTTTTGAACAATTTTAGCTTAAAACGGGTTAAATAAATTTGGTATCAATATTTTTTAATTACAGGAAAATTCTGTAAAAATACAAAATTATCGCCTTTTGATTTTATTTAACCATTGTTAAAGAAACAGCGTTTTGATCAAACGCGCCCAATTCGTAGACTTCAATTAGAACACAAACTTTCCCTCATATCGCTGCAAATTATTGGATATTATTTTGGGGATAACAGTAACATATTTGTAATTTGCTTTGGACTCACTTCTGAAAATATTAATTTGTTGGGGCCTACTTAAATTAAACCCATAAATAAATCGTAGCTTTTGCTATAAGATGACAAATTGGTGAAGTTGCTCTCAGGCAACTTTGGGTTCGAAAGGGTTAATTCTTGAATATCCTTGAAAATTTTAAATAGTTTGTTTTGAAAAAATGTATCTTACCCACATACTCGAATTTCATAATTTTTATTAAGAATTTATTAGTTATCATGGTTATCTCTGGGGTTGACCAGCGGACAGACAAACTGACGTAATTAGGTTATTCTGGAGCATACTAATCACCAGTCACACGACAAGTAAACGCATAGATACTACAACGAATGTTTTGCCTATGATCTTGAAAATTGCATAATTATTTTTGGATCGACGATTCTAGTTGATCCTTGATCTCTTTCATCCGTCTTGTCCATTAACCTCGATTTCTAGCCGCTGATCTCTACTTCTGTATCTTCTTTCTCTGTGTATACTCAAGATTTTTTGGGGTTTTCTCTTTTTCTTTTTCTACCGATATTACTTACTCAACTGGCCATAACCGCAAAAGTTCCCTCCATACTCAAATTGATCCTTCCAGCGAAGAAACGGTCTGCTTTTTCGCCGTCGACCTTCAACTACCGCGTCGAAAAGCTTTTTCTCCGGAGCTTCATTGTCCATATGAAAGACTTGGCCAAACCAGTGGATCCTGCGCTACGTTTAAACAGCTCAGCTCGTGTCGTCGTTGGGTTGTTTATCGATAAACGTCGTCAAGACGAACACTTCTGAGCTATAAAGTAACGCAGGCAACATTGGCATCCTACCGATATTGCCGCAGTATAGTTTCATTCGATGTTCCCCAATATTGAATTCTGAATCAGTATAGCTGTCGGATGTCATCTAACTCTGTGTTGCATTCGTATTTGTAGCGTAACCTGTATTCTTCTTGATTAATTCTTATGGGGCTGAGAGTCCTTCAGACATTCAAGACATTCAACTGATCCTCATCTGACTTTCTCCATTCCCATATTTCAGCTATGTAGGCAACACACGAACGAATTATTATGTTGTGTTTAATTTATTTTTGCCTGATATCTGTTAAATGTTTTGACTAGTAAATACTGAAAATTGTTTCATCTTTTCTTAATGTTGTGCAAGAACAAAATTAGCGTGAAATCTTTAACAATTTCCATTAAATGTTCTTTCGTATCTGCATTGCGCTGGTGGCCATTTATATACTCAACTGGCAATAAAGGGGTTAACTCTTATAGCTATGCACCGCCTAAAGTTAGAAACAAAAATACTCACACTCAATCATCAGTGCACTAAAAACGGATTTATTTACCAACTATCCGTGATTACGATGGCATTGAAATATTAAATATGTACTGCACTCGGTTTTCAGAATAAATTTACTGAATATGGGTTTAATAACATCGAAAAGTGGACGTTACCGGTACAAAAACAAAGTGTATATTTGTGTCATCATCATTGTTATATATAAATAAATTATTTATTTAAGTATTTATACAACGTTGTGTGAAAATTTGCATCCCATAGATTTAAGAAACAGCATAGAGTTGAACAAACTTTTGTCATGACTTTTTTCAGCAACTCTTTTCGGTACAAAAACGAATGTCAAAAACTTCGGCCCCAATGTTTACTAACACAAAATGGTCTGAACTTGTAAAATCTGCACGTAGGTTTCAAAAACATTTGAAAATATTGTATTAAGTTATTTTAAATCTTAATTAAAAACAAAGCTAACAATAAAGAATGTGTTTTTTGGATTTAATCGAGTTTTTCAAATTCTACACTCGGCGTATATTGGCTTTTTCCTCTTTACTACCTTTCCAGCTTCAAGTTTGGTTACACCGTGCGACAAAAATGAAAAAAATTTATTGATTTTTTATCTTTTTATTATTTAAAATACTGATACTTAAATAATTTCGAATTTTTGTACTTCATTAGAATTGCTGCTTCCGCCTTTTTTTTAATAACTTTCAAACCAATAAAGTTAGAGTTATGAAATTTTAACACGTGATCAAGGAGATTTTGGGTTTTAGCATACTTACTTTTCAAGAAAATGCTACATCAATTTTCAAGGATATAAAGGATTACAATTTTCAAAGGACCTTTTTCATATCCTTTTTTTCAAATAGATAAAAAATGAATTTTATTTAAATTCTTGAGCCTTTTCTCTTTCATTTGATATACATATCGCCATATTCTGACGACGTTAAGTATTTTTTATTTTTTTTTTATTTTGTATACCCTTCAAAATTTTGACGTTCTTTTAAAAGGACAACGGATGTAGAAATGAAAAACTGAGTACGCAGTATTACTATGATTGGTCTCTAGTTTCACGCCCATAAGGATATTTCCCGATGTGAAAAATGCTGCCGCACGGTGTTATAGGTAAATTTTTACCAGAACATTTTGTAAAGAAACAACTAATTTAAGTATATTGAGGTGTGCCACATCCATATCCGCAAATATGTTTACATTTACTATCATTAGGCTTCAGTACTTTTATAATCGGCGGAATCTATTTTTCAATTCGTTTTTTCGCCCTTTCGTCAGATAACTTTAAAAGGAGCTTTGTTATGGCTGTAACATCACTTGGACTTCATATTGCTACTGATATTTCTAGAATTGATCTGCTTATATTTTTAAATATGAATAATTTGGTCCCATTGTGTTTAAGACTCAAGGAAGAAGAAGATGAAAGAGGAATTCGTCCTCCTGCACGAATTTCCTTCCTCTCATCATATCGCACAGGGTAAGAGATGTCCATCTTGGCCATATGATGGCTCCATGGATTGTGTCCTGTGATAAGTCCGACCAACTGGCGAAGATCTTTCCTCCCTCAACTTAGAAGAAATATACCTGCCTTCCTGTTTGAGCTTAGCACAGTCCTACAGCTTCGCAAACTGGACCAAAGCTCCCTTTGTAAGCTGTTTACATAGGATTTGATCCAGTCCAAGGTATCTGCTAGACTGGTGCCGATTATTGGTTCTGGTCCCAAGGCTGTACACTTGACATGATTTAGTGTTGTATGAAGATTCTTAATAATGAGTTCTCGATGCTGAAGAACCTCTCATTTTTTGTGGATTGGTAAAAAAGTGTATGAGCCAAAAAATGTTGGAGCTAAAGTGGGGTTAAATGGCGTCGCAACAAGGCCAAAGTTCACCAAAAAGCTGGGAAATTCGACAAATTGCTTCACAGCTACTGAGAAGTTGCTCTTAGAGGGTTGAAATCTTTGACTGACCCTCACTAGTTTTCGCTACTGAACATTTCTTTCAAACATATTTATATCTTATCTCCAATCCTTAATGGGGCTCCCATACAAAATGATTGCTTTTATAAAATAGGCTCGCACTGCTCTCAGGTTGCCCTCAGATGTGTTAAATATAAGATGGACTCTCATTTATTTTTTCTTCCGAATGTTTTTCCAAACATACCTACCTCTATCTCCAAGTCTTAAGAGGGCTGCCATACAAAACTGGCAATTTTCTATACAATTGGCTCCCCACTTGTAAATGTAGTAGTGAAGTAAGCAAGGAAACAGCATATCTCAGAAACTACTGAACCGATTTGAATGATTTATTCAGCGATCGGAAGCATTCTTGAGTATAAAAAATACAAAATGAATTAAGGTTCAGAAATTCACCACCCATACAATCGGCGTTGTGATTTTGTGAGTTTTTGGGTTTCTACGTAGCAATAATCAAAATGTGTTGCCGTGAGTCAGGGGAATATGACTCGTCAGGAGAATAAGAACTATTGCCTTGAAAGTCATAAAAGTTCCCTTAAATCACCCACCAGATCTGAAGAACCAATACTCAGATCTAATTGTCAATAAGATCAAATAAAGATGGACATATTATATCTACTTATTGAGTAGATTTGAATTATGAAAAAGATTACAAAATCAACTCAGATCTAACTACCATTAAGACCAAATAGAATGCCCCTCACTTACAGATTTCAATTATAAAGAAAATTACTTCAAAACTAAATCTTCATACAAATGACAGATCTTTCATGGTAAAAGAAAAATGTGTGTTTCGAAGAATATATGAAAAGCATGGCCCGCCCAAACCATACGTCATCAACATTTGAATGTCGGCCAACACCGACTGTAATGTCCTTGACGAATTTCATAACAAAATTCCATGCAGCAAATTGTGCAAATCTGCAAAAACACTCGCTGCATGCAATATTTTGCTCTCTTACGTATTTATGGAATTTCATATTTTGCATGGATATTTTTAGCATTTGAATTGTTGTTGTTTTTATTTTTTTGAAACCCTATTCGTATTTACATTTGTGGACGTATTTACACAAATTGATTTTGTGGATTTTGTACGATTTCACTGAGGATTTTCTTTGTTTGGCCACAATGTTTGCATAAAGGGATTTTTGTTTTGGATTTTTTGCAGTTTCCTTGCGTAACGAGGATTTATGCAGAATTACGAGAATTATGGGCACAAATTATATTATATTTGATATTTTAAACAGAATTTCTGACATGAATTGCATGGAATTTTGAAGTTATGTGGATTATTTGCATTTGTTCGTACGTCAAGTACTCACTTTTGTATATCCATAAGTGGGTTAAGTGGCTGGTTCTCTCGAAATTTCTTTTGCACTGCGTGAGTAGAAATTTTTGCCGTTTATTTTAAGTTGAATGGAGTTCATCATTCTTGGAACTATCAAATATTAGAATTTGAATAGAAGAAATAAACAGAATTAATTTCTTTCAGAACTAAGAACTGATGAGATCAACCAGATTTGATTTCCAATTTGTTGAGGGTTTTCTAATTGGTTATTGAAGGCCTATTAAAAAATGGGTATCTTATAGGATTTATTGGATTTGTAGAACTTGCAATGAAGCGAAGAAAAAAGCAAAACACATTGTGTGATGCTATCATGAACTGGTGGGGACTAGAATTTCGTTTCTAGGAAGTGTTTTTCTTACAAGATTTTCGAACAGAGATTTCAAGAATATGAAAACAAATGATGAACAAGTCGTTGTGACTGAGGACCTGAGATTGAACTTTAAAGTTTAGACTCAGAAGGTAAGGAAAACCAACATATTCACATATAACATCATGAATCAACCATAAAAACGGAAGAGTTATTCTGCTTTGAAGTGTCTTAAGGCGAGTCATTCCTACTGCTTTCTTATTTTTTTCTAATGGATATAAAATGTATATTGCTTTGGGTTATTTTTTATAGGCGCAGACCCTATTTGATCTTTAGCGAGATTCCAGGTGGAGACATTTATGAGTACTATGAAGCATTTATAAAATAGTAGGAAAATATTTGCTATGTATTTATTTATGTAACTTGCGTCTAATCTCCGTAAGCAATCCAGCTTCTTTCTGAACATTACAAACTTTATTACAGAGTGAAATTGCTTTCGAACCACAGGGCAGTATATAAAAAGTATTTCCCTAGTTTGTTTGATTTACTAAGAAAAGTATATATAGAGTGACTCAATAAAATTGTAGGTTATGTTGTATAGGCAGCTTCATATATCCTATGGGGTTTTCAGCGAGATACCAGAGGGAGATATTTATGCAAATATTTGCTATGTATTTATCGATTTAATAAAAGTAAAACAGTTTTATAGAATGAGTGGTGATACTTTTATTGCATTGTAAAGTAGACATCTGCTGATTAAATATGAAATAAAATATACGGCAAATAACCGCCGCGGTTTTGATTAACCTTTGCTTTATTCTCCTTTTTGAAAGAGTTTGTACAGGGTGGCCATCACATTACACACTGCGACAGCATTTTTCACACCTGCAAAATCCATATGTGCGTGAAACTAGAGACCAAATATAGTAATACCGCCTACTGAGTTTTTCATTTCTACATCCTTTGTCCTTTTAAAAATACTTCAAAATTTTGAAGGGAATAAAAATAAAAAAATATAAAAAATACTTAACCTCGTTAGAATATGGCTACATATCGCCATCAAATGAAAGGGGAAAGGCTTAAGAATTTAAATAATATTAATTTTTTATCTATTTGTAGAAAAGGGATATGAAAAAGGTCCTTTGAAAATTTTAATCCTTTATATCCTTGAAAATTTATGTACAATTTTCTTGAAACGTAAGTATGTTAAAACTCTTCAAACTCAACTCAATATCCTTGATCACGTGTCAAAATTTAATTACTCTAACTTTATTGGTTCGAAAGTTATTAAAAAAAAGGCAGAAGCTGCAAGTCTAATGAATACAAAAATTCTAATTTATTTGCGTATCAGTATTTTAAATGAATAAATGAATGAATGAATGTCAAAGCAAAACCTACTTTTGCCGCCATTTGCAAAAGTTATAGTATCTGCCGATAACATCGTGCGACAAAAATTAAAAAAAATTTTCACACCGGAAAAATTCTATATGGGCGTGAAACTAGAGACCAAACATAGTAATACTGCGTACTCAGTTTTTCATTTCTACATCGTTTGTCCTTTTAAAAGGACTTCAAAATTTTGAAGGGGATAAAAAATAAAAAAAATACTTAACATCGTACAATATGGCGATATGTATACCGAATGAAAGAGGAAAGGCTCAAGAATTTAAATAAAATTAATTTTTTATCTTTTTGTAAAAAAAGGATATGAAAAAGGTCCTTTGAAAATTTGAGTCCTTTATATACTTGAAAATTTACATCGAATTTTCTTGAAAAGGAAGAATGTTGAAACCCCAAATCTCCTTGATCACGTGTCAAAATTGCATTATTCTCGCTTCATTAATTTTGTATCTTTTTATTATTTAAAATACTGATACCCAAATAAATTAGAATTTTTGTACTTCATTAGAATTGCAGCTTCTGCCTTTTTTTTAATAACTTTCGAACTAATAAAGTTATCATGATATTAATATTCATTTATTCATTTTTTCATTTATTCATTTATTCATTTATACATTCATTCATTTATTCATTCATTCATGTATTCATTTGTTCATTTATGCTTTTATTCATTTATTAATTTATTTGTTCATTCATTTATTCATTCAATCATTCATTCTCTCATTCATTCGTTTATTCATCAATTTACTGATTCATAAACAAATATGAGCCAAAGAAGACTGGGTGACAACTTTTGCGCCACCCTGTATATTGCGATGAAATTCGGTTCAGATGTTGTTAACGTTTCAGGTATGAACTGATATCTATATGAGCAGGATTCGGGTATTTTTAGTAGAATTGACAAATGAAAGTAAATTATGACAGAGTTGAAACATAAATTGTACTCAATCTCCATGTTGCTATCAGTTTTGAGCTCAGAAACATGTTTTGTGCTTGTGACTTGAGAGCATACAATGGAAATTAAATAGGTAACTAAAAATAAATAACAAACCATATATATATAAATAATCAAGTATGTAAACGATATAGTAAATCCAATAAAAGCCGCATTAGTCTACGTTAGTAACAAATAAAAATAAATCTGTCTACCAGTCAAATGACTTCTATTTACATACTTAACGACGCTTTGCTGCGTTGCCAACGGTGCAATTGTTGTTGGTTGGTTTTGCACCCAGCAAATTATATACTCTGCACACAGCCATACATAACATACAATAAAAGCGGCTATACAACACAACAACACGAGTCATTAAATGTGGCGCGAAATAAATTAATTTCTGCATGCGCAAAAAAGGAAAAACCCACACAGAGATTAAAGCACAATGCAGGAATGAAAGGACACCCACGCGTCACTGTGCGCGCTGCCATTCTGCTCATTTGTGCCATTGTATGGGCAATTTTTATGCGCCCAACGCCAACTTGTATGCTGCACTCATTTATCTGTTGGGCATTCTGCAGTTGGTCGGTTATTGCGCTGCACCGTTCGCAATGTTCGCAACGTTCGCATCGGACATTAATTTTCTTTATTGCGCCTTGGCGTCGTTCTGCTTCGGCCAAATGGGCTATTGGCAGCTATTGGCTGGCCACAATGGCCACGAAGACATTTTAATGAATTCAATTCAATTTGGAGCTCTGTGAGGATAATTACCGACGGCTGAGTCGGTACGCGTTTGCCATGCAGCATTTTGCCTCGACTGCGTCGGTAGGTTTAATATTTTTTTCTTGCAGCCTGGTCACCTTTGTGCTAAGGAATTGTGAATAAAAACAAAGCAGAAATATCAATGTATGAGTGGCACCAGACTAATCGAAAGGTGTGGCGTCTATTGACTATTTTTATAGGTTATGTTAGATGTATACATGGAAAAAGGAAGACAGAGAACATGAAGGAATAGAAAAGCCGATTTACTTTTATTGTCAATTCGGCTGATTAACTTTCGAATTTATGACGCATTTCATGGCGAAGAACTTAAACAAATGGATTGGTTGCGTTTGAATGGATCGAAAGCGCTGAATGTTCTCCATTTAGATGAGAGATTTTATGGACTTTTATGGGATTTATGAAATTAAAAGCAATATTTGAACAGCTGAAGTGGACTGTGGGTGAGTAACAAACAGTCCAACACTGAAATGTTAAACTTATTTAGGAACTACTTACATCACAGCCGAATCGATTACCATTATTAAGATTCGTATATGGCGGATTCAATTTGGAATGAAAATATTCTGATTAACTGCAGAAATTAAAAGTGCCTCCACTGTCGCATCTAAGCGATTTAGAAAAGTGTAAATAAGTATTAAAATTAATTTAAGTCTAAATATATAATTTAGGTTAGGTTAGGTAGGGAAGTGCACCCCCACTCGGGGGCCAAAATGGCCCATTGTGAATCCCTTCTTATGGTTTTCTGGAGCTAACCAACAGTCTCATTCAGGGGGCAAACCAGTTCGATCTCTTATTATTCGACCTCTTAATATTTTATTTAGTTGGCTTAAACATTTTTTCAGAGTCTGGTAAGACCGATGTAGAATTGAGTTAATAAATATTCAAATTTCAGTTAAAATCAACGGGAACAGAAGAAATCCTTGAGCCTGTCATTCTGCTTGATGCGTATTTGTTGTTCTTTTCATACATTTAAGGCATCATTGCTTTCTGCCTGTCTGTTTGTCTAGTCCGATGTTCAACAAATGTAGCAAGAACGGTTTTGATAACAAAAGCATTGGCCAAAAATCTCATAGTCAACTTCGGTTGGGTAATGGTCAAAAATTGTTGAAAAAACAAAAAAAAATTTAAATTTTAAGTTAATAAATATAATAATAATAATAATAAAAAGAAAGTCCAAAGCAAACTAATTAGAAAAAATAAGTAAATATGGAAATCAGTACTAAAAAAAACCAAAATTAAATTTACTGGAGTTTTGTTACTGTAATTTTCACATAATTTCATCATTTTTTCTTGCTCCAAAGTACTTTGAAAAATATTCAAAATAATAAAAAAATATAAATAAGTTAAAACTTGAATGTGTTTTTAAGAACATTTTAGTTCTACTAGTCACAGCAGGCGTGGTTCGTAACGCTGGATTGTGCCAAAATAAAAAACATTGAAATTCCTTAAAGCTATCGGGTGTTTTTTTTAGAGGTATAGAACTTCGAATTGAAATAAAACACAAGAAAATATTTTTAATGTCCATCAATTTGGCTTTATTGGAAGGATAATTTTATGCCATTAATGTTTAAATATGATTTCGGGCATGTGGCCGCCGCGGCTGGCTCGAATAAAGCCAATTCTACAGGTCCAATTTTCAACCACTTTTTCGAGCATTTGAGGCCGTATGTCGGCAATAACGCCACGAATGTTGGCTTCCAAGTCCCCTAACGTTTCTGGTTTGTTGGCGTAGACGAGCGACTTCACATATCCCCAAAGAAAATAATCCAATGGTGTCAAATCACACGATCTTGGTGGCCAATTGACAGGTCCATTCCGCGAAATTATGCGCTCATCGAATGTTTCCTTCAATAAATCGATTGTGACGTGCGCTGTGTGGCATGTAGCGCCGTCTTGTTGGAACCACAACTCATCCACATTCATGCCATCCAATTCGGGAACAAAATAGTCGGTTATCATGGCTCTATACCGGTCTCCATTAACGGTAACTGACTCCTCTTCTGACTGGGTCCTCTTCAACATTTTGCTCTACAGCGGCAATTGTTTCTTCGGTGCGCACTATTCGACGTCTCTGCGGATGCGTATTATCACATAGAGTAAACGTAGTGCGAAAACGACCCATGGTTAACCGAATTAATTGCTCTGATGGACGATTATGTCGACCATAAAATGGACGGAGCTTGCGGTAAACTTCGCGAACTGAACCATTATTTTCGAAATAAATTTGCACGATTTGCAAGCGTTGTTCTTTTGTCAACCTGTTCATGATGAAATGGCAAACCAAACTGAACATAAATGACATTAGAGTTGCCAGATTTGATCACAAAATGCCAGTTTTATCTCTATTCAAAAAACAAACCTCTAAAAAAACACCCTATACTTTACATATTTATAATTTTTCACAGTCAATTCACATTCACTGTTTCTCACTGTTTTTATACTTTTCACTTTAGTTTCAATTCAATTCATTTTTTTATCCGTGTGACACCGTTCCTTGTCAAAACCACAACTGACTCACTGCTCTACCCGAATGCCTTTTCTACTTGTTTGCTCGTAGCGCAACACGTTCGCGAACATTGCAGCATCGCCTCAAATCGTCTCTGCCTTAATTCCATGCTCCCTAAAAGTATGAAGTGCTGCTGCTGCCAAGCCACGCCCGTTCAGTGTTGTCGTGTTGCCTATTCTAAGGCGACCGTAGCTACATAGAGCGAGCTACATGATCGCCACAGTATTTGACTTTGTCTACTTATGAAGTTATGTGAAAATATCGAATTTTTCACATGGTTTGGCTTTTATTTTTTATCTTTGACTTGTACCAGTTTTATTTCACGTTAATTAAATATTGATTATTTACATAGTTAAATAAATATTCAAATATGTTTCCTCAGAAAAAATGATCAAGGCCCATTGCCTCCTTTATGTCACCGAGCTCCAACAACGTAACACATCGAACCTGTTTTCGACGCAACTTTGTCGTATATTCAGGTTACATTTCCAAGTCAGTATAGCTGATGAATGGCTGATTAGCTGGTCCAGTGTTGCCAGATCAGGAGATTTCCTCCTAAATTTAGGAGATTCTTGGCGTTTTAGGAATTTTTAGGACGAAGAATTGTTTAGGAGAAAGTTTAAGAGATTTTGAGGATAATACATTTGACATCATTAGTGGCACTGAAGTTTTGAATATTGAAAGCTAAAGTGTCTAATTTAATATCATTAAATTTAATGCCTTAAATAGAATAATTTATGCAATGAATGAAGGAAGTTTACCGATCTAATTTTTTGTATGTTTTCGAGTGGTATCGAATCATTGTCGAGCTGCAGCTGTAAATTGCTCCGGAAAGTTTTATGAGCTTCGCAGGTGGAGTTCAGACAGTGTGACATTTGTCTTGCAACCGATAAAGTGATCGCAATCGTTACACCGTGCGACATCATTTTTCACACTGGGAAAAATCCACATGTGCGTGAAACTAGATACCAAAAATAGTAAAAGGACTTCAAAATTTTGAAGGGGATAAAACATACAAAAATATAAAAAATACTTAACCTCGTCAGAATATGGTGAAATGTATATCAAATGAAAGAGAAAGGGCTCTAAAATTTTAATAAAACTGACTTTTTATCTATTTGTAAAAAAAGAATATGGAAAAGGTCCTTTGAAAATTTTAATCCTTTATATCCCTGAAAATTTATGTACAATTTTCTTGAAAAGTAAGTATGCTAAAACCCAAAACCTCCTTGATTACGTGTCAAAATTGCATAACTCTAACTTTATTCGTTCGAAAGTTATTAAAAAAAAGGCGGAAGCTGCAAGTCTAATGAAGTACAAAAATTCTAATTTATTTGCGTATCAGTATTTTAAATAATAAATAGATACAAAATCAATGAATCGATAATAATGAAATTTTGACACGTGATCAAGAAGATTTGGGGTTTTAACATACTTACTTTTCAAGAAAATTCGATGTCAATTTTCAAATATATAAAGGACTAAAATTTTCAAAGAACCTTTTTCATATACTTTTCTTACAAATCGATAAAAAATTAATTTTATTTAAATTCTTGAGCCTTTCCTCTTTCATTTGATATACATATCGGAATATTCTAACGAGGTTAAGTCTTTTTTATATTTTTTTTATTTTTTATCCCCTTCAAAATTTTAAAGCCCTTTTAAAAGGACAAAGGATGTAGAAATGAAAAAACTCAGTATGCAGTATTACTATGTTTGGTCTCTAGTTTCACGCCCATATGGATTTTTCCGGTGTGAAAAATTTTTTTAATTTTTATTGCACGGTGTCCGGGTCCAAGGCGATGGCGAGTGGCTTTAGTCTTTCACACAGTAAGCACCTAAGCAACATTTATGTGATTGGTAGTAGCCTGATAACCTCACCTTTTAAATGCGACATTAGCTTAAGAACTCCTCTGTACTAATCATTTTCACCAGCTGGATGTTTGCTTCAGTTTCTTCACACTCAACGTGATAAACTTGAATCAGGCATCATGACTCCGTTTTGAAAATATCTAAAGTAACAATTTCTCTTACCAAATGATGGCCATTGTTGAAACTAAAAATACGCCAACGTTTATATTTAATCGAAAATGTTTGAGCTCGAATTACGCAACATTTTGTGCGTTTTGATTGTTGTATTTATATCCTGTGACTCTGTTGAAGGATGTGTGAACCTCACCACATCAACAGTGCGAGTATTTATGGAATTTTCAAGGTAATCAGCTCAAATGTCAGAGGGGGTGACCCGATGACTGGTTGGCGGCCTCGACGGCCGCTGCGAGCATAAGTGACGGCACAGTGAGTGTTGGGGTGTGTGTGTGCGCCACTTTGCTTGCGAGAATTTTCGCAATTTGGCGCCTTTTCAATTATGTGATGAAAAGTTCTACGGAATAGCATTATGCAAATATTGAAATTACAATTACGTTGTTTAAGTTAGTAATTTAAGCATTGTGGCAGGGCCAGTCTCGCGTTTGTTGCCTTATTTATTGGTGGCTGGAAAGTAGAAAAACTTTTCAGCCATCTTCCGCATTTCATGCCAGATGACAAACTTGCTCGAAGGCACAAATGGGCGGGGCGAACTGTGAGTACAAAGTGTAACCGACAAGCGCCGAAGGTGGCGAAAAGTTCAAATTCCATAAATTCCTATGTGCGTCGTTTGGGCGCTTCCAAAGCGCTGCGTTGCCAGTTAATTAGATTGTAAATGTTCGCGCTTTTTTGCTTTTTGCATTTCGGTTTGTTATTGTTCGGGTTTCTGCGCGAATTTCTGCCTAGCGGCACTTGAACTGCAAATGTTTTCAAAACAAATTTAACTTTCGTGTGTTTGATCTGACTGAATTCAATTTTCAATGCGAACGAAGACGACGCGCACCAGCTGGCAGAACAAGTGTTGAACTGCGAGTGGCGAACTCACAAACACACACAGACCTATAGCGATGGGTTCGTGCTGGCACGAGTGTCGAAAGTCATATTTGTTGATATGCGAATTTGCACAGTTAAGATTTATGTGGAATAAAATTGTTTCATTGTAGAAGATGGGACATGCCTCAATTATTTTTCACTTACCATTCTTTCTATGCAAGCAATTAGCCTCAATGCAGAAAATTTTGAACTGAATCATCAAATTGTCATCCATAGTCTCTTCGTTTCAGAATCCAATTAGCCTCTGTTGGAACTTTGTGCGCTAATTCCAGGTCAGTTTTGCCAGATACCTGAAATTACTTTCTCTTAAATCTTAAAAAAAGCTAAAATTTCCATCCAAAAATTAAAAAACATTTCCTAAAATTTAGTTTTTATAGTGTCCGACCGAATATTCGGTTTCGATTTCGGCCCAAATAAGTGGTTTCGGTTTCAGTTTTGGCCAAAACATGGCCGAACGGACGAAACCGAAATTTTCTAGAATATTTTTTACATTCTATTGTGTAGCAGATATATAGCAGATATATATATGAAAAAAGGGGGTAATTTAGATGCCGCCTATGTAAATAAACTTCTTTTTTTAGCAGATAATATTGAATTATTTCATTTTGAATAATAGCGAGTAAGGTACAAAAGGGTGATTTTTTCATGTTTATGTTTTTAAAAAATGAATAAATTGTTTTTATTAAGAAGTATTTATTTATTTATGTTATGTTTGTTTGTTTGTTCTTTATTTACTTAATGTAAAATTCGCTTTTTGCAAAAAATGCTTGATATGGTGATTTTTATTTCAACTAGAAAGTTTCGGTTTCGGCCGAATATTTAAAAAAAAACTGAAATTCGGGTTTGGTTTCGGCCCAACATCTTTTTCGGTCGGACACTAGTTTTTTAAAATAATTTTTGTCATTATAAACTAAGGAATTAAAGTTCTCATAAAAAAATACAAATACCTATATTAAGTTTTTTTTTATTGCAACCTTTTTATTCATTCAGATTCAGCTTAACAACAACTTAACACAAACAAAACATATACAAAATTAGATCGGTATGAAATTCGCGTTTGTAAACATCTTTCATTCATTGCATAAATTTTACACTTTGAAGCATACAATTTAACTAAATTAAATTAAACACTTTAGCTTTCAATATTCAAGGCTTCAGTGCCACTAATGATGTCAAATGTATTACCATCAAAATCTCTTATAAAAAAATCTCTCTTTCTCCTAAACAATTCTTTTTCCTAAAAATTCTCCTAGAAGGCCAAGAATCTCCTAAATCTAGGAGAAAATCTCCTGATCTGCCAGCACTGCTCCAGGCCTCAACATTGAGCACTAGCCACAACAAGTCTGAATCTGGTACATTTAGACCCGATAGCGACTTACTTAACCCTTTCACTGCAGCTTTTTACTGGAGAATGTAAAAATTAAAATGTAAAAATTAAAAAATAAAAATGTTAAATTTTTCAACTTAGTCCTCTGTGTGATCATAGTAACAATGTTCCATAACAATTAAAAAAAAATATTTTTCTAAAGCTTTGTTTGGGAATGTTGACATATGGCAACAATTTACTTCTACATAGTAAAACAAAAAAAATAGTAAAAAAATTTTAGTTTATTTTTTATGGGTTTACGTTTGTTTTCTTCTACATTTTGTAATTTAAAGCATAAATTAAAAGAAATAAATATAAATAGGAATATATAAACTTTAAGTTATTTAAAAATTTCACATTGATTTTATCGATGAAGTTCTTCTATCATGAACCTATAGTTTTTATCTTCTAAGTTCTCTAAATTGAATAAATCTGAGTCCTCGTAAGTTATTTAAATTTGTTTCTGTTTCCTTAATTTAAAAAATTTTAAAAAATTATTTAATGGTAAAAAATATTGTCTTTTTAGCAAGAAAGTGCAAACCCTAAAAGAAAATTTTTACCTAATATCTTATTCAGACAGCCAGCTAAATTGCGAAATTAAATAATTTTCTCAAGTTATCCTTAATTCAGTTCTGAATTGAACTCAATTCGTCTTATAAAAAACTAAATTTAGCTAATTGCAATTGGCACTAAATTGACCACAAATTGAGTTTGATTCGCTTTGCAACCCTGTGTGGTGCTGTTATTGATAAACAAACTCAATCAACATTTATGGAACCAAGACAAATATGAAAAAGTAACAGCAGCGAAAGACGTTTCTTAACATTTGTTAGCTTTGAAATTTCGTTTAAAAACTGTGTGCATCGAAATGTGCGAAATGTTCCATAAATATTTTTAAAAAGATTGTTTATACATAAACAGAAAAACTTTTCCTGCATTAAAACAAAACAAAAACATGTTCGATAACATTTTCAATAGCAGCTAAATTGAGGTGTGAACAGAAAAAGCAATAAACTCAATTAAGAACTAAATTGACTTATTTTATTTGGCTGTCTTAAGAGGACTTACTATTAATATTAAAAACAAAATCGCTGTGGAGTTAATAAGCACTTAAACATTAACCCTTTCCGGTCAATTTCCACATTTCTTGAGATAAAAAATTTTTCCTTCAAAATATTGACTCTTATTGAACATTTTAGCAATAAAATACAAACAAATTTCAAAAAAATCATTTTGGTTGATTTCATCAATTTTGTACCATATATCGTACAATGGTCAGCAAAGGAGTAAAAATGCATGAATTTATTGTTTGGGTTTTTAAGTTTTATGAACAATTCATTGATTTTTTTGATAGAAAACATAAATTATAACAACAAAAAATTAAAACCCTGATTTTATTTTGATAGAGAGTTATAGAAATTATATGCATAAACAATTGATTCACATTCATTCGGCCTTATATATCCGTTGTTGTAGTTGTAAGTCCGTTTTCCTCTCAATAAAACACAGAACCACTTAAAATTCGTACAGTTTTACAGAAAGGCACTGAATATAGCCCATTCTTATTATCGTAGTGGGAGTGGCTAGTACGCATATCTAACCTTACATAACCTATGTCTGCCCAGTAAAACAGAAACTCGTCTAGTAATTCTTACTTTTAATCAAAAATTGCGGAATAGTCGAATTTTATTAGCCACGTGGCAGGCATACAAACGCAAAAAATTTTTTACCAAACCTTTAACTTAAAAAAATGCAATCATAACTTGCAACCTTTGTTTTCCATTTGTACGATATATCGTACAAAGCTTTGCAACCCTTCTGGTCATTTGTACGATATATCGTACAATTTTTTAAAGACTCGGGAAAAATATTTAGACGCGAAAAATGTTAAATTTAGTAAGTTCTATAAATCAACTGAGATTCAAACTTTGGAATTGTTTCGCTTTTTGGTACCAAAAAGTATTACGTATTTAAAAATTCCTACGCAGAAGTACCGTCATTTGCTGGTTTTTCAAATTTTTGCAAAAAGCTGCTTACAAAACGCACTCGTACTGTGTAGCTACGGCTATTATGATTTATATTTTTAAACAGAATGATACAACACAGCCTACTTAATGAAAATTAAAAAAGCCGTTCCATAAAAAATGCGTTCTCTGTCAAATAAAAAATCTTCGAAAAAATTGTACGATATATCATACAAATTTCCGGAAAGGGTTAACTTTTAAATTACAAGTGAATATTTATTATTTTTTCAGTCATAATTAGTTAAAAAATGAGTTTGAATTAATGTTAAAAATGAAAATTAAAGAGGGCGCTTTTTATCAAGAATTGCCATATGCAATGATCGCTTTCCAAAAAAGTGTTTATTTTTCCATTTAAGTAAAACATTAAGTTTTGTTGTAATTAAAAATACTCTCAAGACTTTAAACTATTCTAAGGACCAACAAACTAGGTGTTTTCTATGTTTTCTTCATGTTGCCATACAACAACCACATAGCGAAAGGGTTAACTGACCACAACAGCCCGTACAGAAATTATTCACTTCGAATCTAATAGTAGAACTATTGATACATTAGGTGCTTCTAAACTGAATAGAAGAGACTTAAAAACCGTTTTAATCGAAGAATTAAGTATTTAATAGAGCCAATAGTCAACATAAATGAAACTCTTTCCCTTAATACTTATTTCAAGTAATGAGTTTTATATTTCGCGTGATTGAAAAATGATTCAATGATTCAAGCCAAAGCATGTTTCAATCATATACAAACGATGATACTCATTGCCACTTGCTATGATGAAAATGAAATTCATGAAAACAACTCTCGGTCCTTTGAGTGCGCTTAAAAATGCTCGTTATTAAAATCACTCATAGCGCGCGAAAGTATGCTTCAATTTATGAATAGCACTATAGGTTACGCTGCTTCCGCTTTTGCTTGGCTGTTTTTTGTTCGTACTATTGCTGCAGTAGTTTCAAGGGCTCCATATAATTAAAGTGACATCCCTGTAGGAACAATATTCACTGCAGTGGTTGGCACAAATAAACCAACAAACGAATTAACGCATTTTTATGATTAAACTTACAAATACAAGAAATATGTAATAAAATATACAAATCTTAACAACTAGTTGTACAACAAGTTTTAAAAGCAGTAAAAAGCGAAAATAATGTCATTTAAAAAAAATATCAAAATGTACAAAATTTAAAGATCTAAAGACTAAAGTTTTTGTAAATCACTAAAATTATTATAAATTAGTTCATTAAAAGTTTGATCATAAATGAGTCCTTTAAAAACTTTGATACCAACAATGGGAACAAAATGTTAGTTTTATTTGATCCCATTCTCCAAATTTATTAAATATTTCTTTTCCTTTTTTAAATTGAAACAGCTTGCTAAACTCACCGCACCGAGTGATGTCCTTCGTAAAAGTAAACTATTCACTCAGCTTGCCTCTTCCACGAACCACATTCCTCCTGTGTCCTGAGTGGTCCATCGTGTGTGGCACTGCGCACTTCTTACATTAATTTGCAATTTATCATTGGTTGCGTTGCATAGTTGATGTTGTTGTTGTTGTTTTGCTTGTGCATCTATCGTAGTTTCCGGTTGGTAGGAAATTAGTAAACTGAGAACGGAGGATGCGGAGGACAGTTTTAATTACATGCAGCTGATGAACTTCCACTCAGCTACTCGCATTGCGAAATTAATGAATTTGTATTTTTTTTTATTTCTAGAGCAGAAATGACATCAATCAATCAATCAATTAAACTGATTTAAATATTGCTTTATCTTAAAGTGTTCAGGCGGTTTTTGTTCTAATAAATGTATAGCAAATTAATTAAGTTGGTCGCATTGATTCAGTTTATTTGTTTTAACGAAGATCTGGACAGTTCAAATTTCTTTTTTTTATTGAGTTGTTTATAATTTGAAAATTGAAAATTCATTAAATAATCAATCACATTGATTAACATGATTTCATTGTGATGGGCAGGCATTCTAGTGTTAACACATGAAAAACCTAAAAATTGGCATCTTTTTGAAGGAATTTTTTTTCTATAAAATATAACTTACTAGCAGAACTTGGCAGCTTTGCACGCATGAACTTAATGATTCCTTTGAAATAATATTTACTAACTTTAAGATACACAAACTTCTAACAATCTCGTCTGATGATGATTTTTGAACAGTTAAATAAATGCGTTGAATTATTGGTATATTTTCTCCAAGTCTAAAGTCAATGCATCCAATAAATCACGTTTTTCTTAACACATTGTGGACCCCAACAGATTTTGATGAAAAAACTAAAAAAAATATTATTTAATTATTTCTCATTTAAAGTGTTTTCACCATATTTGAAGCACATTAAATCATGTTTCCCCATACAAACAGTTTATGATTTAAAAAAAGTAAAAAATACGTATTGAATTATATCGCATTTGAGGAACTTTCACCAAGTTTGAAGTCAATACACCTATCGTTTCAAGTTTTCTGACAGTTAATTTATGAAATGAAAATGAAATCAAATGTTTAATCCGTCAGATTTTGATTGTCGAAAAAATGAAAAACATTTATCGAATTATTTCTCATTTGAAGTAGTTTTACTAAGTTTGAAGTCAAAAGATCCATTAAATCATGTTTTCCCATACAAACTTTTAACCCATAGTTGACTCTGGCAAATTTTGATTTTCACAAAATGAAAAACAATTGTCTTTTTATTTTTCATTTTAAATGTTTTCACTAATTTGGAAGTCAATAGGCCCATCGGTTCATATTTCTTCATAGTCTTTCCGTATAAGAACCTTAACCCATCAGATTTTGATTTTTGAAAAAATTTAAAAGACGTGTTGAATTAGATCGTTTTCAAAGTGTTTTAACCAAATTTAAAAAAAATATATTTTAAATAGTTTTTTTTGTATAAAAACCTTAACAAATTGTTGACCCGAAATTAATGAATGTAATGAATCAAAATCTGATTATTTTCAAGAGACTGAAAAATACGTGTCACATGATTTATTTTTGATTTGAAGTATTTTCACAATTTTTGATCAATAGACCCTTTACCCTTTCTTTATTTAACACCTTAACCCATGTTTTGGCCCTTTCGACCCCCCGAATTTCAAAAAATTTCTTCTTAGCGGAGGTTCAATTTAGACAATACAGTTCAACATATCTATCAGTCAGTCAGTCAAGACAAGCAATTATACATTAAAACTAGCCGACCCGTCAAACTTTGTTCCGCCAAAAAATCCAATTGCAAAGGAAGGAAATCAAGTAAAACGCATAACCTCAATAAAAGCTAAAATGGTTCAGTTCACTTCACTTCACTTGATTGAAGTGAAGTAATCGTTTATGAATGATTTTGGCACATTTTGAATATTGAAAATCTGATGATGCTCAAAAAATATTTTTGATGTAAAATCACAAAGCAAAAACGTCATCTGTCAAATTATGTAATGTCAAGTGGACAACGCAATTTTGTAAATTTTTGATATCCACGGTCTCGTAGCGTTGTTGATCTTGGATTAAAAAAAAATAATCCAAATTTGAAGCTCTGCCGATTATTCAATAAAAAAATTATGTATACAAAAATGTTTTGGAATTTTCCGATTTTTCGGATAACTTTCTCCAATTTTTAGTTTTAGCTACCAATTCAACGTGAATTACTATTACAATCAAAATGGAAAAAAATAGAATAAATTAAATTAATTTCAATCTGGGCATAAAAAGGTTCATCAGGACCTAAAAGGAGGACTTTTAGTGCAAATTCAATTTAAGAAAATGTCGATTAAATGTAAAAATAATTAGAATCAAAGCGAAAGTTGCCATTGCATTCCTTTCTCTTCAGTGAGATATGTTTTTTGCTGTGTCATCTTCGTATTTCGACTCAGCAGTCCTTTTACGATACTCGTATCGTCAGACTTTCAGCTTGCACCAACTTTGTTTTCACATTTCCATATCGTCCACTCCTTAATGAGATGGATGCAATTTTTGTGTTGTCTCTCATTTAAATATGAAATTCCTTTTGCTTGATTGTCACATATTCATGTTGCGTCGCGACGAAATCGCTGAGAGATTACTTTGCTTGACCACAACTTTTTCGCAATTCACTTGCAGAACTGTCTCAATGACTTTGTAAATTCAATGAAAATACATTTTTGTCGAATGTGTCATTTCCACTTATTGAAAGTTGTATACAAATTGGCACTTTGGCTGTTCACTTCCGTCGGCCACATTGAATATTTGCACTTTGCATTTGATTTTGATTTTTATTTGTCGTTTTTCTTTTTCTTTTAATTTAATTTGATTTGTCGTTCTGGCTTCACCTGCATTCATATGCAAATGCGAAATGTCCTGATGTCCTGTGCTGTCTTCATCGATGCAAATGACACTTGCAGTGGCCACTCAACGGCAACAGCACAAGCGCCAATGACAACAACAACAACAACAACAACAACAACAGCAACTTACCAAGCCGAGCCGGCAAGTTAGTTGGCAACACTGGTCCATGGCCGCAGGTGCAATTGCATTGGTAAGCAGCATTTATTGTTATTCAAATTTTGCTCGACTCGTTTATTTTTCGGTTTCATGCGAAAGCACAATTTGTAATTATTTTCGAAAAAGTACTTGAAGCACACACATCTCCACACATCTCTCGTTCTCGCCGCACTGATACAATTAGGTTCAGGTTTTTATTGAGATGTGGCACATTGTTTCACATATTTAAAGGCGCTTAAAGTCTGTTGCCTCCCAGAAGCGCTCAGTTTGAGCATACACATACATACATACATATGTACATACATACATATATACATATGTATAAGTATTGCGCACATAATACCAGACATGACGCGCAGCTAAGCAGGCTTTCCAACGCCTGACGCGCCTCGCTTTGCCTTGGCGCCGCTTTTGCTGATTTATGGTGCATCGCGAATAATTTTAAAATATGCTTTAAAAGATTTCGCTGGTGGTTGGTGCTACGCAAGCAACGAAACTCACATTTCCCAAATTCCGCAAGCACATTCAGCTGCTTGATGCTTTTAAAGAGACTGCGCAAAATTGAAAATAAATACCTACACACTTACGCGGCCTCGACTGGCATATTTAAGCGCACACTCTAAAAATTTAATATACATCAACTTCAATCAATGAAATTTCGGCTTTATGCACAACGTTTTATATAACAAAGTTTAATATAAAAAGTTCCTTACTGCCAACTTCTTACATTTCATCTCACTTTACAAGCGTGTTTTGTTCAAAGGACACGAATGAATTTGCATTAAGATTTGTGTTTTAAACTGCATTAAATTATTAAAGATCATATTGTAGGCTTTCATTCAGCATATCTGAACTTTAAAATTAAATAAAAAGCTTGTGTGTGAGATAAGACGAATATTTTATTGCCCGGCGTCTTTGCATGCAAGTTTGAAGGCAATGGCCCCATCAGATTTGTATGAAAAAAAGCTTGTCTAATTATTTCTCATTTGAAGTACTTTCATTGTATTTGTAGTTCATAGGCCCATTAAAACATATTTCTCCATACGAAACCTCAACCCATCGTTGAACCCAGTGTTGCCGCTGAACAATTTTAAAAAGTCGCAAAAAAGGTTCACAGCCGAAAAAAAGTGTCATCAAGTGATCCAATTTTTTCATACTTTCATTATTTTATCTTTCGAAACTCATTATTTATATTAAATTTCTGAAGGAGATAATTTTCTGTGAAAAAAAAACTGTTTCCCCCTTAAATTAATTGATGAGGAATATATTAAAAAGTTCCAATATGCATGTTTTGTATTTATTATGAAAACATTTGCATTTCAAAGCATATGCGTGACTTACTTACTTATTTATTCATTGGGAGCCATCAAAATCAATTTAGCACAAATAACTTAGGCAATGCCACAAAAAAGCGCGTTAATTCAGATTAATTATGTAAATTTTTGCGAAAAAACTTTGACATAAAAAAAGGGTTGCAAGTAGCTTAAATGTTGCCAGAGGTGTAATTTTTAAGTACTTGAGTGTTACCTTTGAAAAGTGAATACTAAAAGGAAGGCATATTTTGAGTATTTTTAAACACGCAAAAATAAAAAAAGTCGGTGTCAAGTGGCATCGGTCTCCAGAAAGTGTAAATTTGACACTTTAGTCCCACAACGGCAACACTGGTTGACCTTGTTAGATTTCGATTTAAAAAAAATTAAAAACATGTTTCTGTTTATTTATCATTTGGAGCACTTTAAAGTTGAAAGTAAAAAAAAATCCATTAAATTATGTCTCTCCAAACAAACTTTGAACCCATGTTAATTTTAATTTTAATTAAAATAACAAAAATGAAATGATAAAATTACGTATCTAATTATTTTTGTTTTCAATTCCTTTTACCATTAATTCATTGAGTTTTCACAGTTTCTCTAAACAAACTTTTAACCCATCGCACAGTGATTCGTTCCATAGACAAAATTCCAAAAATTTATAGTCTCAGAATTTGACGATTTTGATGTAATTTGAAAGGTAAAACCCCAAAAAAATCTGTGCGAAAAAAAAATTAGTGCAAGTGCAAGAGCTGCTCAAAGTCGGAACTTTTTTCACAAAAAATTTAAAACACATATTTTCTGTTTTTTAGTCTATTGAGTAAAAAAAATTGTAAAAATACATGGTTACCAAGAAGTTGCTAAAATTTTCAATACAGACTAAAAAAAAAATGATGTGGCCAATTTCGCTTTTAATGTTTTCTCAAAATTTGCAAAGCTGACGCTTTTACTTCACTTTTAATTGAAAATATTTTTCAAAATTAAATATTTTACTTCACTTTTAATTGAAAATATTTTTCAAAATTAAAAATTTTACTTCACTTTTAATTGAAAATATTTTTTAAAAATTAAAACTCTGAAAACTGGCAAAACTTACAGGAAAATATCTAAAAAGTATGTGAAAGTATGTTTCTGGATTTTTTTTTAATTTTAAAAAGCATTCTTTCTTTGTCGAATAATGTAATTACATCCTCCGTTATCTTCCGATCTCAGAAAATAATTCAATTTGAAAATACCTATTTTTCGACAAAATTTATTTATTTATTCCACAAAAATGACGAAAATTGCAAATTTAAGTCTCAGGCATTGCCAAACTACAAAAGTTTAAGAAGAACAAAATGGAGATTTCAATTCAGCAGATCTTCGAAGTTATGAATTTTTTCACCGCTAAAGTATGTTACCAGTTAAAATGCCATTAGACAGTGAAACCAAGAAGATTTCTAGTCTAATTCGAAGAACCTTGAGTCTTAGGACATGTGGGCTTTCGAAGACACCAATCAAGGTTCAAACTATGTTAAGGAGACGCCGGGAGAGCTCCACACATCAGTCAGTGTGCATCAGTTGCATCGCGAAGCCAGTTGGACGAACCAAACATTAAATAAAACAGCCATCTTATAGCGGCAGAGTTATTTGTTTTGAAAGACCTGAATCATTGAATTATGCGCCAGATTTGCATTAAAAATCAGTTTCAATATTTTCCCAAATTTGTTTTCTATATTTCTACAGTTTCTTAAAGATCTTAAGCACTGAGTTATCTCCCAGACTTGCAATTAAAATCAGTTGAATCTTTTTTTTGTCATATTTCCAGTAGCAACGCTCCTTACAATTCTCTGCTCGGCAGTTGCGATTTTCTTTGACTGCAAACTGGTGCTCACAATAAATTGCAAATACTCAGTCGGGCCAAATCCGCTGGCTGTATCCTTTTCACTTGAACTGTGCGTAATCCTGTGCATTATCCTCTTATGCTACGCCAGCTGCCTGATGCGTACACAGTCACTTCGCATGCCGCTTACGATTCATTGTTTTGTACGGCTGTTAAGATTATTTAACAGAAATCAACGAGCCTCCCCAATGTGGCCTTGCAGCCTGCGCCTCACGTTCGGCCGCACTCCGCTGGAGTCCGGCCTTCACTGGCGCTCGTCGTCGTTGTGCTCATTCATTATGCATGCGTTCGGCTTAAGTGGCAGCCGACCCCACTCGATTGTTGATTTTTGATATCGGCAATGGTCGGCATTTATCAGCGCATCGAAGTATCCTTGAACGGCGTTGTCCTTGGGCACGTCAAATCAATTGCTCGACGAATACGTATAAATCCCTCGCTATTGGTTGAGTTCTGTTGGTTTCTTCTCTGTCAGCTCGATTATTTGGCTTGTTAAATATTTTGAGCGTTAACGTCTTTTGTATTGGGCGGCATGTCGAAAGATGTAAAGCGTTGAGCATCCTTCTTTTGCAATTATCGGCTATTTCATGCTCGAACGATTTGCCTTCACTTCGTGTTGGATTTGGGCGGTGCACAGTGGTTCCGGCGAAAAGTGTAACCTCGAAGTATCAAAGTGTTTTTAAGGAAGTAAGAGAAAGATGCGTCTCAGGAATTTTTGTATAATAGAGCTAAAGAAGATTTTGTTAATAGGCTTCTGACGTCTTATTGAAACCACATATATTCCATATCCATATTTTAATTTTGGGCCAAACAAGTAGGGCCCCAAATGGTCATTGTACGAGGAATTAATAGTAACTTTCGAAAAAAAAAATCACTAAACAGTTAATATCCTGGAAAGTTTTGACCTTTCTGCGAAAACTAGTGGCGGATCCCAGATTTCCCAGATCAGGTCATTCTGCTTATGTATCTATGTATGTATGCCTATGTAATTTGATCGGAATATTACCATCCATAGACCAACACTTAATCGACGCATCTTCTGTGCATTCTATGAGCTTCAATTCTTGCATCAGTTGAACTTTTAAAAAATAATAAAATAAAAAAACAAATATTGAATAAACAATATGAGGCGTTAAGATAATGTCTGGACCATGGAAAATCTGAAACTGATCAAGTGATCTGTGAATTTTCTTCTTTTTTACCCACAGCCTATAAGGTTGGTTGATAAGGTTCACCAAAATAGTAAAATGCAGCCATAGGAGAAACAGCTTTTGAATCAACTTTTGCTATTTAAAGTCTGATAGCCGTTTTATCTGAAATTGAATAAAACTTTTAGTTCGAATATTAGACTACGGACGTCATAAACTGTACCAATGTTTTTTTTAGACAATCATTCCATATGTAAAGGTTCTCTGTACCAGACTTCATTTCCATCGGTTCACTAAATATACCCTAAATATGTTTTCGATATATGAATCATATTTATAGAGGATGCAATTTTGTTAACATATGTAAAAATAGCAGGACCCCGCGGCTTTCTACTCAAGTTTAAAGTCAATGGGGCTAATAAATCAAGTTTTTCTTAACCCTTTGTTGATCACGTCAGATTTTTATGAACAAATACTTATCTAATTTTTTCTCATTTGAAGTGCTTTCACCATATCTGAAATCAATTGGCGTATTAAATCATGTTTCCCCATACAAACTCTTAACCCATCGCTGACCCCGTCAGATTTTTATTTTCGAAAAAATAAAAACACGTATCGAATTATTTCACATGTTAAGTGCTTTCACTAAGTTTGAAGTCAAAAGATCCATAAAATCGTGTTTCTCCGTAAAAACTTTTAACTCATAGTTGACCCCGTTAGATTTCGATTTTCGAAAAAATGAAAAACACGTGTCGAATTATTTCTCACTGAGAGTACTTTTACCAAGTTTGAAGTCAAAAGGCTCATTAATTCATGTTTCTTCACAGTTTCTTCATACAAATTCTTAACCCGTCAGATTTTGATTTTCGGAAAAATGAAAAATTCACTAAGTTTTAAGTCAAAAGGACCATAAAATCTTGTTTCTCCATATAAACTTTAAACTAAAGTTGACCCCGTTAGATTTCGATTTTCAAAAAGATGAGAAAGACGTGTCAAATTATTTTTGATTTAAAGTGCTTACACCAGCTTTGAGGTAAATAGGCCCATCGGCTTATGGTTTTTTCTTAGTCTTCCTGTATACGCACCTTAACCATTGTTGGTGAAATCAATAGGCCCATTAAATCGCGTTTTTTCATACAACACCTTAACACATGTTTCGCCCTTTTGGACCCCTAATTTCAAACAATTCTTCCATGTATAAAGCTTCTGTTTACGGAACTTAATTTTGATCGGTTCATTGAATTTAGTTTTTAATACTTCTTCCATACAACCAGAACCACTGTGCAGTGGCAGTTTTTCAAGATGAAAAACTTCAAGTTTCACTATCTGCATTTAAAATAAAGCTCTCCATCATAGTTTTGAAACAACAGCCCAGGAAGTCATGCCCACCTATTCCAGGAAGCATCAACAGCCAACTTCCTACTGTCAGCTGCAATCATTTCCATCACTTTCAACTTACTCCTCTCGCACACAACCAACTGTAGCCGCGTTGATCGCTCGCGTGCGGCAAATTTGCAGCGCGCTCGTGTCTCCTGCTGTGCGCAGCTTAATCCGTCATTGCTCATTACACGTAATCCTTAAATATCAAATGCCACTTTCCTTCTGCTGTCGCATTCAATTTTGCGAAATTCTCCGAAACCATTCGACGCGATTGTATATCGCAATAAAGCGCAACTGAATGAACTGTGCTGCTTACAAAAGGCAGCGAATGAAAGCGTCTCCTGCGTCTCCTTCCTCGCACGGTGAGGAAAACACTTTGAAAAAGTATCTGAGCGCTTTGCTCGAATGGGCGCACATCCTGCGAGGCGCCGCCCTTCCCTCAGGCCCCTCGGTTAATGGGCAAGTGCGATGAAGCGGCGCTGGCTGCAGGCACCTATTGAGAGTCAATGTCAATTTGTTCATGATTGAGCGCCGTGCCGCGTTGCGTTGCGTTACGTTGCGTTGAGCGGAAATCGGAAAAACGTGGGCTCCGGCCACTGACAAGTGCCAGCATGCATTACCGATTTGCTGCACTGAGTGGGCGGGACCGATAGGCAGACTGTTGGTCGGATAATCAGACGCAGAAATAGGCAGATGAATAGATAGTCAAACGGGCTCATTGATAGACAAATAGGCGAATAGATAGGAAAATAGATGAATATATGGGTGGTCTAAAAAATCGGCTAAAGACTTTGTCAGTGCCAAAACGCGATGCACAGCAAAATAATCACTGGTTTCAGTCCACGCAGTAACTCATCAAAATAATTTATTAGAGATTTCAAAACATCTCAGTTCATTAACGAATTCATATAATTAGCGAAAAAACTTCCCATCATTGGGTATCTACTCATAAGTCTGAGTGCTTAAGGAACAACCTTATACCCTGTTCAGAACCAAATTGTGAAATTTGGAAATTTTTTCAATTTACCCTCAATTTAGGTCTAAATTGAGCTCTATTGGTCATAGAAAAATCTCAATTTAAATAATGGCAATTAGCGCTAAATTGACTAAAAATTTAATTTCACATTCTAACAATTTCTTACTGGGTTAGCGTTCAGCTCATATGTCAAGTTTTGTATTTATTCGTAAATACACACATTTGCAAGTGTATCATTGTTGGCAATTGAATTGCCGGTGTTGAAGTCGAGTCTTTGGTTAAAAAGTGAATAAAAATGATGAATTATAAACGATGTTGCTTTTGTGCAGTTCTTTTTATCGAGCAGATCTTTACGTAGAATTTTGCATTTATTCAGTCGAGATGATGAATAAGAATCGTTGTATGGCATGGATACAAGTGGGGGCACGTTGACTTTTATATTGACTCTCCTTTCAGCGAATATTGCTTAGAAAATTATGGATGGCCTTGCTGGGGAAGGTTGCAGTATTAATAACAAATTTATGATGCATTGTACACAATATTCTGAAAAATTTTTGTGTGGATGTTAATCTGAATGTGCCTTAGCTCGTTGAAAATAATGCAAAGGAAAATAATACATTTCTCCCATTGCCAGATGCTCTATGAAAGCTTTGAATGAATTTCTGAGGAATTTTCTCAGACGGTTAGAAAGTCCTATAAATACCTGCTACCTTGAAAGAGAATCGATATGGAAGATAAGCCATACGGATCACATGTAACTAGGAATGCCTGGACATCTTTCTGGAGGAGAACTGTTATGGCTGCACCAAATACATCTCGATAGCTCAACATGAGAGATTATCCAACTATCAGTGACACCAGTGGACAAAGTTAATAAAGACTTTAATTTTTATTGATTTGTTGATTTATTTCAGCATACAAGATTGCTCTTTTAAATGCTACAAAAAAAAAATACATTAAAACCGAGTAATAATAACACTGTGCGTGAAATTTACCCTAAAAAATTGAGACATGGGGGGGACCTACTGAGCGACTTTTCTATAGGTATACTTAATTATAATTAATTGACATTAAATGACACTCATACGCCAGGTTGCGCAAAAGAATGCACATATCGCAATTACACAAGTTGAATGTATTTTTATTGGATTGGTGTCTTAAGCAAATTTGTTGGTCCTTAAAATATCTACAAACTTGCCGAAGACAGTAAAGCGATATTCGGAACGCTTTAGGACCTATTCGCATTTAAACGTTCGAAGACTTAAGCGACGAACTCGACTAAAATGAGCAAACTTCAAAGACGGATTTCTCTTAAACTAGAGCCAATCCAGCCAAACGGCTGGTGGATCTCAACTCAGTATTCCTATAGGAAAGTCGCTCAGTATGTCCCCCTATGTCTGAATTTTCGACTTGCACAGTGTAATGAATAAAATTAAGTATAAATTCAACTAAAACTAACATTAACATTAACATTTTGAGGCGGGTTTCGTACGCAATATCGGTCGAAATTATATTTTCAACTCAAAATGTTTGGAAGATACAGATATTTGCTAAAGGTTTGAACCCCCAAACCCCTCTTTAAGTTTCTTTGAGTAACACTCGCAATATGGCAAATTTTTAAAAATTTCATAAGGCAGTAAATAACTTTAAATCATTAATTTAATTTAATTTAATTAATTTTTTTTAATAAATTAATAATTTCGTTTTGTGTAAAATTAATTAAACATTTTTGGCATGGACTGATTTTTTTAAATTTTTGCAGAAATTCCAATCAAATAAAATAAATTATAAACACATTTTCCAAGCTTTTACATCTTCATAGCTTTAGTAGAAGTAGGGTAGAAAATACTTGAAAATAATCTTGAAACAACAGCATCGAATCTTAAAGCCGATGAAATTCGGTTCATGTTTTTCCGGTTGCAGGCTTCACTATTAATTTCCAAAGCAAAGGTTGACGGATGCTTTTTAATGGGCGACGTTATATGCTGCCATAAACAAATTAGAAGTGAAAAGTTGGCTCATCAAGTTTTTTGCGCGTCACATTGCCTAAAATACGGAAAAGGCGCATTGACACTTAACCCTTAAATGCCCGTTGATTTGAAAGGGAAACCAATTGCATTCTAGGAAATTAAAAAAACAAATTTTGTAATGTGTGATTTAAACGAATAATGTGAGTGCAAGAACTTAGATTTAGCGACTTGGATTTAGAGTTCAGTAGGCTGCAATTTTTTCTGCACGCTTTGTGTCATTGGGTTTTACTCTCAGAGCGCATATGAGAGCAGGCAGATGTCTTAGGCGTAGGTTAAATACTTATTTACTTTTAGGGTTGGCCACGCCTACACCGTGTTGGGTCTCCAGTGGTACCAGTTGAAGCATTTAAAAAAAAAAATTTCTTTATTGAAACGTCAAATAAATGATTGGCGAGAATGTGTGTGTGTGTTTCTGGGCAAGTTCAGCAACAACTCAAGTCGCGCTTGAGGACCCCACCAAACACCGAACTGAATAGCAGAAATATACATAAATTTTTGTTGACGAAAGCCACACTCAGGACGTTCTCAATGGGGGGTAGAAGCATTAATATTCCAAATAGGTTGCACACTTTTACAATTAAAATGAATTTTTAACTAAATTTTTTTACATGTGTATCGCCTTATCATAGTTTGCATAGTGTTACGAAAATGACTTCTCTAAGTTCGTCTCTGGATTGTGCTTGAAAAATAAAACACACTTCAGCGCAAACGCAGTCAGAAACCAACAATCACTTTATTTACAGATTTACACTTTTCTTGTCTTTACACTTGTTACTACTTTGCTTGTTCAAATAAGACTTCCCTCTGCGCTGCACCCGGCTGTCTTTTATACTTGTCTGGTTATCTCTCTATCTATCTATCTATCTCTCGATCGTTCTCGCACAATTAATTGGCCTATCTCTCGATCGTTCTCGCACATCCCATTACCATCGCGAGCCATCCTTGCCATATCAAAATTATAGCAAGTCGGCCGTACTTTAAAGTGCGTGCCTAAAAGTATGCCCGTAAAAGCATTCATGCATAGCACAGCGACAGAGTGCCTCATCGTTACAATAGCTTGAAAATCTTTCCAACAATACAACTTTTCAATAGGCAATTGATTGAAAAACTGCATCTACAAGCGCACTCAGTTTCCTCTTTAACTTCAACAGTGCGCAAACACTTAAGGGTTAAGAACAAAAATGAACAACACTGACACTATGCTCAGGTGAGCGATTGAGGAAGCCACGTCAGCCGCTCAATATGTCAAAGGTTAGCCATTGACATTAATTAATGAAACACAAAATGGCCGCTGTGGGGGAGGAAAATGCCAAGAAAGAGCATAAAAACGACGCTTTCGAAAAAGGCCGCGCACCATACAAATAAAAAACGTACGTCCTGCATGGCGCCTGTCAGCAACAGGCTGAGCGCAGCCAGTCGAGCAGACTAAGGCCGAGCGCTGGATTTGGCAAGTGGCCGAAATAAGGGAAAATCATGAAAGCAATTAAGCTCACTGAAAGACGGAAAAAACTTAAAAGCACAACAACAACAACATAACCAGTGAAAAACCAAAAAAAAATTGGAAGAACAAATTGTTGCTTGTTGGGCAACAAAAAAAAGGCAAACAGCAAAATGGTCGAGCAGCGCTGTCGGCCAATGTGGACGTTGTCAGATTTCGTATAATTTGTGAAAATTGATGATTTGCTTGGATTGGCAACGACGGCCCGCTAACCGGAGGGGACAGTGACCTAAAGCAACATCAACAACAAAATCACCTACAGCAAAGTGACAACATTAACGAGCAACAGTGAGGGGCGAACGTTGAGCGTTGACGGCAATCGGAGGTGCAAAAGCAGAAACGAGCGACCAGCAGTGAAGTGAAGTGAATGCGGGACACCTGAGACGGCGCGAGGGAGCGAGGCGCTGTTTGAAATTGCGCAAATAATTAATTTAATTAAGTAAGTAAGCGAAGGTGCCAGCAGAAACGAGGGCGCCCAACGAGCTCAGCTGACGCTCAACGTTGAAGTGGCACGTCCTCCATGATTAATGGAAGGTTTAAATCGGCTAGTCGGAACATGCAGCAATTTACTCGGTTGCCATTTGAACAAGGTATAATAATTTAATTTAATTTAATTTTTTTTAAATAAAACCCAACGCAAGCAGCTGTGATAATTAAAATGCAATTCATTTTTTGTTTCAACTGTTTGCAATAAATGTTCGTTTTCTAAACCAAAACGACGAGCAATTCTAACAAGAATTCAGCCAAGCCAAGTTTAGATTAATTTTTCGAAACATTTTGTGTTTATTCTTATAATGAAATGAAATTAAATTTAATTTAATTTACTGAAAACAAAAGAATGTCCAAGCAAACTCTGACACTGAATTACCTTACGTTGCGGTATAAAACCGCAGCGAAAATGTAATTATGCATAATTGTCAGTCAGTCGAAAGTTAACCACAAATATAAACTTTCTTTATTGTGTGCAGATTGTGGGTTAAATATATAAATGTGTAAAATTTTCAACGATAGTCAAAAGATGAACAAAAGTACTTGAAATTAAGAGTTTATAGTATACAATGAAAGCTAGCCTGAACTTTAATTACGCAGTTTTGTACGCAGCCTTGTGCAATGTGCTTTAAAGAGTAGCTAAGGTTAAGTTAAGAGATGGTCAGAAATGGGTTAAGATATTCGACAGTCGAAGATCTGCCAGGGAATGGAATAGTCCCGAGACACCACAGAAGGTGGCTTGGGACTGCCATCTTTAGACAGTATTGATAGCTTTAAGCGTAGACAATCTCTATTGACTTAAAAAAAAACACTTAGGCAGTGAAGAAAATAAAGTTCTTAGTTTAAATTTAAGTATACAAAATTTCAGAAGATGAAAAATTGCATTTGTTGTCTGTGACTCAACTTTGCTAAGAAAACAAGCTACAGTCCATGCTAAGAGGACGACGAGACCCACACATACGCATGTGGTGTGTCAGTGTTGCCAGATACCTGAAATTACTTTCTCCCAAATCTTAAAAAAATACTGAAATTTCCTCTCAAAAGTTAAAAAAATCTCCTAAATTTTTTTATATAATTTGGGTTATTTTAAAGGAATTACACTTCTCATAAAAAAATAAAAATACTTATATACATATAATTTTTTTTCATGCAGCCTTCTTTTTATTCATCTTCAGCTTAAAAACAAAAACTTAACAAAAACAAAACTTATAATAATCAATCAATTAAATAAAAAGTGTCATTTTTGGCAGGATTTAATTGTGACAGCAATAAGTAAGAACGAGATAGAACGAGCTTACATTTTCTAAGCTTACAAATTTTTAACACAAAAGCCTGCTTTGACTATTAAAATAAAATAGTTGTCAAAATATGTTTTGTTGCCAGTATTCCCAATACATCATACTTCGTTATCCAAAAATCTCCCAAAAATCCACTAAGGATCTGAAAAATCCCCTAACATGAAATGTAAATCTCCTAAACTTTCTCCTGGAAAATTCTCCTCCTAAAAATGCTCCTAAAAGGCCAAGAATCTCCTTAATCTAGGAGGAAATCTCCTGATCTGGCAACACTGCAGTGGTCAGATAGTCTGAAAAGTTTTCGAGCTCAAGATTCAAATGGCAGCACTCGCCAATAAAAGCAACTAAACCTATTTGCGTTTCTTTTGATAGATACTCACCAAAATTCAACGATAACACTGAACAGCAAAATCAATTTTTTTTCCAAAATAACAAAGTTCCAACAAAGGATTCTGGTAAAGAGGGCCAAAAAATATACCTGTATCGGGTTTTTCATAAATTGTCAAACATTTTCTTTGAAATAGGACTAAGGAAGAAATATGCCTTAATAGTATTCGAGATTAAATTCTGCTATAAGTGTAGCAGGTCTCTGAATATACCAAAGTTTAACTTGAAAAAACAAATTTAAATTAAATTTTTTAATTTAACTTGAACGCCAGAAAAAAATTCAAAAATTTAAATGTGTTTCATGATTAATTTCGTACTTATACAGAACTAGCTTTTCCCCCGGCTTCGCTCAGAACGATTTCGTAATTTATTTAACGCAATAATTATAAAAGTAAAAAACATTTAAGTTTGATGACTTGTCCACCACCCGTCAGTTTTTCTGGTTGAAAGATTCATTTGTGGAACCGAAAAACATCGAGCACACAGTAATAAAATATTTGTCTTTGAAAGACAATAAGCCCACTCAAGTTGAACTGTGTATCATTATTTAGCACCTTGAAATTTTGGGCAGCTGAGTTCAAACGTGGCCGTTCCAGCTTGGAAGCGAAGAATGTTCGGAGTCGTTCAACAACTGCAACCACTGACAAAAACATCGCTCAACTTTGAAAGTGAGAGAGATAGCAGAGGCCATGAATATGTTAAAAGGACATTTGCCACATCCATATAAATAAATATAAATGTTTGTTTGTTTGTTGGTCATATGATACTAAAACTTAAGAACCAGAAGTCCAATTGCGCTGAATCTTTTACGGAATGTTCGTTTTGACTAAATCTCGGTAAACCACATAGTGCGAATACAATCCGACAGGTGGGAGTGGCACCTCCCATAAAATCTACAATTTTAATAGGGAATATCTTCGGAATTATAAGTCAAACAGCATTGAAATTTGGTACAGGGTCACCGTTAAGATGTGTAGTTTCACTGGTAAAATTTTATGAGCGTTGGATAAGGGGCGTGGCACTTTTAAAGCGACCGAAATGTATTGAATAAACTTAGTAACTACAGATAACACATCAATGAGATTTGGCACGGACTTACGATTTAGACGTACCCACGTGGATATCGGTGGGTATTGGACGAGGGGCATGGCACCGCCCATACAACCCAAATTCTTAATGTGCAATAGTTTAAGTTAAGAAAATAAACTTCTGCTGAGACGGGATTTTTTGAAATTCGGGGTCTAAAGGGGCAAAACATGAAGCCATGAAGCATGAAGATTAAAGCCTGTGTTCAAATGATCATTTTCAGAGCATTGCAAATTTTAGTGCAATTTAGGCGCAATAAGTCAGAATTTTGTACAATTTACTTACATAAAAGGAGACTATGTAGAAAAATAAAAATACATTTTAGGAAAAAATGTCCTGTATCTTTGTCAGGTGGGAATATTGTCCGACCATTCTCGTAGTTGTGATATCTTCGTAGCAAAGGAGTGAGATCGCTAATTTCAGTAGTCCTTTGAATAGCTAAATATGAACAATAGAACGAAAAATGACTCACTACTTACGGTAGGATTCGGCAAAGGGTCCATTTGATACAACAGAAGATAGTTTTGTTAATTGAAATCAGTCCTGTCCATAGACGAGGGAGCATTAAGCCTCAACAAGGCTTTGCGCTGTCCCATTGCAATATTGACCTCATCCGTTTTTCGACTACTATGCCCTCTAAAAGTATGCAATGCTGCTGCTACCAGCAAATTCACGCTCAGTGCTGTCGTGTTGCATATTCTAGGGGGCCCGCAGTTGCGTAGATCAATATTGTCACAAAATATATTGGTTCAACATTGTATGCCTCTGAGCAAGATTCTACACGTTTCATGTTTGGATGTGATTAGTAAAAGTTTAAGAAACTTTTTTAGGAAGAACTTTTTCACTCTTGAAATTTTTATTTTATGGATCATTGGGTGGCTACAGTCTTTTGACATTCAATATTGTATGAAATACTAAAAGTGCAAAAATTCAACCTAAATATACTTGTATTTCTGAATTTTGAGTTTTGATGGCGTTAGTAGAAGTTAGGGAAAATTGTTTTTCCATAGGTTTAAGGGCCGAATTTGCTCTTATTTTAAAACGTGCCAATAAAGTTCTTTCAATCGGGTATTTTGAGCGTTGAAAAGTTCAATGAATTTATTTAATAAATTCCATTCTCGCACGTTTTTAGTTTAACTTGAAAAGATAAATCCGTTTAATCTTTGAAGAGGCGTTTTTATGGCTCATATTAATGGTAATTTCTAATGTCATAAGTCTAAGCAAATAGCTGTTAATGGCTAGAAAGCTCTACAAAATAATATTTCATAATTTTGTTTTCATTTCACTGAGGCTTTTTAGAGACAAAAAACTCAGGCACCACCATACTAGAGCTCCGTATAGAATGATGGGTCTGATCATCTGAGTGTAGACCCAGAACGTCATTTTCGGTGATAGGCCCCTTAATTTCCCTAGGCTTCGGTTTGTTGTCCATAATGCTTTTGTCGGCTGCCAAGTTAGTATTTCAAAGTGTAATCTGACAACTGCGGCTCGACAAATCATAATTCTTGTAGTAGGTGGCACTTGGCACTTTTATCTTGGACTACTCTATCATATAGTATGTCAATTTAAATGCCTATTCGTAAAATATAGCTTCTTTTGTTGAATTCGTTTGGCATTTTAATTGCAATCAAATCAAGATTGTTTTTTTTTATATTATAAATAAAGTTTTTAACACTAGAATGCCCATGGTAGTCATTTTGACTACATTGACATCTTTTATTGTAAATAACTTTTGTTGCATCGCTTTCTAAAAAAATATCTAACGTGACTTTTATTAATTTTTAAAGCTAAATGGGATAAATAAATTAAAAATATTGTAAAAAAATTGTTTACCCAAATTTTGCAAAATTTACCTTAAATGCCCAAAAGTAGTCATTTTGACTATCTATATAAAATTTTCAGCAAATCTAACTGATAAATAGACAAATATGCATCTTCAATTGCAAAATATGAAAATTTTATATAATTGCAAATATTAAAAAAAAAATCATAATAGGTTGTGACAATTCGCAAGTTTTTCAATCCAAAATTCACTGACAAAATTCATTCACAAATTCCAAATTTCATTCCATTTTAATATATCCCATTAAGTGTAAAGTACGCCATTATATTTAAATTTCTTTATAAACCATAACAAAGTTAAAACTAAATGCTTATTTAAGTTTAATCTCGTGTACATTTATTCATATTTGCTACTTAAAAACCATTAAAATTAAAAAAACCTCAGTAAATAATAATGTAGTCAAAACGACCATTTTAGGTATGTCAGATTGTCGGGCATTCTAGTGTTAAAGAGGCAATATCAGTGGGTTTTAAATGTGATATGATTTAAGGTTTTATTGCTTTTATTACAAAAGAGATAAACGTTGCTGGAATCCGAACTTTGGTTTGGTTAATGAATTTGGCAAATGGTTTATACAGAATGAATTTTGAATAGTTGCAGCTGCTTACGCAGGTTTTAAATTTAATGATAAATCTAGTTTATCTCTTTGTAAATCAATGTGAACATAATGCTGACTACACTGTGTAACATTAATTTGTGTTCATTCAATTTTCAGCGACTAATAATTTTTAAAGGTTATTGAAGGTTTCGTGTTTAAGGGATTTTTTTTTTGCGTGGAATAATTTAATGTGCAATATTTTCCCGAAAACCAATATAATAATTTTTTTTAACATTTTACTCAATACAAGGTTTTTTTTTAAAAAAGTTTCCCAAAAACATGAAAAAAGGGGTTACGGATAGGGGGAGGGCGGTTCATGTGTATACAAAAAATATTCACATTTTCAATGCAAGCAGCTTTGTCCTAGACATCGAAGCTTTAGCTCTTCAATTTTTCATACATACCGTGTAAAGTTTAATAGGGACCACTTTAACCTTTATGTGGAATTTACAAAAAACTCTGACGTGCTCAGTGGCTCAGGATTGCATTTTGGGCGGGGTTTTGCCTACAACTTTTGACCGTAATACCATTTGAAACCATATTTTATACCAGTAATTTTTGTGCTTGGGGGTTTGAACCCCCAAATCCCCCTGCGTGCGCCACTGGACCTGCTGGACTATTACCTTGTTAGGCAAATATGATCCGTATGACGTCCTCTCTCAGAAATATGTAATTGAAATGTTTAATTGAGTCCAGGCTGGAGAAGACATTCGACGTTGTTACATGGTGTCGAGTGTCGAGAATCAACGGTTTGTGTGAATGTGGCCGTTAGTACAGAATGTTGGCCATAAATATAAACATTTCGGCGTGATAAGCAGTCACCAAACAATACAACAGTGACAGAGTAAAGCAGTGAAAACCAAGAATATTGATTTGGCACGCACTCGAAAGTGTTAAAATTTGATGCCAACGATAAAAGTGAGCCAACCGCAACGCTGATAAAGAAAGACCAGAGCAAGACTTTCGGTCTTGCGATGGCACAGCGAATATCGACAAGACATCGCCGTATGCGCTGAGCTTAGATTTGAATATTCCTTATCGCTGTTCGTATTTAAGTGCCCAGCAAAGCGCACCGGCCCACCAAACGGCAAATGGTTACCATGAAACTGAGTTTGACAATTTTGCTGCTGGTCGCCGGCAGCTTCTGCCTCTTCCGGAGCGCTACCGCCCACGTGGCAGCCATTCCACGGTCGGTGCTCGAGGCGCCGAAGAGCAACGAGCATCAGAAGGTCCATTCACGCGCCGTCTTTGTAGAGCCCATTCGGCCTTTCGACCACAGTGGCGAAATCATACCGATCGGGCCGGTCGTCGAGAACATTGAACCTGTGGACGTGCCAGCACAGCCCTTCGACGCAGAGATCCAGCCGCGCCCTAGGGGTACGTTGCATTTTCCGTTGTGATAATCGATTTTCGGTGTTGATAATTCCGTACGCAGCGTGCACAATCACTATTCGCGGCGGCATTAAAGTTCCGCAGCCCGTCTTCCTGAAGACGGATGAGGCCCAGTTCTATCCCTACTCCGATATCGGAGTGATGCAGGTGGAAGCTGGCGAAACGATGCAGATGTGGTGCCCCGGTCGGTTCAAGGCTTTCGCAAAACAGCTGATCACCGCCACTTGCGTCAGCGGCAGCACCTTCAGGGTCGACGGCAAAAGCTTTAGCTTCAAGGACTTCGTGTGCAAGTCCTGGCCTGCCTTTGTCGCCCAGAAGACCGGCGAATCGTGCAACGGCGGCATGGTGGCGCGCGTTGGCTTCAAGGTGTCCTCCAGCCGATTCGTTGAGCAAATGTCGATCTGCTTCAACGAGGACGAAGAGGTGACGCGCTACGTGAAGCACTCGCTCAATCCGGGCAGCAACTACTACCAGACCGGCGTGGACCGCGTCACTTTCCAGACGGCCGGCTTCTTCGGCGGCAAGAACGTCGACAACCTTTATAAGCAGAATACGCAAATGGAGACCATCAACTCGCGCTTGGGCGCCGATGCCGACAAATACTTCGACAGCTCGAAGAATGTGTTCCTGTCCCGCGGCCATATGGGCGCCAAGGCCGATTTCGTCCAGGGCACCCAGCAGCGCGCCACGTTCCTCTTCATCAATGCGGCACCACAGTGGCAGACCTTCAACTCTGGCAATTGGCAAAGCGTCGAGGACGGCCTGCGCGCTTTCGTCTCCAAGAAAAAACTGAATGTTGTGTGCTACACTGGTGTCTGGGGCGTGACGACGCTGCCGAACGCCAGCGGCGTGCAGACGCCATTGTATTTGGCGTACGATGACAACAACAACGGCCTGATTCCGGTGCCCATGCTGTACTTCCGCGTCGTGATCGATCCGTCCAGTAAGAAGGGCATCGTCTTCATTGGCGTCAACAATCCGCACTTGTCGCTGGAGGAGATCGAGAAGGACTACATTATTTGTCCCGATGTGAGCGACAAGGTCACCTACATTCCCTGGTCGAAGACCGACCTCAGAGACGGCTACTCGTACGCCTGCGAGGTAGCAGAGTTCACCAAGCAGGTGACCCATCTGCCGTCGTTGAGCGCAACCGGTGGCCTCTTGCTGTAAGCTGTGTAAGTCTTTTCTAGGGTTCGTTTCCTTTCGTTTCGTTTCAGGAGTGATTGATTGTAATAAAGTTGAAATTTTAATTGAATTTGGTGGCTGGTTTCTTGGATGGGATCAAATTTAGTGTCCAAATATGAATGGAAAGATAGAAAAATGCTTTTTAAAATAAATTAAAGAACTTTGCTGGCTGGTGGGGACAAAACACGGGACACAATTAGTGGAATCAACATATGTAAGGACATCATCGAGCATGCAACATGCGCATTCTGCCTGGAAGAGGTAGACACCACAGAGCACTTTTTCTGTGTGTCTTCGATAGAATGGCACTGCGCACTTTGAGTTCTGATAATATTGAAGGGACAGAGTTCATGCCTCTAGCGTTTTGTGATCCCTTGAGATTCGTGAAAGAGTCTAGGAAATTTCGCACAGTATAAGATTCAGTTCTTCCTTATTAACCCTTATAAGGTCTAACTATCCAGTTTTCTTGTACCTCCCACCCTCTCTCTGCTGTCAAGTTATCTACTGAGCTTTAAGTACATTTGACTACTAAGCCTGAAGCTAGGCCGGGCTCGATAGTCCAGCGGGTAGCGCGCTGACTTCTCATACCGAGGCCCTAGGTTCGATTCCTAGCTCGGGCAGTGAAACTCTTGTCTACTTCTACCGCTATCCATATGAAGTAGATGAGACTGACAAGAAAGAAAAATTGCCAAAAAAGCGCTGTTTGGATTCGGCGTTAAAACTGTAGGGCCCCTTCCCGCACTAAATTGGAAATTTTAACTTTCCCCCGGAACAATTTGAAACTTGTAGCGAAAACCTGTAGTTTGTAATTAAAAAACATTTTACAATGTGTATTAAGTTCGTATCACCTTTGGCGACCTTATGTAACACTGGTCACCGCTTTGAGAACCGCTGCACCAAGACATTCTTCTTTGATTAGTAACGTGCAGCGACGATAAGTTTGGTGTTCAGTCTTTTTGCACCAGTCACGAGTTCAAACACACTGAACAAAATTTCAGAAAATGTCTACAAGTAAATCGTGGATAATAGAGACATTTTCATTATTAAAAATTACTTAAAATTTTTTCTGCAACAACTCTACGAGATAAGCCAATTACCGTTTACCGTAGAAGCCCCATTAAACCTCTGAAACCAATAACAATCAGCACAAAGGCATTCAAATTGCTAGCAGCAATTATTGCTAATTTATATTTTCTATTCCAATTGGAGATAGCAATGTGATTGCTAGCTGCAGCACGCTTAAGTAGTGCTTAGTGCTGCATTATTAATTGAAGCAAAATTGACACTCGGAGAGGTGTGTGCGCGACTTTGAGTACACAATATTTTCTTATTGATAAAAACCAATAAATTGAAGAAAGAGAAGAAGACAAAGAAAATAAAAAAAAAACACAAGTCTCATATTACCTTCAAAAAGTCACAACAAATAATTCACGTACGAGCGACGACAAGCGGAAAAACGCCAATAAACGCAATGATGAGGCGAATTGCGGCCGACAGACGCCGCCGGCCAAGAGACAAGTGCGGGTAATTGGCCCAGACGCCGTGACACCGTGACACCGTGATAAACATATTTTGAGTAGGTGGGGTGTGGGGGTGAGATGGCGTGTTTTATGGGCTGGCCGGGCCGTTTGAAAACGTGGCTGAAATCGGGCTCATATAGTTGGGTGGGTATGGCAAACGCACTAATTATGTTTGTTAACTACAATAGCTTTATTTCATTATCGTCCAAATAACTAATGATATATTTAAGTTGCTTGCACACGGCGTCTTACAATGTTTCTTTAGTGTTTTGAGTAATTTTAGTACTTGATAGCATTATTGTTCCATTTTGTTATTTATACAAATATTTTGCACTCATTTTGAGTATCTAAATTCTATGCATAATTTTTTACAAAGGTTTTTTGTTGTGTTTTAAATTAATGTCTACACTAAGTTTTTAATATTTATTTATTATATAAAACAATAATCAAAAATTTCATTGTTTTCACATTTTGTTTTAAAAATAGTTGTCTTGTTTTTCGGAAAGTTATGAAATTCAATAATTTCATTTATTTTTTAAATTCAATATGAAAAAATAAATTGAAATTTCATAAATTTAATAATTTAAATTATTAAATTAAATTAAATTATATTAGGAATATTACATTTTTTTAAATACAAATTTTTTTTAATTTTACATTATTTATTTTATAAAAAATATATTAAAAATATTTAATTTTAAAACTATTTATATATTTTCTAAAAAATATATTAAAATTCTTTAATTTAAAATGTAACTATTTATTGAAAAAAAAATACAAATTTTTAATTTTATCTCTTTTATATTATTTAAAGTACTTATTTAAAAAAAAAATTTTACAATTAATACAAAAGATGTGTTTAATTAATTAATACAAAAGATGTGTTTAATTGCTAAAACAAATAATTATGGAACTCTATGCTTTCTTATATAAAATTAAATTAAGAAAATATCACAACGTTATTAGCTGTGAAATTTTATTGCACAATTTGTTAAACATTTTTTTAAAATTAACCTGACTTTATATAAACAATTTTTTCCAAAAAATATTTTAATAAAATTAATATTTTAATGATGTATTAAAATAAATCCATTTTTTCCCGAAATTGGTTTTAGTAATCTATATTTCGCGTCATATGGATGCAATCGGAATATGCTGGATGGCTTTGGATAGATAAGATTTCATATTTAAAAAACTCTTCAGACAGTTTTGTGATTGCATCACTGAGTTTTGTTTGTGCGCGCAAGAAAGATGGACAAATACAAAGAAAAAATACGCCACAGTTTTTAGTTTTTCTACGATAAAAGCAAAAACGCAGGTTAGGTAACTGAAAATGTGAATAGTGTTCATGATCCTGATCAGTGGCGCACTTATATTTTATTATGGGAGCGGGGGGTTTCTTGCATAACTTTGGAGCCTTTCGAAATGATATAAGCCACCCAGAATTCGTGTAACAATGATGGGGGGATTTGAACCCCTAAACCCCCCCTTGTGTACTCGAAAGGTTCTGACACTGTAACAGGCAGTTATGAGTCATTTTGGTTTTGTCGATTCCGTTAAAAGATGCACCACGCTTTAGTGACCAATTGTCAAAAATATCAATAAAATCGTGGAACTCGAGTCCAACTGTCATATAAGCACTGTTTCGATTATCCAGAATCTAAGCATTCCACAAAAAACCGTTTGGAACCACTTGAATGAGACTGGATAGAAAAAGATGCTTGATGTATGGGTGCCACAAGAGTTAACGCAAAAAGTCTCACGAACCGATTTCTCATCTGCGATTCGCTGCTGGATCTAAATAAAATCAACCCATTTCTGAAACGAATGGTGATGGGTGATGACAAATAGATCACTTACAACAACGTCAAGAGAAAACGGTCGTTTTCGGCCGAACCAGAATTGACGGTCAGTAAGGTTTTGATGAGGGTTTCACTTAATTTGTAAGAACTCATTGTTCACAGACTTTTATTTGATAAAAAAATAAATAAAGAATTAAGACAATTGAGCTGCCCTCTACGTTCAAACTCTTAATTCAGACCTGTTCTTTCAAGAATTATGGCCGTCTGATATAACAAATTGCCCAGAAGTGGTCGGCTTTGGCCAATAGATGAGGAATTGAGCTCCATCAGAACAACGCCAGGCCACATACTTCGATAGTGACTCACCAAATTCTTCGGAATCTTGAATCGGAGGTTCTTCTGCATTCACTTTATAGTCGGAACCTGGAATCAAGTCATTACAATCTGTTCCTGTCAATGGCGAAGGATTTTGCTGGTAAACAATTTACCAATAGCAAAGCTTTTAAAAGTCAACTGCCCCAGTTATTTGTCAATATGGACGAGGATTTCTATGAGAGACGCTTATGGGCCTACCTTCAAAATGGCAAAAAGTTATGGAACAAAACGGTACATATTTGATCTAAATCGAATCATTTCAATTATGCTAAATAAAGCTTTCAATTTCATGTCAAACTAATGGATTTATTTTTACTACTACAACTTATGTATTGAATATTAAATTAAATTATTAATTATTTTTTTCTTAAACAATTGTTTTATTTAAATTATTCAAAATGATTTGAACGGTTATCTTTGATAATATAATGATTCAGTGCTGACATTTGATATTTTCATTGGTTCTCTTTTCAGTTTAAAGGATCACAAAGCTGAATGGTTTGTTTCGAAACTGGTTCATCGCTTTGCTTTAAAGGTTCAAATAAAAGCTTATATTTACTAAAAATGATAAATGCTTCATTTTGTTGTGCACATTTATTGCTTTAAAGCTGCTTTAACATTTCAACGGAAGCTTGTTAATATAAAGCTTTAAGCTTGTCACACGAACTTACTTTAAGGTTAACAATAAATTTTGGCATTTTCTTATGACTACTTAGGCATTAATTAATCAATGATTTATTTATAATTACATACAATTTTACTTCACATTTCACATTTACGTTTACATAGTTTTACTATATACATATATAGTGTGTATGCATTTTAAGTACATAAGTATATAGGTAGCTGTAGGTACATACATCGGCAACATTGTTGACCTGCAAATAGTTTCATTTCATTTCAATATTTTTACATTTTACAACACTTACAAATAACGCTTGCGCTCAATTACAAAGATCGTCTATCAAAGTTTTTAACTAAGAGTTATTGTAGCCACTTACGATTATTTACAAAACTTCCTATTGCATACAATTAATAGTAAAAATGTGTTTTAAGTCGGCGTTGTTGTTGTTGCTGGCGATGATGCTACTAGTTTTGGACAATTGTTTGATTTTGTATTTCATTTGTATGTTCAGGAGCTCAGCTGCTGTCATTGATTTTCTATTTGATTTGGTATTTCAATCTTATTTGCTGGCAAGTTGCAATTGCAGGTTGCGGCATTGCTGCTCGATTGCTTTTCAATATTCGGTTGGTGGCCTACGAAGTGCGAATTTTTCATAATTTTTCAGCTCATTTTCGGCACTTCCAAATGCTTCTTCATTATTTAGCGCACACTTCAATCGGACGCTGAATGGAAATGAGATTTTTTGTTTGCTTTTGGTGGCTCATTGAAATTCGTGCAACATGCTGTGCGAAATTTGGCAATTAAACGCGTTTCTTTGCGGCAGCCACAGCTGCGCCGCTTCGACTCGAGCTGTTAAACAGTTTCGAATAGCTTCGAAGCGCACAACGACCGCAGGATGTGGGGCCGGCTTGGAGTGAGTCAGCGGCTGCGGCGAAAAGCGGTCGCAGTTGGATATCCTGGAAAAGTTTTTGCGCCACTTAAAGTTGGCAGCTGTGGGGAGAGCGAAATTTGATTGTGTTTCTAGCTGTTTGTTGGCCTTGTAGTTGGCAGCTAGCAGAAAGCAAAAAGCCAAAGTCACCACATAAAAATTTATTTATGAATAAATTAGTTTTGTGCGTGTTTGCTTAGCGCGGCATGAAATTAAACTGTTTTCTTAGTTTTTGTAGCGAAAATAGCTGCAAAAGTGGATCGAGTGCGAATTTTATGAAGTGTGATTTTTGATGCTGCTGAGTTTTTTGTGGGGGATTTGTGTTTGTCGCATTAAGCGCTGAGCTGAGATTATGACGCGTGAAAAAGTTTATTGCTGAATTTTAAGTTAACCAAGATTAGAGCAATTTTAGTTGGCTCTGATAGTGACAAAGGCAAACTATGATGAAGCGGTAGAGGAAGACTCAACTACTTAGTTACTTAATTTGAATGGCCTTCGAAATGCTGACGACGAAAGCAAAAGCCTGTAGAGAGTGCTTGCTGTTGCAGATCCATTAAGTGAAAAAGAAGACAGCTATTAAACGGAAGACTGTGTCAGCGTTGTAAGGACAAAAATTCGGCATGCAATGAACTTCAAAAAACTGCCAAGGTGAAGGCACCGATATGGAGGCTGACTGCCATTTGACAGCAGATTTTATGGCCATTTAAAATAAGTTAAGAAGAATAAGCCTCGGAAGTTGACTACAATCCCGCAATACGGATTTTAATGGCAATTTATGGTTAGAGTTGAAAGCAAAGACCTCAGTAGCCTAGCAGAGTTGGTGGGAATGAATCAAAAGGAAAGCATTGTACTTGCACTTTTCAAGTTTCTTTCTTTCTAATTGACTCCTAACTCGTCAACATTTTCTGGCTTACGAGTAGATTGGTAGTTATAACTGACTGGCCACGAATGGCCACACATATACCCTTATTGGGTCCTTAGCGATGCCAGATGGAGATCCTTTTATGAGTTCTAGTAAAGAAACGCGAGAGTATGAGTGCTTTTGGCAAACTTCAGCGAACGCTTCAGGCGTCAGCGTAGCCATTTCCTCTAATCCGGCGAACTCGTGCGCCTCTACGATTGCCAAGCGTTGTCTTGAGATGACAGGTCTGAAGCAGAGGATGTGATCTAAAGTCTCCAAAAATTGGTCATCCAAACCGAGGCATCATACATTGGTTGTTCTATTACCTATTGACAGCTAACGAGTGAGGATTCATTCACTTTGGCGGCAAATCAATCGATTTATTTGTTTTTATAAGGTAACAACCAATAGAGCACCAAGGATTCAGCCTCTTTGATGTCGTTTGCTCCTTAAAATGATAATCAAAGAAAAAGTTAGATGCAAAGGTCTTTATTCTTGCGCTTAGTTAATTCATACTGTTTTGACATTTAGATTAGTTTAAACCTTTCATGCCGGCCTCGATAGTCCAGAAGCTGGCGTACTGACTTCTCATACCAGAAGCGCTAGGTTCGAATCCCAGCTCGGGCTGGTGAAACTCTTGTCTACTTCCACCGCTATCCACATGAAGTAGATGAGAATTACAAGAAAGGTACAAGTGCGCTCTTGGCAGGAAATGGTAAAACCTCCAAATGTGAAAGAAAAACTGCCAATCTCCGGTCGGATACGGCGTGAAACTATAAGCCCCCTGCTTACCCCTTACCTTCCTTCTCTTTTTAAGCACATTTCAAAACGTGTGGAATATGTGGTATCACAACGTGCCACATAAAAAAGGCCTCCGAGGTTGTCTCCTACATGCTTCAGAAAAAACCAATGTACGAGACGTTAACAATGGTACGAGCCTTTGAGAATCCAATTTTAATTTGTATGAAAAAACTCAACCGGTTAGTTCTAAGTATTTGATAAGAAAACAATTATTGTTGTAGCAAGAAAAACAAGTACTAGAAAGCAGTACATTCCCTCACAGTTCGGTCCAAAATAATTAGTTGTAGCATGAATTCACTTCGGTACAGACATTCAGCCATTATTATTGGTTGAACATTGGGTCCGGTTCAAAGGGCCAGAAAGTTGGATGGTTCGGTTTAAAACGGGTTTACAGCCCTGAAATGAATATATAAATGAATCACTTCCCATGGACAAGTTCAGAGCATAGAAAACAGCATATTTGACTACTTCTACTCTACTTCACTCACAGTCAGTGAGTGCGACAGTAAGCAACATCGGATATTTTGAGCATTATGTCTAATAAACTGCAGGCACATTTATATACAGCAGCTTGAAATATGAAATGGAACAGAGAAGATATGTTTTTATGGCATTCATACAATTAAAAAATCTTTTTTAAAAATTCCTTGTACATCTTTGCTATAAGACTTTGTTTCGCAAAGGTCAGTAACATCTGTCGACAGATGATGAGTTTCGCGTTTTAAAGATTCTGGATGAAATATTTTGAAAATCAATTTCAAGCCTGTCTGAAAGTTCCCTGTGCTTTATTGCCTTATTTTGCAAAAATCAACAACACGCAGGCTTTCAGCAGTTGGGAGATATTCGACGAGGCACTTGCAGAACTCTTCCAACATATGGAATGATTAATTGTTTAAATTTTTGTCCCTTCATCAGCAGCCTCAATATCTCTCACGCGCCTCTCAGTTGCAATGGAAGGGGACAATTTGCGGATGTGATTAATAGCTCCTAGCGGCAGCTCAAAAACGATTTGAGTGAAATTTCACCAAAGCTTCCCAATACTCATTTGATGTGCCTTCTAGTGGCCAGCAGCTGCCACTAATGGCTAAGCGTGCCGACCTGAGTTGCAGGCCGCTGGTCGCTGCTTTCAATGACGCGCACGCTGGCTGCACTAAGCAACTCATCCTCGGCGCCACGCGTGCGCTCTACAGGAAGATGGAAATTTGTGCGTAAATCTCGACAGCCACCAGCAGCGTCATTAGTGCCACATTCACAGCGCAGTAGATGCGTCGCAGTGGACGTCGGCGTGGACGCTGATCAGCGCGTCGCCAGCGCCGTAGTTGGCGGCGTTGCAGGCGCGCGTGCAACTGATGCTGCCAGATTTGCAGTTGCAGCCGCTGCAGCTCGTCGTCGTCGCAGTCGTTCGCGTTTCGGTTGTGGTTGGCTTCCGCATCGGCAGCCACGTTGCCATCGGCACCGTCGACTGCGGCGCTGGTGGCATTTCGCGCATTTCCAATGCAACCCGGCCAATGTCAAACCGACGCCAGCGACGATGTGCTGTCGTATGCCACCAGCAGCGAGTCGTTCTCGTCGCTGCCGCTGCCTGCGCTGCGCTCCGACTCGTTGATCACCTCCAGCCGCGTCTGCGGCTGTGCAATCTTGTATTTGTTGTGCCGCTTGTTGATCAGCACAGTGCGTAGATTGTTGTTGCGCGGCCGTTGTGCCGACGCGTAGGCGTGTCGCAGTTGCCGCTGTCGCTGGCGTTTGTGATTGAGCGTCGCACCGAGCATTGTGCAATCGGTGCTCGCCGTCTCCTCGCAGTCATCGTCGTCGTCGTAGTAGTAGTCGTCGTAGTCGTAGTCGTCGCCATCGCCGTAAGCGCCGCAATCGTCGTCGTCGTCGTCATCGTCGTCGTAGTCATCAAAGTCGAAGAAGCAGCAGCCAGTGGGCTTGGTGCGCTCCCCGCCGTTGATGCCGTACGCGCGTCGCTTGCCGGCGCGGCACTCGCAGCCGCCGTTGCACTGGTACGCCGTCGTCGCCGACGAGGCGCCGAGCGTCGTTTTTGCCTGCGATGGGTAATGGGAGGAGATGTGATATGTGTGACTACTGGGTAAACGAGCTTCGACTTTCGGCGAGTCGTTGGCGTTATATCTTAGTTCTATTACCTCGGGCCCCTTCCAGGTAATGCCGGCGCGCACCAAATTATAGAAGCGCAGTACGCCCCACATGGCAAGCACCTGAAACGAAACGAAAGTCAAGTTGATTAAATTTTTTCATTTAAATTCTACACATTTAAACATTGGAAAAATAGAAGAATTTGTTTGCACCTTTTGAAAACTCGAATTAAACAGCAAAGCCAACAAGCAGCACGTCTGCGTACTTGCCAAGCGCACAAGTCTGAAAAGCAACAGGTCAGCACTGTCAACAACCGTTGTCAGCATTTTTATTTTCCATTCGATTCGATTCTCTCAACACACATTCCCACACCCTGTGCCAGGTTGCTACTTTGGTATGAGGCTTGAAGCACCCATTCGAAAGCGTGTGGGGTGTAGAAAGGCACCTAAGCGTGAGATCAGGACACCAGAGCAATCGACTTAGTGTCGCCTAGGCGTCGGTCTGTCGTATCTGGCTTAAGGGGTGTTAGTTTTGCAGGTTACGGACTACTTTGTGCTGTACTATCATGTTAAAAATTTGTAATTTGCGCTGCTCGACTTAGCGGAAGAAACTAAGCCGCTTTTGTGCCACATGGTTTCATTGTTGCTTGAGTTGAGTGCGTAGTAGAATGGAAGAAGGACTTGACCAGGGGTTCTTCCATAATACTGTCCATTGTGCCGTGAGGCAAAAAGCTATGATGGTCTCTTGGGTGGAATATGGTCATCATGGTACCCCGATGGTGGTCTAATGGTACTGATGGTATCGATAGTCTGTAAAGGGAGACGCTTTTGATGCTGTTCCGATAGAATGTCGATTGTAGGTCGCGGTATGGAAGCTCATAATAGTCTTCTTCTGTTATATCGCCAGTGGTCCTGGGTGGTAGTTCATAAGATACTTCTGATGAAATATGGATAGTGATACCATGACAGATAATGTCGCAAGACCGATGTTTATGTGTTGATGTTGATGATGGTTGGTAGTCAAAGGGAGAAACTAAGGACATTCTCTGGGTCGAACGTTCTCACCACTAGCTTATGGCACTTATGCTGATTCTGCGAGGAAGAGAGCGTTCTCCATTGCACTATCGACCAACGCCCTGTGAAACAGAAGCTCTTGAAAGGTTCATTGTATGAAACCGATGGAGATTCTGCGTGTGAAATATTCATGACAGTCTTCCAATATATTGCGAACGGTAGGAGGCTGCAAGCTAAGGTCCGAGTGGGATATGGTCATCACGATCTCCAGATATGGTATGGATGGTGAGTGCCAAGGATGGTCTCCCAATTTATTACCCACCATGGTTCCACGAAACATAAGCTCGGGACGGTGTATCTCGATGCTGGTACAGCGACTGACCAAGTGATGACGGTCTGCTAATGTCTGCGGACGGTAGTCTCAAGAGGCAGACGTTTTTAGACGGAAGGGATACGTTAATCACGACATATTGATGCAATATGGATGGTGGTTCTTCGAGAGAGAAGTTCATGATGAGCTTCGGATGGATTCGGACGATGGTCCAAGAGGCAGAAGCTCTCTCGGCGTGAGGAATAGTTTCTCATAAACTATCGTTGCACTAACAACGGTGGTGTTGCGAAAGAAATGCCCACAAAATTATTTTCATGCAATACGGAGAAGCTGTTGGTGGTCTCTTGGAATATGCTTATCACGGTATCTCGATGAAACAACCACACCGTTTCTGTATTAGAGAAGCCCTTGTTGGTGTTCCAAAGTAATACTAAGATTGTTCTTAAATGAGGGAATCATACGACAATCTTCCGATGTAATACTGAAGTACTAAATATTGAAATACCCGATTCAATATCAGCGGCGATTCCGTTAGGAATGTTCCTTTTAATGCACCCTTCACAATGGAAATTTCATCCTGGCATGATGGGTTAACATGGCCAATCCATATCAACAATTTATGCTGACTGTGTGGCAAAACAACTATGACTAATGTTTAGGGTATATTTATTGTTGCTGGTTCACTTTGACTTTAGCGTATTGCGTGTGAACTTTGTACACACCAAAGTGCGTTCCGCTCAAAACACAACAAATCCTGTCCGCTAAGCTTGGCGTGTTTGCCAAGTTGACATCTATCTTTCTCTTCCTTTGTTGTATTTTTCTGCACAGTATTTATTATTTCAAAGCTTTTCGCATGTCAGCAGCGCAGACAACCGCAGCAATTCATTCTAGCGAACCGAACAATCCTCACGCTTACACGCATTTATGGTCCGCCGTTGTTGTATTTGTTTTTCATGGGCAAAAACATGAAATGTGCTTTATAAGCAAACAATTTTACGCACTGCCAGTGACAGCGAAAAGCGTTGTCTATCTGTTTTGCTTTGCTGCTTTCAGCTTGATAATTTCTTTTTTTGCGATGACCACTGAATCCCATGGCGACAGCTAAGTTCTTACTGCACTTAATGTGCATTTACGTTGAGCTTCGCCCGGAGTCCGATTTAATGTGCTGCCGCTTTTTTCCGGACGCGTAGCTTCCGTCAGTCGTTGTGAATGATGAATATTCATCAGCGGGCAAGCAACTGTGCTCTCTGGCGGCGGAGCAGCGTTCAGCACTCAGTGTGGCTTCACACACATTCGAGCTCAAAATGCGCATAAATTAGGGAAAGCAATGAGCTGCACCAGAGCTGGCTGCAGCGAAGGTGCTTAACTTGCAGATGCAAAGCGCAGCGAGCTTAACTTGCGGTGAATAATTTTAAATAAGCAATCTTACCACCGACTGCCTGTGACATTCAGGAGTTCAAAGTGAATAATGAATTCATTAGCTGATTTTTGGAAAACACAGTTTTAGAGCATTTCAAAGTCCACCTGAAGGCTCCGCTGGCAGAAAGAAGCGAGCAAATTGTGTATTCTGTGCATCAACCAGTACATTAGTGAGGCTCCCAACCATAAGCGGTATTTACCGCTATTCAGCAGCAATTGCATGCAAAGTTGATGCTTAAAAAAAAATTGTAAAATACACCAAAACATACCTTAGCTATGAACTATGAAACTTATCAATGGACTAATCACCTAAAGTGGACGAATATCAACCGACTGTAGTAACCAACATTTGGCAATGAACCAAAGTAACCATTCAGCTTTGTTGAGGCCCTATGCTTCATAAAGTTTTGAACAAGGAAAAATCCGACATATTTGTTTATATTTTTTACTAAAGTCAAGCTCAGTTGGTCAGACAGATTTCCACATTCAATATAAAAACTGAGAATAAGTCACACTCTAATAAAAAATTTTCACGAATGAAAACCTGAATGAAAACCCGTTAATAATATCTCATGGACTAATATCGAAATTTGCTGTAATGCATGAAAGTGAAGTGATTCGTTTAGTTGATTGGCGGGTTTCTTTTAGCGATGTTCCCACATCAAACTCGAGCTTGAGCCCCATTTAGTTTCCATTATTCGCAGTTAGTGATGGAAGGTAGGCGTATTTGTGTTATTTTCTGAACGGCGTAGTCATTATCTATATCCAGCCCGATAGGTTGATAAAAGCGAGAAGAGCAGACCTAGTGAACATTTCGATACCTTTTCGAAACTAGAAATTTTTGGTTTACCCAGTGTTTTTTATGAACTTCTTGATAGACTCAAATAGAAACGAAGAAAATGATTTTTGGTTGGTTTCTCATTTGAGTTAACGCACACTTTTACAATGGGCCAAGGTCCAGTGGTACCCTTAGCTAGCCTTACCATGCCCTGAAGCCCTTTATTCTGTTCTTATTAATTGTTAGTAAAATTTATCAACTGATCTTCCATCTGTTCATTCATCCAAACAATTTTACATCCATCAATCTATCTCTCTGTCACTCGTTATTCGCATCTCGGCAAATAAAGAATACCTCAAACCCGTAGGGTTTCCATCCGAGGAAGTAAAGGCAAATCACGCGGAACCCACCATCCCTGCACACTCAGATTCAAAACGGCAAACACCCCCCGTCGTTGCCAAACGTTTCGCCCCCGCAGGATGGCTTTCGCCCCCAATGAGACCGCGAAAAAGGGTACGACAAAAGCGTTGGCTTGACGCCACGCGGTCAATATGCACAGCAACTGATGGAAACTGCAGCCCCCTCGCATGTCCACATTGCACCCCCCCATACAATAAACCTCGAGCGCACCCATCCCGGGTCCGAGTCAGTCGCCATTCCCGTGCGACTTGTCCCAAGCGCCCTCACTCCTCCGACGGCAACTCAAGCGAACCCCATCGCTTGACGAACCGCTTACACCCCACACAAACGATGTCAACATTATCATTGCTCTCAACCGACATCTCTTTCTTTGCAGATCCAGCGCTAGCGACCACCCCAGCAGTTGCCCCCCAGACTACCCCGCACGACCGCACCGAGCATCATCTGCAAAGAGGCCCTCAGCGCACTCCCCAGCGCTCCGTCATCGCTGATCGGCGACAACCCCCCTGCCGGCAGCCCATCCTACAGCCAGGCAGTCGCACATCACCGCCAAATTATCGCCAGCCAGCCGTCCGCCGTAACCCTGGGCGCGGCCCCGGCACCCTCCTATAATAGCAATCTGCAATGGCGGCCGCGATGTTCAGATGTACTGTGCTGTATTCAGTGATCCGTCGATCCCATCGCCAATCCCAATCTTTCCTTCTCCCTTTGTACTCATGTTCCCCCTATTTTCTTCTCCACGGCTTCGGCTATTCGTATCGTTTAATGTTTATTGTATTCTCTGTCACTCGTTATTCGCATCTCGGCAAATAAAGAACACCCCAAACCCGAACTAACCCGATTTTTATTTATCCGCTCCGCCGCGAAATAAACACTATCCATACATCCATCCACACGTTCATACATCCACACATTCATACATCCATCCACCCATCCATCCATCCATCCATATATCCATCCATCCATACATTCATGCATCCATCCATTAATTCATTCATCCATCTATCTATCTACTCATGCAGCCATCCATACATCCATCCATCCATACATTCATCCACATATCCATAAATCCACACACTCATATATCCATCCATCCATCCATTCATCCGTGCATCCATCTATCTATTCATCCAGCCATCCGTACATCCATCCATACCATATCCATTCATCCATTAGTCCATCCATCTATTCATCCATCTAACTATCCATACATCCACACATTCATACATCCATCCATTCATACATTCATCCATAAATCCACACAGTCATATATCCATGCATCCATCTATTCATACGTCCATCCGTTCATCCATCCATCAATCTATCTGTTCATCCAGCCATCCATCCATCCATCCATCTATCTATCTATTCATCTAGCCATCCAGCCATATATCCATCTATCCATTCATCCATTCGTCCATCAATCTATTCATCCATCTATCTATCCATACATCCACACATTCATACATCCATCCATTCATACATTCATCCACATATCCATAAAGCCACACACTCATATATCCATGCATCCATCTATTCATCCGTCCATCCATCCATTCGTCCATCCTATATCCATCCAAACATCCATCCATTCATCCATCCACCCATCCATTCATCCATTCATACGTCCATCCATCTATATATTCATTTAACCATCCCGCTATCCATCCATCCATTCATCCATTCATCCGTCCTTCCATCTATCCATCTATCTATTCATCCAGCCATCCATACATCCATCCATACGTCTACCCATACATCCACCCATCCATCCAGCCATCCATCTATACATCTGGCCATCCATCGAGACATCCACTCGTCCATACATCCACACATCCGTAAATCCATCTATCCATCAGTCCATTTATCCATCCTTTTCTGTTAATAAGAACCAGAGTGCAGGGGATATCCTCTGCGAAGCATTGATTTGGTTCTGATAGGATACAAAGGTCTCCCCTGTCTTCTAAACAGGATCTTGAAGGCAGATTGGATGAAAAATTGATTTAAAGCAGCCCAAGAACATACTTAGGTGCTAAGGAAATTTTCCGCAGGTAGACGTTGGAACATTGCATCAACATGGAATGCAAGAACTTCAATGTTTGGACGAGTTGTTCAGTGAAGTACCAAGAGTGGTGGCATTACCCACGAAATATCTGCACAATAGAGTCAAGCGGACCGTCGATGGTGCTTTTTGAAATGAATAGAACTGGATGTCCTATTGTAACCAATAATTTTTTTTGCACGGCTTTGAACACGGTTGAGAAATATTAAATTGTTTTTTGAAGCTAGCGTCCACAGTTTTAAACTCCAATTTCCATTTACTGCTGACCTCAGCAAAGAAGTCTTTGAATATTTCACTATTGATTGAATCTAATGAACTAAGTGCATCAATCTGATGAAGAGCGTATATGTATATATCTGTATATTTAGTTCAATCCAAAATCAAGTAAATCCAAAATCAAGGTAACTTTGAGCCGTCGAGTCAGGTCCGCAAGAGCCTCTCTGTATTTCTGTACTAGTTCTGGTGATGGAACTATCGAATCCGGTGCTTTAATTGTAAATAAGCTGTCCGATAATTATTTGTATAGTAAAGTTGTTTGCTCTTATAGCAGTTGTCTATCAATGCTGTCCTGTATGCTTCTTTAACACTTTTGATGTATTCGAAAGCAGTTCAGTTTCAGTGGTTCGGAAAAAACCCACGGTTCCAGCAGTCTTCTCTGAGGTTTTATAATTTTTTTATTTTCCATATTATTATTTTTAGTCTCTCTAATGTAATCTTGAGCACCTACTCGAAGACAGGCGAATGAAAGGACATGTTTCACTCAGGACATGTTTTAGTCAGCGCTGACTAGTACGAAGATGCTCCGCTAAAATTGTATTTCAAGCTAAATTGTTGCTGAACAGTAAAAAAGAAAGGCAATGCCATTTCATGCCAATTTAATGCCATTTTCATTTCATTTCATCCTATTAGTTCCTAAAAACTTCTTTTTAATGCAAATCAACCCTTACGAGCGAAGTACAGAAGACCTCGCCTAATAGCTTTCTTTGCTTATCTATGCAGTTAACTCCGATTGTCGCTAATTTGAGTGCCATTAACATCAGCGTTCTTCTTGCTAATCTACCAAATTTATGTTTTCAAATCCAATTTTGAAATTATATTAAGAGGCTTAAAAATTAAATTATTTGCCAGTACAAAGATGGCTACTGAAAGGTTGCAATAAAGCCTGAAATATGGCGGTTTTGGTTTTGAGGTTAACGAAACGTTAACCTCAATTTGAAAAGCCATAAATTTCGATTAACGGTAATGTGCGCATGCAAGCGTATTGCGAACATGCGAACGTCTAAGCAGCGTCCAACACCTGGCGGTGTATTTTACACACACACACATTTATTAAATGTTTATTAGAAATACACAAAAAAGAAGGAAAAGTCAATGGCATCGGACGTACTAATGGTCACGGAAGGGCAGGCAAAAAAATTAATGAAATCAGTCCGAATATTGAAAAAAGGAAATGCCAAAAATCAGACTTTTTTTTGGTTTGAGGTCGACTGTGGGAAGAGCGTTTCAGCGTAAGATCGGGTGACATGGCTCTTTCTCGCTGTATGCCAGAATGTGGGTGTGTGGTTTGTTTTATTGGTTTAAGGTGTAAAAATGAATTAAGGATTTAAATTGTTATGAAGCTCATATTTCTTGGTACGAAGCAAATAAAAGAACGTGTTGAAAGTGGCTGCAAAAATAGACTCCTTTTTTGTACCTAACACGACAACTGACAATAACAAAAAACACAAACATCAGATAGTTCCTCCACTCACTTTTCCTACTGGGTACCATCATTCCATATATATGTAGGTATGTGCGTTTATATACACAATCACAGTGTAAGCAAGCACAACTTTGAAAACCTGTTTGACATTATTTCGAACTCCACAAATTATGAAAAAAAAGATTATCTTTTCTATTCAAGTTGACTGGGCGGTGTCAATATTCATTGTCACTTTACATTTGTATGATTATAATTTTTCCAAAAAAACGGTATTTTGTTTTTGTGAGTCATAAAATTGTGTATAAAAAATTGACCAACGTAAAAAAAATTGAGCGTCATTTTACATTTGCAAATTATTGAACAAATTAATCGTTAAGATAGTACAACAAATTAATAAAAAAGTGTAACGAGCTGCAAATAATTTAAATCAAAATTCGGACGGCCCTATTCAACCGTCAAAATGTACAAAATTACGCATTTCGATAAGAAGCTCTGCCGCATACTGCGTCACCAGTTCGATCTGATCGCCGACGACTGCGACATTTATACGATTTGGCACTTTTGTCCCGTCGAACGTTGGAAGGCGCTCAAAAACTTCTTTGCGGAGAGTTCACTTTGCAAGGCCGAATGGTTTCCAGTCATCTATTGGATAGTGTTGGCCCTAAGTGCCTTAGGGTCGGTGAGTGCAGCTCAGAGTAGCTCTTTGTGATGGGTTCCGATAATTTGTGCAAAACATTTCCAGTTCTACAGTCTGAGCGAGTTCACGAGTCTATATTGGGGCGGCCGCAAGCGGGTCTCCATGTGGCGTCAGCGGAAGTACTACATCATTCCGTATAGCGTGTTGAGGAAGTGCCGTCTGGTCGGCTCGTTGGTGATGTTCAATGCGTGGATGCTGCTGTTGTATGCAGTCATCATCGTAAGTGCCAGGACAAGTGGTGAACAAAGTATGTTTTTTTTGTTAATAAAAGGACTATTGTGGGTAGTGGCTGTTCCGTTGTGAATCAGCTGGATTTAAGATGAGATGACTGACTGAGACATAGAACATTTGTGGAGAGAGTTGGTCTGCTGTGATATGAGAAAGTTTGAGACATGCATTGTACTCTGCGCAAGATGTGTGGGGAACGAGGACCACGTTTCGTTTTTGAGTCTGTGTGCCATATTTGGCCATTAAAACGCTCCATCAATTGGCCCACGATTCGCAGCCATCCAGCCCGTTAGCGGCAAAAATACTTCTCGAGGAAACGTATGTCGACGACATTCTTTCCAGAGGTCATGATCTTTCCACCACTAAGGAAGCCCTTTCTCAAGTGATAGCCACCCTCAACTTGGTACTAAGAAGGCCACAGCGATCCAAATCACATTCGGCTAATTGCTACCAGCGATTGGCAACGGAGATGAAAAGTCTGCCAAGTCCTTCCTGGACTACCGGCCTCGATAGTCCAGCGGGTAGTGCGCTGGCTTTTCATACCGAGGCCCCAGGTTCGAATCCCAGCTGGTGAAAAACTCGTCTACTTCTATTGCTATCCACATGAAGCTGATGAGAATTACAAGAATCGTACAAGTGCGCTCTTGGTAGGCTATGGCAAAACCTCCAAGTGTGAAAGGAAAATTACAAAAAAAAACGCCGTTTGGATTCGGCGTTAAACTGTAGGTCCCCTCCCTCACTTTCCACATCCGTTTGAAATGTGTGTTGTATCACATGTTGGAAAAAACAGTGTTGCATATACATTTCAAACGGGTGGAATTTGTGGTATCACAACGGGTCATATAGGCCTAACTGTGTCTCGATACAGAGGCAGCCACTACAACCAATCCAACCTTCCTGGACAGTGACGAGTGAATTGTACCGCAAATGATTAACTGTGTGGAGATCTTTTCCATACCAGATAATCCGCTTTCTTCATGCTCATTATGACCCCATGTACAACTCAGAGGATATTCGCATATTACCTCCCAGAGCTCACAGACAACATCTACGAGTACAACCATTGACTTTTTAGCTATTTAACTTTTGTACTGTCAGCGCTTAGTGCCTTAAGTGTCAATAAGGACAGCAACTGATTTGTTCAGTGTCATAGTAAGTTTCCGAAAAGTTTTCATTACAGTAGAAACTTCTGCTTGAAATTCAGCGGTCAATTCTGGTATCATACATGGCTCTGATCTTTCCATTGATTTGAATAACTGCATGCATGCACATTGATCTATCTATCTATTATCTATCTTGGATACTTTAGTGTAGAAAGAAATATCAGACAGTTTGTATTTATTTCTATTGAAATAAATGGTTGTTGGAGCGAAATCCAACGACGCTCTTCTTTGTTGCATTATAGATCTATTTATCCAAGTCTTATGGGTCTAGGAAACGAATATGATTTCGTTTTAAGTGAAGGAAAGATATCTATGTTAGGTTAGGTAAGGAAAAGTGTGTGCAGCACGGACTGTACTTTCACTCGGAGGTCAAAATGGCCCATTGTGAATCCCTTCTTAAATCGTTCTGGAGCTACCCAATCAATCACCATCCAAGGCAAACCAGTGCGCCCTCTTAATGAAAGAGAAAATATCCGAGATTTAAACTTTTGTCACGCTAGCCAGGACTGTCAGAAAACTTGAGCAACTTGAGGTTGCAGAGCTGTCATTCTTGCAGAACCAGGCAGGGGCATAGGAAGTTTTGAATCGTTTCAACTTCTTCTTCATCTCCGCAGCTTCTGCACATATCACTGCACGAGAGCAGCGATTTTATAAGCATAGATCCAATGGCGCAGTGTCCAGTGATGAGTTCAACGAGCTTCCTATTAGAGGTTCGACTCAGGGACAGTACAAATCGCGTTCTCAAGTAATGGGAGGGCCATAGTGCCCGTGAGGTGCTGCAGTCGGTTCTGCTGCGCCATGAGGACTCAATGTAATTTTTGCTCAACCTGTCAATCTGCAATACATATATATTGCAGATTGCAGATATCGTTGGAAGCACAGAGCTATCTACTTCAATGGTGGGTAAGGCCACCTAAAGACAGGGATTCTTCATCCCGCTAATGCTTTTGATACGACCCATCGCGCTAGAGATACCCACTGATAACACCGTGCGACAAAAATAAAAAAAAATTTTCACCCCGGAAAAAAATCCATATGAAACTAGACACCAAATATAGTAATACTGCGTACTCAGTTTTTTATTTCTACATCCTTTGCCCTTTTCAAAGGACTTCAAAATTTTGAAGGGGATAAAAAATAAAAAAAATATAAAAAATACCTCGTAGAATATGGCGATATGTATATCAAATGAAAGAGGAAAGGCTCAAGAACTTAAATAAAATTAATTTTGTATCTATTTGTAAGAAAAGGTTATGAAAAAGGTCCTTTGAAAATTTTAATCCCTTATATCCTTGAAAATTTACATAGAATTTTCTTGAAAAGTAAGTATGTTAAAACACCAAATCTCCTTGATCACGTGTCAAAATTTCATTATTCTCGGTTAATTGATTTTGTATCTTTTTATTATTTAAAATACTGATACTTAAATAAATTAGAATTTTTGTACTTCATTAGAATTGGAGCTTCCGCCTTTTAAATAACTTTCGAACTAATAAAGTTAGAGTAATGAAATTTTGACACGTGATCAAGGAGATTTGGAGTTTTAACATACTTACTTTTTAAGGAAAGTCTATGTAAATTTTCAAGGATATAAGGGATTAAAATTTTCAAAGGACCTTTTTCATATCCTTTTTTTACAAATAGATAAAACATTAATTTTATTTTATTTCTTGAGCCTTTCCTCTTTCATTTGATATACAAATGGCCATATTCTAGCGAGGTTAAGTATTTTTTATATTTTATTTATTTTGTATCCCCTTCAAAATTTTGAAGACCTTTTAAAAGGACAAAGGATGTAGAAATGAAAAACTGAGTACGCAGTATTACTATGTTTGGTCTCTAGTTTCACGCCCATATGGATTTTTCCCGGTGTGAAAAATGCTGTCGCACGGTGAAATTACAGGTTGCAAAAGGTTGTAAAGGTATCCAAGTAAAGTTTACCAAATTTTTTATTTCCCTGACGTACTGACACGCTACTGATTCGTTTAATAGTGAACGACAGAGACAGACAACTTCAACTGCAACGCTGGTATTTTTGATGGTCTTTTTGTGGTTTTTTGCGCACTGATTCAAAAATCAAAAATTTTTTTTCAACTATTGGAATCGAATTTTGCAATTTCTGCGATTGCAGTTCAATCAACACGTTCGCGTAAAAATCTACATGAATCAACAAAAAAAATTTGTCAGCGTTGCTAGTTGACAGGCTCCACCTGAAGCATCACGGAAATGTCGCCAAATATTGCTGCAATTCAATTTGATTGCCATGGCGTATTGCGAAATATATTTGAGCTGAGTTTTGTCGGTTTGCAATTTGCATGCCGTGATTTGTTTCAGCTTTTTCACATTTCGACATTACACTCTGCTATTTGATTTTCGTATTTTTTCTGTGCTGTCGGCACTTTTTCATTGACATGCCGTTATTTTTCGCTTCGCATGTTCGCCGCTGACGGACAGGTGTCACCGGCGCACATGACACCGTGGCTCACCATCAACATGTTCGTGCTCGGCTTCGAGGTGCTCGCCTGGATCGTTGAGGTTATGGTGGGCGCCACCAAATTGGATTTGCACACAGTGCTGACGTTCGTGCTGCCGCTGTCCAACTATCTGTTCGTGCGCTGCGTGCGCAACGTGTTCGTGAACGCCATCGAGACGAACGACGTGGACGACCTGCGCCTGTGGAAGCACAGCTTCAAGTGATTTCCGACTCGAGCTGCCTGAGTGCATGTGTGTGCGTTGCAACACTTGTCCAACTGTGTTTTGTATTTTTCCGAAAATATTTGCTTTTTTAGCGCCTTTCGCTGTGCACATTTGGGTATTTCGATTGTATTTTGATGGTAAGCATAAACAAATAAAAATGAAATAAGTAAATTTGATGTGTTTTGATATAGCGAATGCAATTCAAAAAAATTCAATCATTCAATTCAAAAAATTGTATATATTTCCCTAAACATTCCTTGCCAATTCAATATAGTTTTCTGCATTTTAAAGGGTTCTGTCTATGGAAGAATAAATACTGATTGCAAAAATTGAGTCCATGAGAGTTTCACAGCAATTCAAAAAGTTCAGCGTCATATTTCCCCAATCGGTTGTTCACTTAAACAACTCTGAACACCTAACCCCAATTTTATATCATCGGCTTTCCCATCTTCATTCACCAGTTGTCAATTGACTGTCAATGCCGAATGCCAAACAACGCTTTCCATCTGTCTGAATGCAAAAAAGTAAAAACCCAAAAACTAAATTGCTCAACTGTTATGCGCGAAATCTGCTTTAAATGTTTGTCGCAAACAGCAAAAATCCACTCCGATTGTGTTTTTGCTGTCTGCTCGCTTCTGTCGTATTGTCACATTATGGCAATTTTATTGCTGTGTTTGCTGTTGCCCGCTTTTTCGACTGCATATTTTGTGGTTTTTTGCTTTTCATAATAAATCCTTAGTTGCCGGTTTTCGGTTTTGTTCATTCTCGTTTTGTTAGCGCCACTTGCAGCGTGACAACAACAACAAAAAGAACAAAAATAAAAAGCATGTTGTTTGTTTCAAGTTTTTTGGTAACCCCTTTCGCTTACAACGCACACCCACACACCCACACAGCCACACACCGCGACAGCTGCCGTTTGCCACAGTTTTGGTCTTCTCTAACCATTTCCTAACCACTCGAAACAACAACCGAAAAAGTGGCACACAACTTGTGTGGTTGGAACAAATGTTGCCACAAACTAAATAACTACCCAACATGCCATTCTAACTAACGCTGTGATTTCTCCGAATGTGAGACTTTGTGAAGTTAACCCTTAAATGCTCAGTAGCATTGCTTTTGAAAAGTCTATGAAGTCTATGATCTAAATTAAAACAAAAGAATTAGTTAACATATAAAGATAAGAAAAAATTTAAAATGAATTTTTACAAACGTGTAGAATTTTTCAGTGAAATTAGAAAAGTATGTTTTAGTTAACATCTCATTATTAAAAAAAATATTTCTTAGTTAATTTAGAAACACTAATATTAAAGTGTTAAATTTAAAATGTATTTTTAAAAACGTGTAGAATTTTTCATTGCAATTAAAAAAAGAAGTTTTAGTGGAAATTTTATTATTAAAAAAAAATTATTTCTTAGTTAATTTCAAAACATTTAAAACAAAACCCTATAAAAGAAAATCATGAAATAAAAGTCATAAATAAAAACAACATAATTAATTAACAATTTTAAGATAATGTTAAAAAAATATTTGAAAAGTATTTTTAAAAACGTATAGAATTTTTTAGTCAAATGAAAAAAAGGAAGTTTTAGTAAAAATTATATTATTAAAAAATATTTTTTTAGTTAACTCAAGAACAGTTGAACAAAACTCATGAAAGCAAACCATGAAAAAAATTCATAAATAAAAGCAACACAATTTATTAACAATTTTAAGATAATGTTTAAAAAAAAATTTATAATGTATTTTTAAAAACGTGTAGAATTTTTCAGTGCAATGAAAAAAGAAGTTTTAGTGTAAATTTTATTATTAAAAAATTATTTCTTACTTAATTTCAAAACATTTAAAACAAAACTCATGAAAGCAAACCATGAAACAAAATTCATAATTAAAAAATATATTTAACAATTTTAACATAATGTTAAAAAATATCTATTTAAAATCTATTTTTAAAAACGTGCACAATTTTTCAGTGAAATTAAAAAAAAAGTTTTAGTGGAAATTTTATTATTAAAAAAATATTATTTCTTAGTTAATTTCAAAACATTTAAAACAAAACTCTAAAAGAAAATCATGAAATAAAATTCATAAATAAAAACAGCATAATTAAAAAAATTTAAAATGTATTTTAAAAAACATGTAGAATTTTTCATCATTTCATTTTCAAATTAAAAAAGTAAGTTTAAGTTAACATTTTATTATTAAAAAATATTTCTTAGATAATTTAAATAAAATTAAACAAAACTCGGTGGAAGCAACTCATGAAATTAAATTCATAAATATTTGAAATACAGTAATAATAGTTCCATAAAAACATGTAGCATTTTTTAAGTGATGTTTAAAAAAATGTTAATGAATTTTCAGTTAATTTAAATACAATAAAACAAAATTTTACAGAAATTAATCATAAACTGAAATTCCTTATTACTTTAAATGTTGTAAGATAAAAGTCGACTACTGAATTTTGTTTTCTTAATTATTTATTTTAATTTACTTTCATTTTTTACATTTTGGTCAATTTGCTAAAACTTTGCAGTTTACTTGCAGTCTTTAAAAAGTTGTCATGAAAATTCATTTGTAATTCAACTATTTCGTTAAGTTAAGTTTTTAAGTTAAGTTTTGTATCACATTTACACACTTCTTAAAACCTCAAAACAGTTTCATCACAATAAAGTAATTGTTTGAACAACTTTAACTTTAAAGATGCACTGTGCATTTAAGGGTTAATGTTTGCCAATGGTCGGCGTAGTTAAACGGCGAGAGATGTAATGCTGCTTGTGAGTAACAACCAAACCAACCAAAATATGTTTGCACTTTTTAAATACTTTAAAAACTCCATGCAAAAGGTTGTCTCATGTATGAATGATGAACATTTTCATCAGTTTTGGAGCTGCTTTGTCATTTTTTAATATCTTTAAACTTAAGTCTTTATTATAATTTTAATGTTACTATTTTGCTTGAAGTTTTTTTACAATTAAAATTTAATTAAAAAAGTTTTAAGTTTTCAATTGAATTAATTACATTTACTTATGTAAAAAAGGTTATAAGGAGATGAATTACTTTTGACTTCATCTGCTCTTCCTAAAAGAATTTTTTTTACTAACCCAAGCATAATATTTATTATTTTGTGACTTTTCTATCCAATACTTAAGATGCTAGTTGAACCAAAAAATTAAATTGAACATTACACCACAGCTACAAAATTTTATTACATATTATTTCCAAATTTGTTTTCTTTCTAGTTTAATTTTGACAAAGCCCGCTAAGTTTCTCTACAAGAGCTCTAATATTTAAAGACGCCTGATTTAAGAGGCCTTAACCTACACTAACTTTAATATTAACATTTAGGTTGTTTTTATGTTCGATTAGTTTCAACTAAGATAGCCAAGTTTTCGTTATTAAAAAAGATTCTTCTCACTATAAAAGTAATGCACCAGAATCATGTTAGAGGTTTCGACAACTCATTGACGCATGCAAAAGGATTTGAAGCTTTTAATGTAACATTTTTGTAGGAGCAAAAGATTTTGTGGGAAGTAGTTTAGGTTAGGTTATGGTGGCTGCGAGAGAAAGAAAGGATGCCCATGCTCTGAGGATTCCTTTTGCGAAAGCACAATGTTGGGTCAGGTAAAACAGACAGTTACACTGACAGGCCCCTAAAGCCTCATATCTATATCCATATGAATGAATCATACCCCACCCAATTCAATGATAATTCGGAAAAAATTCTGTACCTAATTACATTCCCACATAATTTCTGCGAATAAATTTTAATACTTTATACTATAAAATAGTTATGTATGAGACACACTTAGGCTCGTAAAAAATCCACAAATTCCACCCGTTTGAAATGGTCTTATGTACTACGTATTGTGAATACCTCATTACTTACATTAATAACCGCCCGAGCGATAAAGAAGGTCACTTCCGCTTTACACATCGCATCGAATTGCTGTAATTAAGAAAAATAAAAATTTAAATAATATAGCTAGATGCATTTTCAAACGTTTAAAGAAGTAATATAAAAAATCATGAGTCTTGGGTATAATATTTTTAGGAGGCATTTTACTAAGTTTATACAATTTACTTGGGTGAGTCACGATGTTTATGTTGCATAAAGATGATAATGAACTTTAATTCAGTTGCAATAAATTAAAATAAATAAATAAAAAATAAATTAAAATAAATTAAAATAAATAAATAAAATAAACTAAAAGTTCAACTTTTTTTGTGTTCTAACGACGATTTGAATTTTACTTTTAATTTAACTTTAATGATGTTTGAAAATTACATTTTCTACATAAAATTTTAATTTTATACGTAAAATGCATTAAATTAATAAATAATTTTTAATTTAAATTACTTATTAGTCTTAAATTAAAGCTTACATTTTTAAAATTAAAAATAAATTTGTAAAAATGTAAGTTAAAATTGTTTACACATTTCATACATGTAATGTAATTTGTGATTTAATTTTAATTTTAAATTCCACATTTTTTATTTAGAGTTATTAATTTTGTGCACAAATTTTCAATTTTTTACACAAATACGAGGGGCAAGTAAAAAATAAGGTTCCCAAATTTTTTTCAGGGTTAAGGCATTTTTTATTGCAATAAATATGTATACCATCTGAAAGCTTGTATTTCAAACTATTTTTCTACATAGTCGCCAGATCTTTCAACGCATTTTTTCTGACGAGTTATCCACTTCTGAAAACCCGCTTCGAAGAACTCCGCCGCTAGGCCGCCAATGTTTTTCGGTCAAAATGTTGTCGATGGTTTTTTCACAAACCTCAGGAACCTGATCAGCCAGCTCCCGAAGCGTTACTCTTCGATCCTCGCGGAGAATGCGCTCAATCTTCGCCACGACTTCGTCGGACACCGATGGCCTCCCGCTCCTTTGCTCGTCGTGAACGTCTGTGCGTCCTTCGGAGAACTCCCTGCACCATTTGCGGACGTGCTGGACGCTGATGCAAGCTTTGCCATAAACTTCTTCCAACTGTCTATGAATTTCAATAGGTGTAACTGAACTGAACGGATTTCACACCTGGCGGTGACGGCGATTGCGGGCTCCATCGCGGATGGCTGTTAGACTGGAACTAAGCTTCGCAGTGATCTTCCAAGTAGTTGGAATAGAGTGGGGGGGATCAACAATGAAGGCGGTGTTGCCGGATTTCTCCTAGTATCTCGCGCGGCGAATGTACAGCGTTGGGAACCTTATTTTTTACTTGCCCCTCGTACATATATACAGTGGCGGACAAAAGTGTTCACAAAAAAAAATAAATTTCACAAAATCTTAAATTCGCGGGTACTTGTTTAGAGTACAGCAATCATAGTTTGCCACATTTTTACATCAAGCTAGCATGTTATACCATCATAAATTTAGCTGTTTATATTGTCTGCAAAATACTGTTTTGTAAAGAAATATTTGCAGGCACGTGTGAACAGTTTTGTCCGCAATCGGTCACAGCTACGTATTAGAGCATTTATCTCGACAATCGCTATTAGTTCTATTCGGAACCGCGGCGGTGTATTAAGAAGGTAAATAATATAAAACATTATACTCCAAAAAACTTTTCAAAGTACATAACTTCTAATTAAATTTGCTGATTTGAAATGGGTCGAAAATCGTTTGCAAAATTTAAAGACAATTTTTGCAGAAAGCATTGAAGGTGGTTTGTCTTATCGGAAATTAGCTGAAAAACACAAAATATCAATCGTTGTAGCTGAACAAATTAAAGACTGCTATAATATAACTCCCAGATCGAGCAAAAATGGTCGCAAGAAAAAGTAGTTTCCGGTGGTTCGGCGCGTTGTTCGCAGATTGATTTTAGCTGTTGCCACTAACACTCTTGCAGACATCGCAAAAGTACTACAAGCCGATTAATGTATACAAGTCAGTACTAGAACCGTCCAAAAGACATTAAACGAAAGCGGATTTGTAGCCAAGATCAAAACAAAAAAAAACATTGTTGACTGGTCGTCATCGAAAGGTCAGGTTGGCATTTGCTAAGAAGTACGCAAAGTGGCCCGTAGATGACTGGCAGAAAGTAACTTGGTAGGATGAATCGAAAAATAATCGTTTGGGGTCTGACGGTAAACGTTACATTTGGGTAGACAAGCAAGTTGGAGTCCCAAATTGCAATAGAGAACAAACTCTAAAGTTTGGAAGTTGTTTCTCTTATAGCATGCGGTTGTTTCAGTGGAAGTGATGTGGGAATTTGCGCCGCATCAAAACTAGAATGATGGCAAGTGACTTTAGAGGGTTCCTACCTACCAAGTTTAGATATCTTTTATAAAAAGCCGGGTCACGAAAAAATTTTTGTGCAGGACAACGATCCAAAACATATAGCCAGAGCCACCAAAGAGTGGATAGCCGAAAACAGCATACACATTTTTGATTGGCCACCTCAATTAGCGGACTTAAACCCCATAGAACATTTGTGGTTTGCCTTAAAGAGAAAAATTATGCCCAAAAAGACTCACCAAAGGATATTGACGGATTATGGGAAAAAACTTCATCAGCGTGGTTGGAAATACCCCCAAAATACTACACAATCTAGTACAAAGCATGCCGAATCGCATAAAAGTCATTATAAAGGCCCGCGGAGACCACCCAAAATATTAAGGATAATATCAATCGATTTTTGCTTATAGGCGTCAAAACTGTTCACACCACTTTTGTTGAATTTCAGTGTTTTTTTATTTATTATTACATGATTATATTATTTTGTTTGTTGTTTTTCAGTAAAAAAAATATTAAATTTAAAAACTATATACTTAAATTTTTAGTATTGTTATTAAAAAGTATAAAAATTAATAAACTTTCTAACTCACGAAAATTCGTGAACACTTTTGTCCGCCACTGTAAGTTTTAAATTTTATACATAAGTTTTCATTTTTGTACGTAAAACTTATAATTTTAAAATTACAAAAATGTTTATATATTTAAAAAAATTTGTAAATTATTTTACTTATACGATTTTTCTAAATATTTCTTTTTTTAACTTGCTTTTTTCATATTGAATTAATTATCTCTAATTGTATTTTTTTTAAATTTAATATTTAAAATAATTTATTATAAATAACAATATAAATAAAACCGTGGCTTGGAATTTAGATTGCAGCTTTCTATATTTTTAGTTTCTAAATTTTGTATATAAAGTTTTAAACTATAATATGCATAAATATCAAATTGTATGCACAAATACATACAAAAGTTTTAAAATTTCTACATAAAACTTATCATTTTAAAATAAAGAAATGTCATATATTTTAAAAATGTTTTTATTTTGTTTTCATAAATATTTTCTAAATGTTTATTTTCTAGTTTCGAAGTTGTTTTCATTTTGAACTCATTATGTTTTATTTTTTTTAATATCAATTTTGATTAGAAATATTAATAAAACTAAACAATAGTAAAGTATACGAATGAATTTTAATACTTAAATAATTATTTTCAAAAAATTTTAATTTTTTTCTTTAAATTTTAATTTTGTAATTCTTAGTTTGTAATTATAATTTATTTTTTCATTAATAATAATTGTTTTTCCATTAATCAATTGTAAATTTTTCAATTTCAGTATGTGATTAAGGTTTAATTATTAAAACTTGAATTGCTAATTCGTGATTCTAAATTTGTTCTTAAATTAGAATTTTTAATTTCAAGTATTTAAGTATGTTTTTAAATTTGAAAAATTAGAAATTTAATTTTTAATTTGAAATTTTTATTTATTGGTTAATAAAATAATAATAATTTTAGTTTTTGTTTTTAATTTATGTCATTATTATTATTGTGAAAAGCTAAATGTTTTTTATTTTTAATTTTTTAATTTGTAAATTTTATTTTATAGTTAAAGATTTAACTATTATAGCTACTATATTTTTCAATTTAATTTAATTTGTTATTTAAAACAAATTTAATTTCCTTTTAAAATTTCGATCTATTATTTTCTAAATTCGAAATTTTCTATTTTAAAATAAAAATTAAATTAAATTTTATTTTCAACTTATAATTTCAACATTTTAGTTTTTAATTTTTTAATTAAAATTTGAGGTGATTAATGTTTAAATGGAATTCGCCGTAATTGTTTTTCTTTTTGAGCAATTTAATTTGAAGCGTAATTGAACAATTACATTCTTTGAGTGCATGCTTAGTGTGACCATAAGGTCACGCTAGGCGCTACCGAGTTAATTTCAATTAAACTTTAAATTACAGTAAAATAAAATAAATTTTTAACATGCACTTTTAACTCATGTCCTTTTTTAACCTGTCTATAGTACAGCAAATTGCCTACAGTGCGCTCAAGCAAATTGCACTCGTATGCATTTAAGCAGCACAAATTGAGTGAACTATTTAGTTAGCTTTTGCCGACACTTCATGCAACTTTTGGCGCACCTGCTGAACTTTGCTCAAGTATTTTAAACAGGCAACAGCAACAGCAACGCGCACACTGTATTCGAATTGCAGTGCAAATCAGCCAACACGACGAGATACGGGACACAACTGTCACGTGTTCAAAGGGCAGCGATGTGAAGGCGCCAAACAACGATAACCTCAAATGGAGTGAAACTTTTGTGAAAGCAACAAAAACCGACAATAAAAATAAAAGAGAGGAGATTTAGTTTTTCACCCAGCCATTTAAAATAAATTATGTATGAGCCAATTCTCGCAGCTACCGAAAAGCGAAATAAAAATCTGCGAGCAACTACACATCAAACGAATTTGTAGCAACACAGCGAAACCAGTTTTGCACAACCCAATAGCTGTGAAAGCGACGGAAATTTTGCAAAACAAAATTGGATGAGAAGATAAACGGGAAAGGGGACAAAGGGCGAAAGGAAGGGGGGGGGGAAATGTTGCACGGTGCAGGTGGAAATGACCTCAGGTTATGCAAGAGTCATTTGCAAAACTCTGGCGAAGCACACACACACACACACACACACACAGATACACATACAAATGCAAATTCAAATGAAAGCAACCACAATGACGCGTGGACAGCGATGCGCTGTCAGAGCAGCAAAACCCGGTGCGATTGGCGGCACTAATGTCGTCCTGCGGTGCACCTCGTGGATGCGAATGTTTAAATGTTAATGTTAAAAATTTGTATAACTATTTTCCATTTGATGTCCATCTAATAATGCAATGAGACAAAGATCTTTGATATTTAAATTGCATTACCGTTGCACAAATTTTGGTAGAGCCACGTGTGAAGCCGATGAGACAACATAGGCAACGAGTGGATTAACCGCCAATTGGCTGGAGTGATTTGTGACCAGACCGAGGAGCTCACTAACGTCAGTCATCAGTCAATCATTTGCCGTGCAAGGCCAACGACGATGTGGCGAATGAATAGACAAAGAGACGGCAAATTTATGTATGCAGGCAGAAAATGCGGCAAAAAGTGATGTATGTGGAATCCATCGAACTAACGAATGAATGCTTTGTGTGTTGTGTCTGATGATGGGTGAATTATGGGATGGATGTGCAAATGAATGCGTTACACAATGAAGAGGGAAAGATTTGTATTTGATGGAGGTTGATGGAGGTTGATAGGAGGACCAAGTAAAAAAAAGAAGAATACCCATTAATCTTTAGTAGAAAAATCGCTAGCAAACAGTGCTTCTAAGAAATATAGAACTAATTAATAAGAAAGCAAAAACAGTTGTGAGTAGAACAGACCAAAGTAAGTAACGATAGAGAAGGAATACTCGAATTGCATACAATTATTTCAGTACTCGTTTAGAGAGGATAAAACTCTGGTTCGGGTTTTTTGTCATGAAGCTAAAGACCAATCCTAGCAAAACTGAGCTCGTCTTATTTACATGGTTTCACAAAATCGCATGTTCCAGTCACCCACGTTTGATGCACCGAACTTAAGGTATCATGGCACGTTAGAAAGGGGAATTTTTAATGATTTACAAAATTATTTATTTTTCAGCTCCTTTATTATCAATCTTTTTGAGCTGTCTACGCGACAAAAAAACAAATCCTCCATTGCGAACACTTAATCTCCGGATTGGCTCGACCGATTTAAACAAATTTTTTTTAGTTCTTTTTATTAACTTATTTTTGACAAGAATCCACCACAATATTGAAGAAAAATTTTTAATTTAAAAAACTTTTTCTGGGAAAACAGGTGAAAAACGCAGTCAAATTTTGACACTTTTTTCCAAAAAGCTCCTATCCTTTTATTTCTAGCATTTTTTTATTTTTCTGGTGAATTCCTGTGTCCGAAAGCTTAATAATTATGAATCTTTTTTGTTTTTTTGTTTCAGATTAGCCAATCCGGAGATTAAGTGTCCGCAATGGAGGATGTGTTTTTTTTTTCTACGCGACTTCAGCTCAACCTATATAAGAGACAATATGCTAAAAAAAAGATTTTTTTAGTGTTCCTTAAGCCTTCAATATATTGTAAAAAAGTTTTCAAAAAGATTGATAATAAAGGAGCTGAAAAAGAAATAATTTAGTAAATCATTAAAAATTCCCCTTTCTAAAGTGCCATGATACCTTAAAGTACCAAAGTACAGTACATCGCATTGATACCCTGTTTCAAGTTTACTTTGAGTGCAAATTTGGTCGAAAGGACCAAAAGTATCATCAGTGTTACTTTATATTGCAAAAAGATTTTAGGGAAAACTGGGGTTAAGGTTGAGTTAGACAGAGTTGTAGCACAGCGAATTTACATCCAGCGGCTACGCTGTCTCGGCCATGTATCAGTGTTGCCAGAATACTGAAATTTCCTCCCAAAAGTTAAAAAAATATCAAAATCTTTTTATAATATACGTCATTTTAAAAGAATTAAACTTCTCATAAAAAATATACATATAATTTTTTTTAATGCAGCCTTTTTGTTATTCATCTTCAGCGTAACAACAAAAACTTAACAAAAACAAAACATATAACAAATGAATTAACCCTTTCGCTATTTTGTTGCCATATGGCAACATGCTACTTTGTGGAAGTCTGAACCCTCTGTGGTTTCAAGAATACATTTTTTTTTTGGTCCTTGTAATGTAATGTAATGATAATGGGTAGGGACAATGCCCTTGCGCACTGCAACCTAGTAGGTTTATTGTGCCCCTTGAATCATCTGGTGTTTTATGTGCTCAGGTATTGAATCAGACCTTTATTTTATTTTTTATTTTTTTTTGTTTTTTTTTTGTTTTTTTTTTTTTTTCTTTTTTTTTTTGGTCCTTAGAATAGTTTGAAGTTTTAAGAAAAATACGAAATTAATAAACTGATTATTTAAGTTTAAAGAAGAGAAGTATACACGTTTTTTTAATGGTATATCTTGACATAGTAAAGGAAGAAGAAGCAGAAAAATTAGAGAACTTTTTATTTGACGTTTTCTTTGAATTTAGATACTTTTTTTTTAATTTTGGCTCAAGTAAATGAAGAAATATTCAAATTTTCCGCGGATTTTAGAAAAATGGAAAAAGAGCAATATCGGTCGTTGATTCGCCAAATTGGTCGCATTAGGCTACGAACAGCTGCCCCATCCACCGTATTCTCCAGATTTGGCCCCGTGTGACTTCTTTTTGTTTCCAAACTTGAAAATGTCACTCACCGGCCAGAAATTTGAGTCGAATGAGGAGGTTATCGCCGCCACGGAGGCCTCCAGAAATCGTATTTTTCAGACGGGTTAAAGAAGTTGGAGCATCGCTGGGTCAAGTGTATCGAGTTGAAAGGAGACTACGTTGAGAAATAAATCGCCACTTTTCCAAAATTTTCATTTTTTCTTTTGTAGGCTAAGTACTTATCGGACCACCCACGTAGAAAAACACTCTAAAATACAGGGTCCGAGTATAAAAATTAAAAAAGTTCTTGTGGAATGTTGCTAACTACCCACATAGAAGCCTAAAACGTAAAATTAAAATTTTTTTTTTTAAATTAAAAGTTTAACTTTCCCCAGTAAAAAATTAAACAAAAGGTGCCATTTTTGGCGGGATTTCGTTGTGACACCAATAAGTGAGATCGAGACAGAACGAGCTTACATTTTGTAAGCTAACAAATTTTTAACACAATCAGGTGCTTTGACTATTAAAATAGTTGCCAAAATATGTTTTGTAGCCAGTATTCGCAATACATCATACTTCGTTATCCAAAAACCTTCCAAAAATTCACTAAGGATCATAAAGATCCCTTAACATAAAATATAAATCTCCTAAGCTTTCTCCTAAACAATTCTTCGTCCTACAAATTTTCCTAAAAGGCCAAGAATCTCCTAAGTCTAGGAGGAAATCTCCTGATCTGGCAACACTGCCATGTCTGCCGTATGGACAATGAAGCTCCGGCGGAAAAGGTGTTCGATGCGGTAGTTAGAGGTCGACGGCAAATAGGGAGACCCTGTCTCCGGTAGAAGGACCAAATTGAGGACGCCCTATCATCTCATCAGAGACGCCTGGAGACGAGCTTTTGACGAGACGAAGGTTAGGTTAAGTTCCATTGACTACCCCTAAGGCCTCGCAGAGACCCCGTTCGAGTTCGTAGCGTTGCCAGATGGACGTCCTTGACGTTAAGAGTTACCGTAAAGATCTATAAGTATACGAGCCATTTTAGAGAATTTTAGAAGGATATTGGACTTAATCTTCTCACTCAATCAGAAGAATGCCTAAGTGAGCCAATCGAAATCTTCAGAGCGCGGTGCAGAGGCAGTGAAAATGCTCCTCTCACACTCTGCTCCCCGCAGTTTCTGCACTGTCGATGATGCCCAGCTTGTGGCCATGAACTTCAACCAGGCAGTAACCCATGAATAGTCCTAAAAAAGGGGGATTGAAGCCTCACATCAATTAATGAGGTCAATTCTTCTTTAAGCCCTTGCAGATTGGTAACAGTGACTACTTGCCAACTATCCTGAAACGAATTTCTAAAATTACATGCAGGATTATTTTCTTTTCATATGACAGTATAAATGTGTTCCTAATTTCGAACACATCGAACTTCGTTACCAGACAGTTCGTAAATATGGCTGCTTCCTGGTTAAAGAAGACTGACATTGGTCACGCCAACACGCTCGAACAGGATATACAAACTTCAACCAACATTGATTCCGCAGAATGTATTCTCATTCACAAAAACATTTTTTCTATTGTAGTAATTTCGAACAGCGACAACTGGCTGGCGGCCGACACTCTGCACCAGTTGCAATAAAGATTTTCATCAACAGTTTCAAACTAAACAACAATGTTGGATTAAGTTTATTCTGCAGCACACTTGGGATCAATCAATCAGTTGACCTATCTGATCACTGAAGTTGTTTTTCAGACTGAAATCCTGGCGATATTGTTCTGACGTATCCAAAAGTTTGTAACTCACATTCTGGTGCATCAATAAGCAATCCAAGTGTCTACATACTTTATCGAAGCAAACAGAGGCTCACCCTCATTGAATCTCTGGTTGCAAGGACAATGGCGCAAATTACGCGCTGACAAGCTGATCGGCGATAATACTAAACTGTCGGGCAGCATTGAACCATTTGATTCCCTACTAATGTGTGTCAAAGTTATTATCAGGTGGAAATATCTTAGTTTAGCAGAGAGGCTCTGGTCAATGAAAATTGTAGCAGAATCTCTAGTAACACTTGTTGCTTTCTTAAAATCGCTTACACGGTGCCAGTATTTCCTTTCCGCCAATGCGAGTCTGCAGGCCAGGAAGGAGAGTTCATACAACCCATGTGCCAGTCTTCGACTTTCGACAGGAGTAGGTTACGTCAAGTTCCAAGTATTATTTTCAGTTCATCTCGCAACATTCCAAAAGTACTAACCCTAATGGCTTAGCCGGTTTCATTGAAATGCCTTCTTTCCTTCAGCTTAGTTCAGGGATCAACCTTTGTCCTTTCATGGGGCAAGACATACAATGAGCCAACTAAGACTTATGTGAGCTTCCTAAGCTACTCCTCTGACCCAACCTGCTTAATTAAAACTCAAGCAATACATTACAAATGAACGTACACCTACAACGTCGGAGCGAATGTTACAGCTAGAAAATACTGCAGGGTGCAAAATTGCGTTTTGGCCCACTGCGCCAACACAAACGGCCACAAATTCATACGGCACGCCGTAATTGTTGCTTTGATTTACGTCTCTCTCTCTGTCGCTGCAGTGTTCGCCCATTTCACTGTGACAAACGCCGCAGATATTTGCTGGTAGCAGCAAGGCTGTGGTTGAAGGCCAAGCTGCAGGTGAGCACCTCAGGAGAAGCTTTCAGGGCTGTGTGCGTGCAGTCTTTGTGGCCGTGGCTGTGCTGCGCTGTGGTGCTGTGAGCATTTTAACTTTTGTTGCTTACCTTTTCTGTAGTCGATTTTTCACCTTCTTCGGCAACTTATTTTTTCGTATTTTCAAAACAGTTCAAGAACATTTTGGTACTCTTCGCTTTGACACTTGGTGCAAAGTTTACACACCCGACAAATAATCTATTTTTTATTTCTTTCTCAACAAGCAAACAAATACAAAATTTCAAATTTCTGCATCGAATCAAAGTAGTTTTGCTGTAGGTGCGCTTCAGCGACACATTTCGTACGCTACACTGACAAGCAACCATAAACACCTCATAGCTGTCACTTTGGTATGAGCTGTGCAGCGGCCAAGAGGGGGAGAGAGAAAGGGACGAATTTGGAAAGTGTGAATGAGAAAATATTGTGACAGAGTCAAGTTGCCGACATACCCACAGTTAGTAAAAATTAATAAAATATTCTTATGAAAGTAGTGTCATGCATCTAACTTGAAGAGTAAAACAACAACACTCAGTCAGTATCGATTTCAACACTACAACTTGATTAACTTTGCTTTAGTTTCAGTTTCAGTGGAATTTGTTGTTTGTAAAAGTTGCTTTCTTGTTGCACATCAAAAACTAGTTTGGGCACAAAATTGCAAAGCAAACAATTTGATTTCACTCCCTTCTCTCCTTGCATGATTATCGATCACGCTTCCCCAACCTTGGTTCACATTTATTTACTCAAACTGTTTTCCTTCTTCAGTCGAACGCCTGCCAATTTAGTTGAAGTATGTTTGTTTTGTTATTGATTGATTGGCCGTTTTGGGGACCAGCTGTCAATTTAATTTGTTCTTTTCGCTCTCCATGCAGTAATTCATCTAATGGCTACTTCGTATATCTGTCGCTGTTTGCCTGGTAATACGAAAAGTTTCTGCCTGTGCAACCCATTCAGTGGGTATGTCAGTGTGTCGGTGTGTTTGTGCGCTCATGTCGGGCAGATCTTGTATTGAACATATTAATGACATTAAAGTGACGTGTAAAACTTTTTGATTGCTTGTCACTTTCTTTCGTCTTGGCTAGCAATTATGTAAGTATGCTTGTTTTAAGTTTTTGTTGTGTTTTTAAGCAAAAATTAATCCCTCGCTGCTTCAGAAATTTAAGTAGTGAAGTGAGTAGACAGATGACTTATTTATTGTGCAATGAAAAGAACAGCTGGAGCCGGAGAGTCTCATTGTTTAATCCATTAAGTACTGCAGGGAATGCCAAGTCAGATTGACGTGGGTTCGGATCCCGTCTCAATTAACTCAAAAGATATAAATTACTTCCTTGCAAGTTTTATAAGAAAGCAATGATCAATCCTTGAGACACAAATAATTTCGCATTAGGAGCAATTAATCCAATTATCCGTTTAAATTCACTTTACTTAATTACATTTCATTGAATTTTTAATTAATTTTTGGTTTTTTAGTTCCATTGAAATTGTGAATTTAATTTTTAAAATTTTTTGATTTTGATTTTTGTTTGAAAATTTTTGATTGTATTTGTTAATTAAAATTATTATATTTTGATTTCTAAAAAAATGTTCTCTAAAATGTAATTAGTTATGAATTTAAATTTTATACTTGTTGATTAAAAATGTCAAAATTTTTTATTTTAACTCTGACATTACAATTATTTAATTACAATTATAAAATTTTAAATTTAATTTTAAATTAAATTTCTAATTTTTAGTAATTAGCTTTAAATTATAGTTTCAAATTTTTATTTTTTATGTAAAATTTGTTGAATTATATTTTCATTATTTTAATTTCTTACTTTTTTATTTAGAAAACTTTTTTTTGTGGTCATTAGTTTTGATTTTTGTTTTTTTAACTAATAACTAACGAGCAATTATTAACAATTAACGAGTAATAACTAATAACTAATAACTAATAACTAATAACTAATAACTAATAACTAATAACTAATAACTAATAACTAATAACTAATAACTAATAACTAATAACTAATAACTAATAACTAATAACTAATAACTAATAACTAATAACTAATAACTAATAACTAATAACTAATAACTAATAACTAATAACTAATAACTAATAACTAATAACTAATAACTAATAACTAATAACTAATAACTAATAACTAATAACTAATAACTAATAACTAATAACTAATAACTAATAACTAATAACTAATAACTAATAACTAATAACTAATAACTAATAACTAATAACTAATAACTAATAACTAATAACTAATAACTAATAACTAATAACTAATAACTAATAACTAATAACTAATAACTAATAACTAATAACTAATAACTAATAACTAATAACTAATAACTAATAACTAATAACTAATAACTAATAACTAATAACTAATAACTAATAACTAATAACTAATAACTAATAACTAATAACTAATAACTAATAACTAATAACTAATAACTAATAACTAATAACTAATAACTAATAACTAATAACTAATAACTAATAACTAATAACTAATAACTAATAACTAATAACTAATAACTAATAACTAATAACTAATAACTAATAACTAATAACTAATAACTAATAACTAATAACTAATAACTAATAACTAATAACTAATAACTAATAACTAATAACTAATAACTAATAACTAATAACTAATAACTAATAACTAATAACTAATAACTAATAACTAATAACTAATAACTAATAACTAATAACTAATAACTAATAACTAATAACTAATAACTAATAACTAATAACTAATAACTAATAACTAATAACTAATAACTAATAACTAATAACTAATAACTAATAACTAATAACTAATAACTAATAACTAATAACTAATAACTAATAACTAATAACTAATAACTAATAACTAATAACTAATAACTAATAACTAATAACTAATAACTAATAACTAATAACTAATAACTAATAACTAATAACTAATAACTAATAACTAATAACTAATAACTAATAACTAATAACTAATAACTAATAACTAATAACTAATAACTAATAACTAATAACTAATAACTAATAACTAATAACTAATAACTAATAACTAATAACTAATAACTAATAACTAATAACTAATAACTAATAACTAATAACTAATAACTAATAACTAATAACTAATAACTAATAACTAATAACTAATAACTAATAACTAATAACTAATAACTAATAACTAATAACTAATAACTAATAACTAATAACTAATAACTAATAACTAATAACTAATAACTAATAACTAATAACTAATAACTAATAACTAATAACTAATAACTAATAACTAATAACTAATAACTAATAACTAATAACTAATAACTAATAACTAATAACTAATAACTAATAACTAATAACTAATAACTAATAACTAATAACTAATAACTAATAACTAATAACTAATAACTAATAACTAATAACTAATAACTAATAACTAATAACTAATAACTAATAACTAATAACTAATAACTAATAACTAATGACTAATGATTATAGATTGATAATAACTAATGACTAATGATTAAAGATTACTGCCTTATGACTAATAACTATAAACTCAGTATTATTGACTGACTCATGATTAATGACTAATGACTAATGACTAATGACTAATGACTTCTGATCAATAAATAATGACAAATAACTAATGACTTCTTATTAATAAATAATGACTAATGATTAATGACTAATGACTATTGACTAACTAATTTTAACCTTTTGTTTAAAATTTTGTGTGTTCTGTATTTAATTTTAAAATTTTTTTTTTAAATAATGATATAATATTTGTTTGTGATATGTATTAGTTTTTCGATTTTCTTCTTACTTTTTTTAATTAATTTTAAATTTAATGCTCTATTAAATTTTTTTTAAATTTACATGTTTTCATTTTCACTACTTTTTTGAATCATTTTGTAATTGAATTTTGTGTATTCTTATTGCATTGAAATTTACGTGCTTCAAAGAAAACAACCGACGCAATTGAATATCTTAGCATTTGCATTATCTGTGTTATGTTGTTGTAAAGAACTAAATCCAATTGTAGGAACAATCGCAATATTTTTACGCATACATTTTCGTATTAAAAGTTCTTGCAAGCTCTGCAAATGAAAGTCATGAACTAAGTTCATGACAGAAATCATGCTTAATCCGCGAGCAATGGGCTACCAACAACAAAACAATAAGTGGAAGGGGCGGCGAGGTGAATGTAAAGCACCAGCTAACTCAACAGTCCGCTAGGTCGTCGGTGTAACGCCCACAAAGCGCATCGAATGATATTACGGTCAATTTAGAAGTAATTTCCCACATAAAACTTAAGAAAAACGTTCCTATGCGCGCAATCCGCGAAATGGAAATTCGCGAGGAATTTAAATTTGAATCTGGGCGCGCGTCCTCAACCATGTCTACAGCTAAATTTGATTGCGTAAAATTTTGTCTTCGAATGTGGTTTATTTTGTTGATTTCCTTTGTATCGTTGTCTGTTGTAATTCATGCGCATATTTATGCAATTTTTACTATGTTTTCGTATTGAGGAATTTGTACGTTGCTGGCGAGTTTATGGCGGCGCAGATTTTCCGGCTTGTTGTAGTTTTGCGTTTAGATGGCGTTTGTGTTTTCAATTTGCGAAATTAAAAAGCTGCAGCTATGAGAAGCGGAAAATCGAGCGAAAAGCGAAATGCCATTCGACCGCTGCGAGCCGCATCGCACAGCGACACTGAATCGTAGATACGAAAATGAATGTGAGAACACGTTTAGAAGCAAAGCAAAGAGAGAAAACATGATAATCAGCGTTGGGAATTTATCTCCTTAGTTTCGTTCGTTTGTAGTCGGTAGCCGGTGAAATTTATTCATTTTCCGTTTGCATAAATTTCTCCTCCTCGAGCGCGCCGCCATTGTATTCGTGTATCTAAGTTTTGTTGTTGTGTTTTATTGCGTTTGCTCCGCTTTTTTGTGGCCTTCGTCAAGCGAACTTCAAGTAAGTGGAAGGAAAGGACGAGGGGAAAAGGAGGACATGAGGCGGCTGGTGTTGTGTGGCATGCAGCGCACGGCTGGGCTACTGACTGACCTTATTTACATGATCTCGCAGCACGTTGGAGTACACCATGGCCACTGCCTCCAGTGCCATGAATGTGATGTAACCAATTATCCAGGGCACGATCAGGCCAGGATTCTCCTGCAAGAAACAGAAACAAATAGTGTTGAAAGTGTTTATTTGCAAATTATTTAAAATAATAATTTAAAGATTTGAACTTTACAAGAAATTATGAATTTACTTGTAAGTGAAGATGCCAGCTTTTTTTTTTTATATAAATACATTTTGAATAAGAAGTTTAAGGACATGTAAAACATAATACATACATTTAATTTATGCTATGAAATGACTTGTTTCTTGGTGGTTTAAAAGGTTGGATGTAATTCTCTGAAGAGGTCAGCGAACTGGACATAGTGAAGTTTCACTAATCTCTACTGAGCTTTTAGTCTATGGAACTATAAATTTTTAATTTTTTTACAACTTATTTTTGGGGCCTTCAAAGTATAACTCATCGTCTAAGCTCAAATAACTTATGATTAAATTTTGTGACAAATGATTAATAACTCATTCCTTTTTATGAATAGTTGCCCCTCTATGCATATTTTTATACTAGTTAACACTCATTACTCATTGTTTATTGGAGAATACGAATCCAAAATGGGTATCCCCACAAAATCTGCTTTCACAGCTCTGGAACCCGTACGAACGAAAACCATCTTCCACTTCCTCAGAGCCTGTACGGCTCTATCGAAAAGAAGCTGGAAAACATTTTGAAAACTTTTGTTCACTAATTTCGAAGGCATAGTGAAATGGACTCTGGGTTCCCTTCATTAACCTCTCGAAGTCGCGTTAAAAAGGGAGACCACGGCACGGCGACACTTGAAGCCGACGCTATCTTGAAGTCGCAGTGTGCCAGATCAGGAGGGTTCCTCCTAGATTTAGGAGATTCTTGGCCTTTTAACAAAATTTTTAGGAGGAAGAATTGTTTAGGAGAAAGTTTAGGAGATTTATATTTTATGTTAGGGAATTTTTCTGATCCTTAGTGGATTTTTGGGAGATTTATGGCAACAAAACATGTTTTGGCAACTTTTGTGTTGAACATTTGTAAGCTTATAAAATGTGAGGTCGTTCTATCTCGTTCTCACTTATTTCTGTTACAATGAAATCCCGCCAAAAATTGCACTTTTTATTTAATTCATTTGTTATATGTTTTGTTTTTGTTAAGTTTTTGTTAAGTTTTTTTTGTTAAGCTGAATAAATAAAAACTGATGAATAAAAAAAGGCTGCATTAAAAAAAAAAAATTTATATAATTTTATTTTTTTATGAGAAGCCGCAAATTATCATATAAAACAATTTTAGGAGATTTTTTTAACTTTTGGGAGGAAATTTCGGTTTTTTTTTAAGATTTAGGAGAAAGTCATTTCAGATATCTGGCAACACTGTGAAGTTGTGTGGCTCTGACGCTGCCGCCTGCAATGTGTTCGGATCATTATCTCTTATTTTATCTAATTTAATACGAAAGAACGTCTCTCTTGTAGGACATACTATATATACATTTGTGAAGAGTTTAACCCTTTCGACCCCAAAGTTGCCTGAGAGCAACTTCACCTATTTGTCATCTTGTAGCAAAAGCTACGATTGATTTAAGGGGTGAATTTAAGTAGGCACCAAAAAATTAATACAAGGTGCAACCCAAAGTAAACAGGACTTTTATAAAATAAAGAAAACGGATGATTATTTTTGTATAATTCTTTTTATTTATTCAAAATACTCTCCTTCTGCTTCGATACAACGTTTTGCACGGTCCAAAAGCATTTGGAATGAGTGTTTTAGGTCATCGGCCGGCATCGCCTTCAGAATGTTGGTACAAGCCTTTTGGATGTCCTCAACGTCCTTATAACGGTTTCCTTTCATCGGCAAATGCAACTGACCGAATAAGTAGAAGTCACAGGGAGCCATATCAGGCGGATACGGTGAATGATTGATGGTAAAAATGCGATTTTTGGTCAAATAATCGGTCGTAACTAGGGCTCTGTGAGCCGGTGCATTATCACGCAATAAACGCCAACTTCCGTCCTCGCGATATTCTGGCCGAATACGACGAATGCGATGCACCAAACGCTTCAAAACTTCAACATAAAACAAAGCGTTAATTGTTTTTCCCGGTGGAACAAACTCTCGATGAATTATTCCCTTTGAATCGTAGAAACAAATGAGATGAGTTTTGATTTTTGACTTCTCACGGCGGGTTTTTTTCGGATTTGGCTCATCTGGGTGCTTCCATTCGGCACTTTGACGCTTTGTTTCGGGATCATATTGAAAGCACCACGTTTCGTCACCGGTTACGATGTTGAACAAGAAATTTGGATCACGTCTGGCTTCCCGAACGATGTCTTTTGCGTGCTCAATTCTCTGCGCTTTTTGGTCGTCGGTTAAAGTGTGCGGAATGAAGCGAGAACACACTTTACGGAGACCCAAATGTTCGGTTAAAATGCGATCAATTGATGTTTTGGAGATGTTCAATTCCATTTCCATCAATTCCAATGATGATTTTGGCTGCATTTTGATAAAATCACGCACAGTTTTGATGGCATCGTCAGTTATCACAAATTTCGACTGGCCGACGTGTTCGTCGTCATTCAAGTCTTCACGACCATTCTTGAATCGATTCAACCACTCATTAACACGGCCACGGGATAAACAATCATCACCATAAACTTGCTTTAACAATTTAAACGTTTCGGTAAAAGTTTTACCAAGTTTAAAACAGAACTTAATATTAGCTCTTTGTTCGATCGACATTCTCGTACCAAAGTTAAAAACATACTGTCACATTGAGCGGGATATTTCGGCGTCTACTAGACCAAATGTCATGAAATTTAGACAGTATGTGAATGAAAGATGTACCTTTCCAACGCATGTCCTCACACATAGATGGCGCCACCAGAAACGTCCCTATTGCAAAAGTCCTGTTTACTTTGGGACGCACCTTGTATTTTAAGAAGTGAATTCCAAGCAAATTACGAAAATTTTACTGTTATCCCCAAAATAATTTCTAATAATTTGCAGGGATATGAGGGAAAGTTTGTGTTCTAATTGAAGTCTGATTGCGTTTGATCAACACGCTGTTTCTTGAATAATGGTTAAATAAAATCAAAAAGTGATAATTTTGTATTTTTCCGTAAATATTATCTAAAAAATATTTATGCAAAAATTATTTAACCCGTTTTAAAGAGTTTAGTTCGAATAATTAATTTTACTAGTTAGGATCCTAAAAACAAAAATTTTCTCTACATTAATTTTGGGACGCTGAACGTGTAAATCTTTTCAAACGGAGAGCCGGTTACATTTAACGAATGAATTGATCATTAATTAAAAAAGGATACAAATACATTTTTGAAACATTTTTCGAAAATGTCTCTTTGAAAAATGTGGCTTTCAATAACCTAATATTACTATTCAAAATTGTTGGTGTTTTTTATCTTTGTTGTTTTACTCTAAATAAAAGCACATTGGCAGCCTTCGCAACAACCGCAGCAGTTTGCACATTCATCAACAATTTTTGACACAAAACCGATTGCTTAATTGTTTTGCTAACAACACAAATACACACACACAAACACACGGACACATATTAACAAATGCACAATTCAAGCCGGCTTAAAAAAAATTGTCAGACATTTTAGAAATGCATTAAACAACTCGAATTGTCAGTCAGTGAAAGTAATAAATCTTGTGAGCGGCGTACACGCGCCCAGAGCAACAAAACACAAATAGCAAGTTGTGAGTACGAATTTTACGCTGTCTGCATGCGGCGCGTGTTGGTAAAGCAGCCAAAAAAAAAATAAGAACATCAATTTTCGACATGAAAATGCCCAAACAAACACGCACACACCCACACACTCCCACACAACATGCATCGAGGTATCTATGGAATCGAAGTTCGTATGCAGAAATCCAGCCATGAACGGGAATGCGAACAGACGCGACACGTGCACAAAATCAACAAAAGGCGCCGCTAACAAAATACAAAAACATAAAATACTCAAAAACAAAAAGCAAAACTCATGTCGGTAGCATTTATATATATACATATATATTGTGGCACGCACACACACACACACAAACATATGTACAAAGTTGTTTACCGACACATTCATGAGCGGTGAACGATTGTGTGATTGGATTCCCATGGCAAATGGACGAGGGGACGCGCTGCGCAACGGAAATTCATCACAGACTCCATTAAAGTTGCACTGTCGGCCGATATATCACTCCCACACACGCGCACACACACATACACATACATAATCATTCATTTGTGAGTCCATGTGTGCAGCGTGTATACAAATACGTTTGCCAGTGTGTGTGTGTGTGGCTGTGTTTTTATCAGCCCACAGCTTTTTTAATTAAATTTAACATTCTTTGATTCTTTGTATGTAACTTAGTTAAGTGCGGCCGGGCTTTGTAAAGTATTTTGAAATTTGGAGCGTAAATATTTTTTTTTCGTTGTTGCGTTGAAAAATATTTCGTGTTGAATCTAAAAAAAATTAAGGGATCCGCAAAAGTAGGTGTTCGATTACAAAGGTTTACCAATTCATGTGATTTTTTCAGCTTGAAAAAAAAGATAATTTTATTGTTTTCAGTGTAATTCGACAATTGTACTTAAAAAAACGAATTTTTTCGAACATGTTTTTAATCCATTTATTTATTTCAAGGTTAGATGTCGATTTATTTGTGCGTTGTCAAACTATTTAAAAGTTTGCTTTCTTTCGATTGGCTGCCTGGCGTCTCTTGTTGCTGTTGCTGGAAGAATCGATTTCTTTCTCGAATACAGATCACTTCGTCACACGTTTTCAAAGTTTCGATATCTTATTACGTGGATTTGTGTATCATATGGGTTTTCCCATAAATTAGATTATAGCTTCTAAACTGGCTGACTTATTTTAGTAAATTGTTCAATAGTAAAAATTGTGATCTTTACTTAAAATTTAACAACTGACTGACCGACCTATTCAATATTTTTACTTAAACTTTCTCTGAACAGTTAATATGAAACTTAATTCCAACATCTCACTAATACAACTAATACATTGAAATGTTTGTCCTGACTGGCTGATTGACTGATTGACTGGCTGACTGACTGACTGTTTCATCATCGCCGAGTCCAAACTACTTAAGCCAGGCCCGGATTTACCATACAGGCATTGTAGGCAGTCGCCTAGAGCGGCAAGAATTGAGGGGCGGCAAATTTTAGCGGAAACTTTGAAAACTTTCAATTCCTGGGAAACCAACATTCTAAGCAGTCCGGTCCAACATTCTAAGTGTAAAATGCCTCAAAGCAACGAAAATAAACATACAGAATGCGCAAGCAAAAAAAACAATCGATTTATACAAGCAAAGAAAATAAAAATACAGAATGCACAAGCAAAAAAAAAAAAAACACAGCTATTCGTACTAAACTAATTCCACCATTCAAGAAATTTTAATAGGGGGGGCGGTAATTTTAGCAACTGCCTAGGGGCGGCAAATTTCGAAATCCGGGCCTGACTTAAGCTAGAAACAAGAAATTTGAACTGTATGTACATTAAAAAGAAAATGGACGTCCTCTAAGATGGGGTTTTTAATTGGGGTCTAAAAGGGTAAAACATGGATTAAGGTGTTGTATGTGAAAACGTGATTTAAAAAGCCTATCGATTTAAAACTTTGTGAAAATATTCCAAATTAATAATTCAACAAAATGTTTCCTTTTTTCGAAAATCAAAATTTAATGAGGCAACAATGAGTTAAGGTTTTTATACGATAAGACTATAAAAAAATGTATGAACCGTTGGGCCTCCTAATTTCTAAATTGGTGAAAACACTTAAAATCAAAAACAATTAGACATATGGTTTTTTTGTTTTTCGAAAATAAAAATCCGACAAAATCTGACGAACTCAACGATGGGTTAAAAGTTTGTATGGAGAAACAAGATTTTATGGCCCCTTTTGACTTTAAATATGGTGAAAGCACTCAAAATGTGAAATCATTAGACAAGTATTTTTTTAATAAAAATCTGACAGGGTCCTCAAAGGATTAAGAGAAACTTGATTTATTGGGCCCATTGACTTTCATTGGGTCCTGTTTGTTAGTAATATTACAGGACATGTATATTGAAGAAAACGATGGCCATTTTATATTTTGAAATTTGAGCACCTTTGACGTTGGTTTTTTGATTTCATTGGGATTTTTATACAGGATTTTAAAGACTTTTGAGTTGTAAAAATTATTATAGAACCATGTCTCGTGACTACTAAATGCAGTCATCCAGGGATAACTGTCTCTTTCAGTAGCGTACGTAGGGAGGCTTTTGGAGTGGTAGGGGGGTTTCGTCCAATCCTTTCAAATATCTGTTTGTTGGTTTCAAATGGTATTTTCTTCAAAAGAAGGAAACTCAACTTTAAGTGTGTTTTATTTTTGAGCACAAACCAGAGAAACGACAATAACAATATACTTGGACCAGTTTTCAGTGCAGTTACACTTTAAGAAAAGAAATTTAACACTTTTGGGAAAAAGCTGAATGCAGTATGGAATCTCAGACGAGTATGTTTGATGTTTAAATCAAAGTTCGGTTTTCCTTAACATCAAACGGTAGTGACGGTAGTGACAATTTTTCTGCACTTTTTGGTGTTTTCATCTATTGAAAAGTTTTATGATTACCAGAATGATTTATGTACTCGACGATCTATTGGTTCTGCTTCTATGTTTCATTCTGCTTCTAAGCTGAGTAACATGTTTATAGCTTGACTTAGCATTTTCAAATATTTCCAAACAAAATCGAACAATGTCGAAATACAAAAATTCAAGCAAATTCTCAAGTGTTCAAGTGTCTAAAAGTCATGCAAAAAAAAGATTAAAAATTTTAATATTCCAATTTGCTTCCTGAAATGCGGTTCAAAGGCGATCAAAAGGCTAACGTTACTTAAACACATAGAATGCCATAAAACACATACAAATCTAATTTAAATAATCCCCACACTTATCATTGCGTAATTTTAATGCTTTACTTTAGCGACAAATTTTCAATATTTATAGCAAAATTGTAAATATATCAACGCTTCTGTCCCATTCACGCTCACTATAAATTTAAGTGCCAGCGCACAGTGATTCGTGCCATAAACAAAATTGAAAACATTTATTGTCTCAGAATTTGACGATTTTAATGTAATTTGAAAGGTAAAACTCCAACTAAAAAAACGCCAAAAAAATCTATGCAAAAAATTAATTAGTGTGTGTGCAAAAGCGGGCCAAAGTTTAAACTATTTTCACAAAAAAATTTAAAAACATATTTTCTGTTTTTTAGTCTATTAAAAAAGTAGTAAGAGTAAAAAAAATTTTTAAAATACGTCGTTAACGAGAAGTTGCTAAAACTTTTAATATAGATTAAGAAATGATGTAGTCATTTTCGCTTTTACTGTTTTATCAAAATTTGCAAAGCTGAGGCTTTTACTTCACGTTTAATTCAAAATATTTTTCTAAATTAAAAATCTGAAAATTGGCAAAACTTAGAGGAAAATATCCAAAAAATATGTGAAAGTATGTTCCTGGATTTTTTTTTATTTTAAGAAGCATTCTTTCTTTGTCGAATAATGTAATTACATTCTCCGATAGCTTCCGATCTCAGAAAATAATTCTATTTGAAAGGTGGTCTAAATACCCTTTTTTTCGACAAAATTTATTTTATTTCATCCCTAAAAGTATGCAATCAGCATGAAAAATTGAGAAAACTGTAAAAAAGCAAAACTTACGTCTATTATTATCGTTTTTATGGCAAAACTAAAGAATCCTAAGACAATTTCTGTTACTCTTTGCAATTATCAATGTTGACGTTACCGATTAAAGGTAAAATCTGAACAATCTAGCCAACACACTTGGTGCTATAGCTTTCCTAAAATGACGAAAATTGCATATTTAAGTCTCAGGTATTGCCAAACTACAAAAGTTTAAGAAAAAATAAAATGGAGATTTCAATTCAGCAGACCATGATTTACTAGTATACCAAATTTTATGGAGAACAGATCACTCCTTCTAATTTCGGCCCGCGTTTGTATGGAGTCGAATCACTGTGCAGCGCCTTAAAATATACAAACATATTTCCATCGCTAGTATTTCCTGTCTGTACAAGCTTATTACTTTGATTTATTTTTATACATATTTTGCAATTTTTTTTGCATTGATGGTGATAGGCAGCGCATCAGTTGACACTAATGGCAAGTGTCATCCAGCGAGCGTGGTGACATTTGTAGCAGCTAAACAAAATTCGAAACAATTTCACGCAGCGATTTTACTGATTGTCACTAACGTTTGGGAAGGGGAAGCGTGTTTTACTTTGTTTGCATACACAATTTTTAGACTAATGTTAGATTAAGAAACAACATCCTTACAACGACCTCAATTTGTCGCTTACGAATTAAATGTGAACTGAAGTAAATTTAATTTTAGGTGAGACAAATGTAAAAACGTATAAATGATTATATTCGTTACGTATAAGTAAATATGTGTTTTATAATTGATAAATCAGTCCTATTGGGAATTTATAGTGAGAGCACATACAACAACATTTGAATGAACAAAATCCACAGAAGTCTGAGTATGTGAACTTTTTATCTGAACTGAAGATGGCCTCTTTCTATGCCACTTCGTTTTGTACATATATATTTATATATATATATATGTATATAAATCTCATTTATTGGTTTGTTACGAACAAATAAAAATTTAAATAATTTTTTGCTATAACAAAACTTTCACGCCTTGACGGTTAACCACTCAACTCACACGAATAATGTACAAAATGCCACAAAGAAAGATTTGCTCGACTACACACATTTTAAGTTCAAATGAATTAAATTATTTAAACACATTTTTGTGGCATAGTTTTAGGACATGTATGGCTTGTCAGCTCCTATCTGACACTTGCACTTGGTTCAGTCTACAAAGCAAACATTTCTGTGATCATCGCAACCGCACAGCCATGACCGGTCACAACTTGTGTGATATCAGCCGGAAATAGGCTGTAAATTTGCATTTTTGATGGCGTGATTTTTTAGGCAAATTTTTATTTCAACACCATTCCGCGAGACACACAAACACACACACACAATGACATCAACGGTCGCCTATACTAAGGCCCCAACAATTGTGGTCTATATGAATGTATGTTTGTATGTATGTATATATGTATGTAAATTGCGCTAGCTGTGCCCTAAGCCAGCGAGGGTGATAAACCAACCTCATTGTTTGCTGCTGCTATTTGGAACTTTTGTCTGCCCTCTGCCGGTACTATTCCGTTGTTTGCTTATCCGACTGTGTGTGTGTGTGTGTGAATGTGTTTGTGCCATAAAAGTCATTCAACCATCTGAACTCCGACATTTGGCATTTGCTTCTCTGATGCTTTATTCTTTTCTCTCTTCTTGTTGGATTTTTGTTATTTGGTCACACATAAGCGAAAGCAATTTCTTGAATGCGCGACAACAAAGCCAACAATTCGCCATTACCGCTTTTCATTCGACATCGACTGCCAAATGCGTGTTGAAATGTGTTGAAAAATGTGTACAGCTCATGTGACGTAAATTTGCATTTCTTCCATATGGCGTAGTGTGATTTTAGGCGCTAGGCAAAATAGAAAATCACCAGCAAGTTGCTATTATTTTCATTCAATTCATGTCTCATAGGAGGAAAAATAAATATATCTACTATACTAGCTGGGCCCTGCGGCTTTGCACGCAAGCTCTCCTGTTTCGCCCGATACGAATTCTTAACCCATTGTTGAGCCCATCACATTTTGATTTAAAAAAAAAACATGTGTCTATCTTTTATTTCGAGTGTTTTTTGAAGTCAGAAGGCCCTTTAAATCATATGTTTTCACATTTACTCCAAACAAATTCTTAACCCTTGGTTTACCATGGTAGATTTCGATTTTCAAAAAAATTAAAAGCACGTTTTTATTATTTCCCGATGGAACTGCTTTTGATAAGTTTGAAGTCAGAACGCCCAATAAATCTTGTTTCTCCATACAAATTGTTAACCCATTGTTGACCCCGTTAGATTTTGATTTTCAAAATAGTGAAAAACACGTGTCAAATTATTTCTCACAAAGAGTACTTTCCCCAAGTTTGATGTCAATGGGCCCATTAATTCATATTTTCCATTTCACAGTTTATCCCTACAAACTTTTAACCCGTCGCTGACTCCGTCCAATTTTAATATTCGGAAAAATTACGTATCGAGTTATTTTACGTTTGAAGTACTTTCACAAAGTTTGAAGTCAAAAGGGCTCAGCAAAATTTCTTTCTCCATACATACTTTTAACCCGTCATTGATCCAGTTAGATTTCGATTTTGAAAATAATGAGAAACACGTGTCTAATTTTATTTATTTCAATTATTTTTACAATTGTTGAAGTCAATAGGCCCATCGGTTCGTGTTGTTTGTTTCGGAGTCTTTCCGTAAATAAACCTTAACCCATTGTTGGGCCAGTTAAATTTTGATTTTCGAAAAATTATAAAATACGTGTCGAATAAGTTTTGATCTATATTAGAATATTTTCAGGAAGTTCAAATTCAATATGTTTATTAAATCACGTTTCTTCATACAACACTTTAACCCATGTTTTGCCTTTTGAGACCCCGAAGTACAAAAAATCCCGTCTTGGCGAAAGTTAATTCTTTAAGATGTACCTACATACAGTCCAAAATTCATGTTTGTAGCTTCCATGACACTGTACCAAATTTCAATGCTGTACGACTTATAATTCTGAAGATATTCGGTATGAAAAATTGGGTTGTAAGGGCGATGCCACGCCCCCTTGCCAAAAACCCACCCCATTCCCCCTTTCGAAGGACACGACTAAATAATAAGTTTGTACCGAGTATCATTGATGTGAACGCTCTAGTTCAAAAGTTACACCGGAATTTAAAAAGTGCCACGCCCCCTGTCCAACGCCTATTAAATTTTACCGGTGGAACGACATGTTTACGCCATGAGACTGTACCAAGTTTCAATGCCCTACGACTTATAATTCTGAAGATATTCGGTATTAAAGAATTGGGTTGTAAGGGCGGTGCCACGCCCCCTTGTCAAAAACCCACCCCATTCCCCCTTTCGAAGGACACGACTAAATAATAAGTTTGTACCGATTGTCATTGATGAGCGTTCACATCCAGTTCCAAAGTTACACTGGAATTAAAAAAGTACCACGCCCCTTGTCCAACGCCCATTTAATTTTACCGGTGGAATGATACGCTTACGCCATGACACTGTACTAAATTTCAATGCTGTCCGACTTATAATCCCGAAGATATACCATATGAAAAATTTAGGTTGTATGGGAGATGCCACGCCCACCTGCCGTACAAACATGTAACATCGCTATAAACCACCGCATTGACAGCTTCTATCACACACAAAAAAAATTACCCGAAAGAATGAACCGTTTTCGCAAACACTGGCTACACACAAGAAGTGAAGTTTTTTTTATATATAAGAAGACAAGCAAAAGTAAATAAATATATACTTGTATTATAAAGAAAAATATTTTTAGAATTATGCTTACCTTATAAATGCCAAAAACCAGCATCACGCTCAGCACAATCATCGACATTTGTGTGCCAATAATGGCGAAATATGCTATTTGAACACCTGCAAGTGAGCAAAAGAAATTCCAATGAGACACAAATTCATCTAAATCTGCTTAAAATGTATTTAACTTTGTACTGTACTTAAAATTGAAGTATTTATTGAAATTTCAAATTGTGTAAGTCGTTTTAAATATTTATGTATTCATGCAAATTAATTTCCTACTCAACCATATTACATTCCTTTATGGTTTTACAATTGTACAGTTACTCAATATCGTTTATTCCATATTATTTTTGCTTGCAAGTTTCACCCTGTGTACGAAATCAATCCTTTAAGTGCACCGACAGTCGTGTGCTTTACATTGATTTGTTCTCTTTGTTGATATGCAGACAGATATATTATTTGAATATTTATTTAAATTGATTCGTTATTTAAATTTGATTGTAAATGCTATTGAGAGCTTCTGAGCGCTTAAAAATATGCACATACATTTTTTCAATACTAAGTTTGATCAACTCGATGCCTTTTAAGCTTGTTTTAAGTGACATACTTTTAGGAGATTTTGTGATAATATATATTCTGCACTGGTGTTGAGTGGAGTATGAAGAACATAAAAAAAAAATATTAGATTTATGATCTACATAGCCCGATGACTCGATTAGGTCCTACTTGTTCCTTGCTATGCTTTCGTTCCGCCTAAGAACCGTTTGAAATAATAAGATGTATTATTTTAAAAAAAGTTACCATATCAGATATAACATAATTAAGGAATATATTGGAAGGAGGCATTGCAAAAATCCATTGTTGTAACTACTGTACAAACCTAACATTGAGCAATTTCAAAGGTTCTGATTCTCTGTAATTATTTTATGGTTAGGCTGCATAAGAAAGGGTGTCCAAAAGAGTCTACGTATACTTATAAGCAATCAGGCTATAATCAAAAAATGTTAAAAAGGTCTCTCTCATCTGAAAAGTCTCTATCTCTCTCATTTATTGTACAAGAAGTAAGGCAGTGCGACTTCAAAGGCAACTGCAACTCTGTGGCTAATGAAGTGGATGGATCGAGATGGTGTATTCCCTTTGCATGGTTTAAAGTTATTAGCAGGGACCGGAAATAACAGTTATTTATGAAAACTATAATTGAAAACTTTACTAGTAGGAAAAATCATGCAAATAAATGAAATATACCAATACATTTTTTTTCGCACGGAGAATCAAACTTGGTAATAAACTTTTTTTGTAATTTTTACGGAAAAATTAAAAAATAAGAATTATTTTTTATTTATATTTTCAAAATCCTTTAATAACAATTATTTCTGATTTTTTTCATATTAGTCCACAAATAAAAGTTGTATTTCAATTTTTATTTTAGGTGTCCTTTTATAATTATTATTGGAGACTTTTATTTTTTTAGTCATCAATAAAAATCATTCAGTGACTTTTATTTATAAAAGTCATCAATAAAAATCATTCAATGACTTTTATTTTTTAAGTCATCAATAAAAATCAATCAGTGACTTTTATTTATAAAAGTCGTCAATAAAAATCATTCAATGACTTTTGTTTTTTAAGTCGTCAATAAAAATCATTCAGTGACTTTTATTTATAAAAAATAACTCTTAAACATTGATTTTTTTTCTTGGTTATTAGAAAGCAATTATTCTTCTTTAACATTCTTGCAACTAAATGCGGAAAAAAGGTACTTGAAACATTTTAACTCTGATTTGATGTAACTTCACTTTCAAGTGAACTTGTACCGCTAAGCTTACAGAAATTGTAGTTTTGGTCCTACTTATAGAGCAGGTATTGATGGATGGCGCTACTTATAGAGTGAAGTTTGATGACTGGAACTACTTACAGAGTGGGTCCTGATGAATTGAACATTCTATAAAGTAAAACATGATGGTTGAAAGAACTTATAGAGTAGGTCCTGATGGATTAAACTGTCAATTGGGCAGGTCCTGATTGTTGTAAATACTTATAAAGTACGTCCTGACGGATGCAACTACTGAGAGCAGGTTCTGATGGATGGAAATACTTATAAAGTAGGTTCTGATGATTGGAACTACTTCTAGAGTAGATCTTGATAACTGGAACTACTTACAGAGTGGGTCCTGATGAATTGTATTATTCATAGAATGAGTCCTGATGAATTGAAAGCTTTACAAAGTAGGATATCTTGATGAATGGAACTACCAATAGAGAAGGACCCAATGGATGGAATTACTTATGAAGCAGGTTTTGATGGATGGCACTTTTCTAGAGTAGATCCCGACGGATGAAACTACTAATAGAGCAGGCCTTGATGGAAGGACTTACTAATCGAGTAGGTTCTGATGGATGAACTTACTTATGGGGCAGGTTCTAATGGATAGAACAACTTCTAGAGTAGATCCTTATGGATGCAACAACTTATAAAGCTGGTCCTGATGGAGGGAATAATTTATAGCGTAGGTCCTGCATCCTCGGTTGCAACTGCCCGAAGAGTAGCATGAGGCTACTGACTGTAAGTCAACTAAACTGAAAATATCTGTGCTTTTCGAAATATATTTGCAAAACCCATAGGTGTTCCTTCTTCAAAAATATGAATTGCATAATCAATGATAAATTAGTTGATATCAGAACTTTACTGCGTTTCACACGCAGATCTTACAAAAAGTACAATTTCCCTCAATTTAATAATGCAATTAATTATTTAATTATTTTATTTGATTTAATTAATTTTAATTTAATTTAATTGTTTCATTATTTAATTTAAATGTATCTTTACATAAGTGCAAAATTGTCCTTGATGTCTTCTTCACCCTAACCTAAGCTTTTGAAGTTTGGTTTTTTGGTAGGTCAGCAATTAAAAGTTCAAACATTTTGAATTAATTTTTTAATATTTTAAATGACTATTTTTAAATCAATCTATGTACATATACTGGTTTCTACTGACTGACTGATTAATCATAGCCCATCATAGTTTTGCTGAAATTGCAAATTTGAAATTGCACTTTAAGAAATTAACTTCCGCTAAGCCGAATTTTTTGAAATTTGGGGTCTAAATTGGCAAAACATAAGTAAATGTGTGTTATGAGGAAACGATATTTAATGAGTCTATTGATTTCAAACTTGGTTGACAAGCACCAACTCAATAATAATTCTACACGCATTTTTCAATTTCTCGAAAATCAAAATTTAACGGCGTAAACAAAAAAATAACCGACTTAAAAATTGAATGAATTAACATTTTTTTTAAATTTGTTTGAAATCAAAATCTGATTGGTTAAAACTTTGTATGGAGGAACATGATTAAATTGGTTTTTTGATTTTCAACTTAATAAAACTACTTCAAAGGGGAAATTATTCGACATGTGTTGCTCATTGCTTTGAAAATCGAAATCTAGTTAATGAGTAAAACAAGGGTTAGAAGTTTGTTTGGAGAAATGGGTTTGTTGACTTTAAGTTTAGTAAAACCACTTCAAATGAGAAATAACTCGACACGTGTTTGTCATTTTGTGGGAAATAAAAATCTGACAGAGTCAACGATGAATTAAAATGAAATGCAAAGCCGTGGGGCTCTGCTAATCTTTTATATTGAAAGACTTTACTTTTGCAGCTTCTACAAACGTAAATAAGCATATTGGGTTGTATAAGCTCCGATGGGTATTCAAGGCCAGCGTACACGAATACATCCGCAGCTGACATAGCAGCGCAATGATGAGATGAAAGATTTGCTTTCTAGATACCTGAAATACTATTAAATGTGGCCTAATTGCGGTTGGACAAACAAAAAGTTGTTTTACTTTAGGCTTCTGTGCGCCCTATAAACAGTCATATAGCCCGGCCTGTCTTCCACCTATTTAAGCAAATCCTGCAACCAGCACCATCCAACCATTTCAACCTTTTTAATTGCGTCTTTTGTTTACATTCTCTGCTGCTGCTATCACGTCCGGTGTGTGCGTGTGTGTGTGTGTTGTGCAAGTTAGTTTGTGCTGGGTTACATATGTATTCATGCTGTGGTTAAATTGACGTTGGGATTAGGCTGCTTTAAGCCGACACAGTTTCTTGTTCGTCGCTCAACCAGTTCAGCGTTAACTCGTCTGTTGTTTGCCTGTAGCAGGCGAGTGGAAATTTTAACTCGGTCGTCGTTTTGCTGCTTACTGACACGTGACTTCTCGATAGTGTCCGCATGGTGAAAGGCAAAGCTGACAGCGGCACGACACGACACGGCATGGCCCGGCATACGTAATGCCAATGTGGCGCTGACGGGCTACAATGTTCTCACAGCTGAACCATGGCGATTGCAGTCAGTTTAGAACTGTTGAAATGCTAATTCGTTGGATTTCACACCTTAGCGAATTATTCTACGAATGGAATAATTGCAATATAGCTTCAGTATAGAATTGAGCACATTTCGGCAGTCTTTAGTTGTTGAGCGAATGGATTACATTATCCCATTAACATCTGCACATTTCACACATAAGAACGAAATTAAAATTCAGCATTTGGTTTTACATTTTCAATAAATGATCTGAAAACGACTAAAGTGTTTGTGGAAATTTGGTAGTGAGGGTTTTGTAGTGTTTTGAACAGGGACCGGAAATAACAGTTATTTATGAAAACTATAATTGAAAATTTTACTATGAAGGAAAAATCATGCAAATAAATGAAATATACGAATACATTTCTTTTCGCACGGAGAATCAAACTTGGCAATACACTTTTTTTTGTCATTTTTAAGGACAAACTAAAAAATAAGAATTAATTTTTTTTTTATATTTTAAAAATCCTTTAATAACAATTATTTCTGATTTTTTCATATTCGTCCACAAATAACAGTTTTATTTCGATTTTTTTTTTAGTTGTCCTATGATAACAATTATTAGTGACTTTTATTTTTTTAGTCATCAATAAAAATCATTCAGTGACTTTTATTTATAAAAGTCGTCAATAAAAATCATTCAATGACTTTTATTTTTTTAGTCATCAATAAAAATCAGACAGTGACTTTTATTTATAAAAGTCATCAATAACAATTACTCAATGACTTTTAGTTTTTAAGTCATCAATAAAAATCAGTCAGTGACTTTTATTTATAGAAGTCTTTAAAAAAAATCAGTGACTTTTATTTATAAAAGTCATCAATAAAAATCATTAAATTAATTTTATTTTTTAAGTCATCAATAAAAATCATTCAGTGACTTTTATTTATAAAAATCAGTGAGTGACTTTTATTTTTTAAGTCGCAATGTAGAAGTCATTTTCATTAATGCATACAAAAGTTATGATTCTTCCAAAAAATAGAATTGTCAAGACTGGTCTTGTTAAGCCGATCAAGAATATATGTACATTTCGATATTTAATGAATCCAATAGGGCAATTAATGAAAATTACTTTTATATTGCAACTTAAAAACTAAAAGTCACTGAATGATTTTTATTGCTGACTTAAAAAATAAAAGTCACTGACTGATTTTTATTGATGACTTAAAAAATAAAAGTCACTCACTGATTTTTATTGATGACTTTTATAAATAAAAGTCACTGAATGATTTTTATTGATGACTTAAAAAATAAAATTAATTGATTTTTATTGATAACTTTTATAAACAAAAGTCACTGAATGATTTTTATTGATGACTTTTATAAATAAAAGTCACTGAATTATTTTTACTGATGATTTAAAAAATAAAAGTCATTGAATGATTTTTATTGATGATTTTTATAAATAAAAGTCACTTTTTATTGATGACTCTTTTAAAGAGAAGTTAGAAATAATTCATTGAATGATTTTTATTGATGACTTTTATAAATAAAAGTCATTGAATGATTTTTATTGATGATTTTTATAAATAAAAGTCACTGAATGATTTTTATTGATGACTTAAAAAATAAAATTAATTGAATGATTTTTATTGATGACTTTTATAAATAAAAGTCACTGAATGATTTTTATTGATGACTTTTTTAAATAGAAGTTACGAATAATTGTTATCATAGGACAACTAAAATAAAAATTAAAAAAAATGTTATTTGAGGACGGAAAAAATTGAAAAATACTTGTTATTATAAGATTTTTAAAATATAATAAAAAAATAACTTTTATTTATTGAGTCATTAAATAAAAGCCAAAAATAACTCTTAAACATTGATTTTTATAATAAATTAAACATATTAAAACTTATTACTGTTACGGTTACGGGATTGATTTAATTATTAGAGGTGCCAGGTATACTCAGTTCATGATTGCAATTATTTTTGAAATAGTATTTTATTTGCAATCTCTCCTATAAAAATTCAGCAAATTTGAGGAATTCAGTGTACATTATTTAATTTCAATCCAATTTTTTTAACATTACCAAGCCTAAGGTTGTTTACATACTATTTATTTAATTTCTAAATGGCAAATCTAGGACAGGTATCATTTGAGTCTTTTATGATTTAAATAAGGAAACAATTATTTAAATTTTTAATGAATTATTTTTAAGCATCAGCTAACAGCGCTCGATTATAATTTTTCTATACAATATGTTTTTTATTATTTTTAATAGCAGTATTCTACCAAAGTTAATCTCTCCTATCATTCCTTAATCTATTTAAACCACCCAAATAAAACACTTGTACTGCAAAAGTTGTAGTATAGTTAATTTATTAAGCAGCCTACTCACCGTAATATACATCCTCCAGTTCGCCCGATTTACGAATGTTCACATTAATGCGCCAGGAGTATATCAAAACAATTAAAAGTGACATATTCTGCAAAAGAAAAACAGAGAGAGATGAAATGAGAGTGAGCGCAGATGACCAACAATCAATAAAGAAAATTAATCGCGCATCATTAAGCACACAGCAATCCAAACCAAACCAAAATAAACCGAAGCGTATCAGATCAGACCAGAGCAGGCCAAATACAACTTTAATTAAGCGCACATCACTCGCACATGCCGTCACGAACGACAGCTGGCATTTGGCCGCACAAGTGGCGCATTGATTGTGGCGAGTCCTTAAAAAAGAATTTTATACAAATAAAATTTTATTGCCGACGCTTAAAAAATGCACTTAATTATGGTAATTAGCGTGCCATAATAAAGCGAGAAGCCTAAGCCACACACATACACGAATGCGTGGCACGTTAACCGGCCGACCAGCGGGGCGTATGCGCAACTTTAAATGCTGCGGTAATTAGAGTGCAGCAGTTTTGCACTCATACTTAAAAGATAAACCAACCGTCAAATACGTTTCATATTAGGCAGTCAGTCGGTCACATAGACAGTTTAATGTGAGGAGGGAGGCGCGAGTGGGCTTGTGGCTTATTCTGATATGAAAAGAAAAACACATAAAAGCGAAATAATATTTGCAAGCCTTTTCATTTTTTTCGTTCGTCACTTGTGCGGGCAGAACGTGAGGGTAAGTGTGAGTGTGAGTGAACGTGAGTGGTTGTGAAGTATCAGCGGGCAGGGAAGGGTGCTTGTTGCGCATGTTGAACATGTTGGCGTTTTAATGAACGTGTAACGGCCATGTGAATGTCTGTGTGACATTATAAAGCAACAATAACAATAATTGTGAGCATTACTGCTTGTAACGTGGCAACTGTAGTGCGATGGACGTAATGCGATTAGCTTCTGATAATGACAACGTTCGAGTGAAGCTGTTTTCAACACGAGCACGAGCAGCATTAATGGGATCAACTTTAATTTATGTGTTGTTATATTTGGTTGAAAGTATGGTTTTAGCTTTTTGTTTTAATTTTTCAGATTGAGAATGGAGTTTTTTTTTTAAAGCAGACTCAAAACCGATGCAAAAACCTTTCATTATCTACAAGGCATGGGTTCCTTTGACTATACACACACATAACATATAGTTAGTTGATTTCAACAACAGTAGCATACAAATGGTAGAAAGACTTTAAAGCGGTTCTGTGGTTATTGATTTTTATCGATTTCGGTTGTCCATTTAAAAGTTATGAAAATCGTTGTCACAGATCTTGTGTGAGCATAAGAGAGATAGTAGTTGATCTTGCTGCCTTGTTCAAATCGGTGAAGATGGATGTATTGTTTTTGAAACTATTTGAAAGATGGCTTATGCCAAGAGTGCTGAATTTGTTGTAAAAACAACATAGGATTCTTGCTTTCTTCGGCATCATTTCTGGTGACAAGACATAGGTCTATGAATATGACATCGAAACTATCCAAAAATCATAGGAAAGGCGATTCTCAGACGAGTTAAGCCCCCAAAATGCAACGACAGAGGCGATCCAAATTTGACGCTTTGTTGACTATTTTTCTTGATTGCCGTGGTGTGGTTCACTACGAAATTTTTCCGCCAGAGCAGACAGCAAATGAGGCGTATTACGTGAGTGTATTAAAGCCTTTGAACGAAAATTTTCCTCAAAAGATATCAGACAAAACACTGGCTAAAACATCTCGTCTTTTATTCGTCCAAAAACAACATTCATACCGTTCTGCAAGCTTCGCATTCATGAGACCAAGCTACCATTTCGTAGAAAGCATTTTGAAACGATTGAGACAATAAAGGCGAATTCGCAGAAGGAACTCAAGGCGATTCAAAAATTAAACTATAAGAAGTGTTTTCAACAGGAAACAGTTTTCATAGACAATTTATAGTCGCATTCACCGATCAGACATTTGTTTCTTTTGTGTGCCGGTATTTTCAACGTAAAATATAAATTGCAAAATAATAGTTATCAGTCAACGTAAAAAAATATATCCCATTCATAATAGTTACTGCCAACGGAAAAAATATTTTTCCAAAAATCAACGTTACCGAGGAACGGAAAATTTTGTTTCCAAAAATCAACGTTACCGAGCAACGGAAAAAATATTTTTCCAAAAATAAACGTTACTGTTGAGGACTCTGGCAACTCCAGATATGTATTACCCCTACAACAGAAATGGTTTTTCGAACAGAAACCGTTACTTTTGTATGTGAACGCTTGTATGCGAAACCATTTTGAGCAACGTAAAAAATATTTTTCTCTCATAACAGTTATGCGATGACGGAAAAAATATTTTTAAAAAAATAAACGTTACCAAGCAATGGAAAAAATATTTCTTGCTGATAATAGTTATTAGGCAACAGAACAAATATTTGTCACGAATAATAGTTAGACATGGATGTAAAAATAATTATTTCAAAATAATAATTATAAGTAACAATTAAAATATTTGTTACAATGAAACAGTTATTTTCCAATTTTTTTCTAAAAACGTTATAACTGTTATGTCCCTGCTTTTAACTAAATTTGTTAGTTTTAACTTTCAGGACCAAATTTGCGTAAATTATTGCAAAGGCGATTCGAGACGATGCTGGAATGTTTGAGAATGAGTTACGCTCCGGGCAGACGTGAATAAAAGGCGGCCAGAAATAGTGCTGCCAGTCAGTTTGGTTTTAAAAAGCAACGCTCTTACTTTTATAAGAAAAGTAAAGAGAAAGAAAATTGAGTTGGAAAATTGTGAAAAAAGTGACTACTAGTTAAAAACTGCGTTATTTTGACACAATCCAGCGATACGAACTATGTGAACTGCGTTGGCGAGCAGAACTTATTTTCATAACAATATTCTGTTGTTAATTTTTTTTGGTTGGTTGGTTGGTTTAGTGGCTGCCTCTGTATGAGACACACTTAGGCCTATGGGCCCGTTGTGATACCACAAATTCGAGCCGTTTGAAATGTGTATGCAACACTGTTTTTTACAGTTTTTCTTTCACACTTGGAGGTTTTGCCATTGCCTGCCAAGAGCGCACTTGTGCGATTCTTGTAATTCTCATCTGCTTCATGTGGATAGCGATAGAAGTAGATGAGTGTTTTTTCCATCCCAAGCCAGGAATCGAACCTGGGGTGCTCGGTATGAGAAGCCAGCGCGCTACCCGCTGAACTATCGAGGCCGACGTTAATTTTTTTTAATTATAAAAAAAAAAAATCGTAGGTATCGTATTTACTACTAAAACATGCATAAAGACTCTATAGATATGTATATACAAAAATCAAATTGTATTTTTTTTAAATAAAAAAGCATGAAAAATAGCCAATAGACAGTTTCCTTTTCTAGATAAGCCTGCCTCTTAAAGTCTCTCTGTGTTGTGTGGAAAATAACAAACAAGTGTTCAAGTCGGTGCACGGAATAGCTATCAATGTAGCATCTTTATATCATCCTTACACTGACCTCATATTTGTAATTAACTTTGAAGGACTATTCGGGGTGGTAACTATGACTTCTCGACTAACCGAACTAATTGCAAAGTCCAAAAGTCATTATGGCCGAGCTTTGATTGTAAGGAACATAATTTTTTTAGCTCCACAAAATCACTGAAGGACAATAAAAAAGTGCTTCTAACAAAAAATAATCTCTAATTTATGTGAATTTTACTTTTTTGATATCCTTCATTATATTTGGCCCAGTTAGAAAATGTGTTTAAAAATGTGGAACGCTTAACGATTTTCCGTGTTATCCTTAAGCCATGCTTATCTTTTTTCTATTGTTCAATTTTTAGTATATCGCACAAAAAATACAAAAGAGTCGTAACGCAAAAATCCAGAAGAAGCAACGCAATTAACATAAAGACCGACATACATTATCATTCCAGTTAAAGAAAATAGTAATACAAAATACTAAATTGATGTGACTATAATTCAAAAAGTTAATTTTGGAAAATTTTGTGTTCTGACTCTTTTCTATTAAGTGTGCGATATGTTTTGCCGAAGCAAAAACAACTGGAACTATACTATAAGCTCAGAGAAAACTGAGAGGACAAAGCAGACTTATTTCTATGAGCAATTATTAGTTGGAATGGAAATAAAGAGTTTTCCGTACGCGACCTTGAACACTGATCTCTCTTATAAACTATTTTAGAACACAAATTTGAAAGAACAAATTTGTATTTTTATAAATAGCAAAGTTACCATGGCTCAAGCGTCAGAGTGTATTTTGCGTGAATAATGATTAAAAATAAAACAAAAGCCAAATATATATGCAAGCAAAATTTATTAAAATCTCGCACTATCAACGGCAACACGCCCAAAATGAAAAAAAAAATAATAATACAAATTTGCATGAGCCGTTGCATGTTACACTGACGCGTTGCGTCAGTTCAACGTGGCGTATGCGTGACATTAATTTTCGCAGCACAATTAAACGCATGTCGCGCATGCGAGCCGAGGGCGCAGCGCGATCACACCATGTTCCAAGCATAGTTTTTGCTTGTTGTTGCCATTTATTTTTGGCTTTACTATCAACATTCAACAACAACAACGTACACATGTGTGAGCGTGTATGGCATTACTTACAATTGTGTAAATCGCACTTGTTATGGCCAAATTTTTCGCATGCAACATGCGACAACATCCTGTCCCCGTTAGCGGTCCGTACGGGTACAATATAACCGATTTCATTTTTCCACCAGCACCAACACCAACACCTGTAGCAGCAGCAGCGGCGGCAGCAACCACGCACGTCTTGTGCTTTGTTTTCATTTTAAAAGCGCTGACACGGTGCGCCGACGTCAACGTCAGTGTCAGTGTCGACAATATGTCGGCGACATGACATGTACGCTGTGTTCGCCACGTTAGCGGGCTGCGACACGAGAGGCATACAAATGTCGCGCTGTGTTTGAATGTGTGTGTGTGTGTGTGTGGGTGCGTGTAAGTTTAGCTGCGCGTGTGCACCGCTGTTGCGCTTCGGCTCATAGCAAATTGGGCATGGAAACGGGCGGCCGGGACTGGGCGGAGTTGGTGCAGTGCAAGTGTGTGCGTGAGTGTGCGTGTGCACATTGTCAGCGCTGCTGCACTTTGGGTGACGCGTTGCGTGCGGCTTTGCTTTTTCAGTTTACGTTGCTAATTATTCGCGGCAGTTGCAGTCACTAAAAAGAGAAATGAAAGGAATGAATGAGATTAGTTTTGTGCATGGAATAGTTTATTGAAAAGAATGAGTTTTGAATCAATTACAATGTGAATGTGGATTAGACATGATTCAGTGCAACAATATTTAATTTCAATGCTTGAAACCTTTAATTTTATGCCATGTGACAGAAAAGTGCTTTCGCCAAAAAATTGGGCGTTTAGACTGGAAGTAAATGATTTTCATCAAAATTCACAAAACCGCTGGAAAATTCGACAAATTGCTTCACAGCTGCCTAGAAGTTGCTCAAAGGGGGTTAAAATGTATGACTGACCCCACTAATTTTTCCTTACGAACGTTTCTTTTGAACATACTTTCACTCTATCTTCAACCTTTAATGGATCTTTCATACAAAATGCTTCCAGGTTGCCTCCAGATGTACCAAATGTAAGACTGGCCTCGAATTAATTTCTTGTCCTATTGCTTTTTTCAAACATTCCTACACTCTATCTCCAACTCTTAAGAAAATGAGAATTTAAGTACGAATATTCATTATATAAATCAATAAATGAAGTTTAAATATTCATTATATAAATCAATAAATGAAGTTTCTTAGTCCAAATAACTCAATTTAAACAGACCTTGTTTGACTATTTATTGGAGCTCACTAATAGAACTTTAATTTATAAATCTTAATTGCAACAATCTGCTATGGTCATCAAAAATATTAAAGCAAAATTTATTAAATAAAAATAACTATAAAGCAATTTTCCTGCATTTCCTAATATGAAATAGTTCAATTTATTTTAAGTTAATTTTGAGTCCAAATAATTCAATTTAAACAGCCATTGTTCGGCTGTTTATTGGAGCTCACTAATAGAACTTTGATTTGTAAATTATAATTGCAACAATCTTAAAGCAAAATTTATGAACTAAAAATAACTATAAAGCAATTTTCCTGAGTTTCCTAATACGAAATAATTCAATTTATTTTAATTTGATTTTCATTCCAAATAATTCAATTTGAACAGACCTTGTTTGACGGTTTATTGGAGCTCACTAATAGCACTTTAATTTATAAATCTTAATTGCAACAATCTGCTATGGTCATCAAAAATCTTAAAGCAAAATTTATTAAATAAAAATAACTATACAGCAATTTTCCTGAATTTCCTAATACGAAATAATTCAATTTATTTTAATTTAATTTTGAGCCCAAATAATTCAATTTAAACAGACCTTGTTCGACTGTTTATTGGAGCTCACTAATAGAACTTTAATTTATAAATCTTAATTGCAACAATCTGCTATGGTCATCAAAAATATTAAAGCAAAATTTATTAAATAAAAATAACTATAAAGCAATTTTCCTGAATTTCATAATACGAAAGCAAAATTTATTAAATAAAAATTGAATTGAAATGAATTTCCTAATATGAAATAATTCAATTTATTTTAATTTAACTTTGAGTCCAAATAATTCAATTTGAACAGACCTTGTTCGACTGTTCATTGGAGCTCACTAATAGAACTTTTATTTATAAATTTTAATTGCAAAAATCTGCTATCGTCATGGACAACTTTTCAAACATTAAACCGTAAAATTCTTAAAGCAAAATTTATTAAATAAAAATAACCATAAAGCAATTATCCTGAACTCGGCCGCTTAATTTGCGGCATTTTCAAATATATTAAATTTTACAGCATTATTTGTGACGCACTGGCTTTTCTCTGAAATTTCTTTCATAGCATTTTGAGAAGATCAATTTCACTTAGCAACTATTTTAGCGTAACATCTGAACTGGCGCGTTTTTTCTAAAAAAGCAAACTAAAATTTCAGCGAATTTTGCTTCGTTGCACCTTTTCCGCTCATCATCTGCAGGCAGCAGCTCGTTAAAAATCGCAATTATAAAATTTCTTTCAGCGCGACCATCGCATAATGTCACTCAAAATCTGCAGCTGCTGATCAACTCAAACTGCGCAGCTCCTAGTACGATACAACAATGCAAATAGCCACAAGAAAACAACAAAGTTATGATCAGGAAACTGCCACAAAATCGAAATTTAATGCCTCGTCGTGAAAGCCACAAAAGTAAACATACAAAAGACCACAAACGGCACCAGAATTGTTCTCTCTTGTTCTCTCTGACTGTTCCCATCGCATCGAAAAATCTCATTTCATTTACATATATTTTATTATTTTGTTTTCTGTTCAACACTGAACTCAACTGACAACAACACTGGTCACTTAAGTGTGTTGTTAACATTTGCCCTGGGAGAGTGATTTGGGTTTATTGCAGCAGCAACATTTGATCTCAGATGCAAACAAAAATTTAATTTCCTATGTAACGCAGTATTTGTGTTGGACCCACACGCACACGCACACTTACATATCAACAAAATTTTATGCCATTCCAATCGACAACTGTTCAACAAATACAAATAACAGCAATAAGTTGTATATTCTTTCGTTTACAGTGCGAATATTTGATGTCAGTTGATGAGAGCAAAACTGTAATGTGCCGGCTGGTTGAATTGAAAGTCTGTGTTTGCATACGAAGCGTTGTTTTTGTAAATATTGTAAAGTTTTGGTTTCTTTAGACCTGTAGCAAGGTCATCATCATCAAGGCATTTTTTAATCAAATAATTTGAAACTGTTTCATATAAGTTGTAAGCAAATTGCGCAGAAAAACTTGTTGCTCGTTCAGTGCATTACATATTCGTTTCATTTTTTTGATGCAATTTAATTTGAATTTGCGGTCGTTTTTGATTCAAATCAATGTTGAATTTCTGCAAAAACTTAGAATAATATTCGTCAGTAATTGTTTTATTGGTTTAAGGTGGTCGATGGGCCAACTGATGAACCTTAGAGGAGGAGGAGTCCCCTGCTTTGACTTTTTTTTGGTCTCTGATGTGTTGCGATGGATTCATGGATGAAAGCATAGCTATGAAGTGGTGCAGAAACAGGTTCTTCTTCACACTTCTTCTTCACACTTCTTTTTCGACCAAATACTGCTTTGAAGTGGTCAATGGTTATGGCCGATTGTCAGCAATCGCGAGACTCGTTGCATGATTAGATTTTTCATGTCCAAATAAACACGTTGAATTTGATGCATCCTCTCAGTTAAGATGCTCACCGTCTCAGGCATCTCACGTACTTTCATCTATCGACTGTCCAATATGATTCCATTGATTTTATTGACAATTTGCAAACGAGGCCTAATGACCTCTTGTGGGAAATCTCACAACGGCATCGGCGTCACTTGGGCTGTTAGAGCCAAAACGGAATGCGGCAAACAATTTCTTAACCATTCAAATTGATGATGCAGAATTCCCCATAGTAATTATTAATCATGTGCTTGGTTCTGTTGATAGTTTTTTTTACGATGAGCAAAAGAGATTCACTTTACTTTCACTGCTTTCATACACTAACTAAATGACGCTGCTAAAAGATGGTAATTGACAAGAAAAGCGGTCACCTTTTTCATCACCGTAGTGGATAACTTTGTGCTTTCATATTGACAGGTTAACCAAAAAAAATGCATTGAGTTCTCATGGCCTCGCAGGACCGATTGTAACATCTGTCAGGTACAATGGTTCTCTTTTTACTTGGCGAAAATGCGATTTAAACTTTCCCCTGAGGCGAAAATCTATTTGGTAGCTCGTTGGAGTCATCACTGGACTGGATTTGTTTTTATCAAAATCGTCCAGTGAATTCTGAACAAGCTGCGAAGATGAAGAAGAGATAAAAACGATACGGAAGGCTGACTCCGCACTCTGGGCTCCAGATTTCTGACGGTTCTGGCCAGTGGCGCACACAGGGAGGGGTTTTTGGGGTTCAAACCTCCCCAAACACAAAAAATTCTCTTGTAAAAAATATGGTTTCGAATGGTATTCGGCTCAAAAGATATACGCAAACTCCCTCCGCCACGCCCCTAAAATGAAATCCTGGGGAAAATTTGATTTCTCGGATCTACTCTCCTTCATGTGGAGGTCGAACTGGTTTTCTCTGGCTTGAGATGGTTGGTTAGCTTCGGAGAAAGGCATGTAGAGAGTCAAAGTGAGCGATTTTGGCCTTCGAGTGGAAGTGCCGTCTGTGCCTAACAGATAAATAGTAGTTGACAGAAGCCGTGTTGTGTTTAAAGTTATTAAAAGAGAAATTTAAAATTCACTAACTTATCAAACTACTCTCGGGTTTATTCAATCTGTTAGTTTCAGTTGTGTTCATAAAGTTTCAATTGCCAGAAAGTTGCTGGGGTTTCTGATTGAAAATTTGCTAGTTCTGGGTTCAGACTTCTGCTATAAAATTTCATTGAGATGGTGTTGCCAACTTCCAACAGTGTGAAAATCTGATGGGTTCAATGGGTGATTAACCTATCACTGGCTGTCTAAGATGATGACGATGTCGTCTTTTGTCCCTTAGGGCAGACGCCACCATATGTGGAAATTAGGGATTGCAATCCCGGGATCGCGATTCCCGGAATCCCGGGATCCCGGACAATTTTAGTCCCGAAGCATAAAAAAACAGCTTACTTTTTGCTTTTGTCACGTTGATTTCGAAAAATGAAACCCTTCTTATTTAGTACAAAAAATATATTGCAAACGCCCTGTGACATTTGAACTTGTTTCAACGCAATAATATTACTTTGTCGTAATGTAAGAGGTCGTCTTATTGACGTTATTCATACCGAGTTTGACTTATTTTTAAATGGCGGAAACCGTGGTCAAAACCTGCAAAAAGTATATTAATATTTAGATACGATTTCAACAACTAGTATTGAGCAGTGGCCGTCCTTTCGAGACATGTTTACAGCCGTTTACATTAACCACCCTCAGCTCATCCAGCCCAAAAATTGTATCACCTCCGATACAAAACGCAAGGCAAAGCCGGTGCTATTGTAAAGCAATATGCATTAACCGATGAGAATTTCGGACTCGCGTGGGAAGCCCTAAGATCCCGCTTCGAAAATAAACGCATACTCGTTGACACTCAGATCCGATCCCTTCTGAATATCGCTCCTGCCCACAAAACACAATAAACAATTGTCTCTCTGTTCTCAATACTCAGGCCGTAGACACTGACAATTGGGATCCGCTATTGGTTTACATATGTTGTACCAAATTGCCCCAAGAGACACTTGCTCTATGGGAGCAATCATTGACATCCCGGAAGGATCTGCCACCCTGGTCGCAAATGGATGAGTTCCTGACCGGCAGATATGAGGTGCTTGAACGGCTCCAAATTATTCGCCCTTCTAAGCCGAAACAATCACAACCCTCGACTTCCAATGTCCTCCCAAATCGGCCACATAAATCCCTAAACTATCACACTCAAGTGAAAAGGGACTTCGCGTGCAAACTCTGCAACGCAAATCATCCCATACGGACTTGCCAGAACTTCAAAAGACTCACCCCCCAGAGTCGACTTAAATATGTAAAGAAGCACAATCTCTGCGTAAATTGTCTTGCTACAACTCACCTTCTTGAGGATTGTACAAGCAATTTTACGTGCGTATATTGCCAAAGGAAGCATCATTCCCTGCTTCATTTCCCCAAAGGCAATGCGCAACCCTCTCAATCGCTTAATCGATCACATTCGACCACTCCACAGGTCGCAACAGCTCCAGAACGAACGCACAACAACTCCGCTACTCATTCCCCACTTTCTGATGCGCAACCCCGCACATCTTCCAGGCAAAGTACGCCCCAAGTACAAGCCTTACACTGCAATAATGGCACTCAATCCCTTCTGCCTACGGCACTAGTGTCTATTGAGCAATCAGGAAAGTTGTTCAAAGTTCGAGCGTTGATCGACCAAGCCTCTCAGCGAACCTTCATCTCCTCGAAGGTCCAGAAACGCCTCAAATTGCCAATCGAGAAATCCCCCTTCCAAATTGCAGGCATGGGCGGTCAAATTGTGCAAAATGCCAATCACATTTGCTTCTTGACATTGGCAGTCCCTCAAACGAGCACGAAACTCCCCGTGCAAGCAATCGTGCTCCAAGAGCTTACGAAATTGCTCCCACCTGCTCATATACACTCCCCCAATATGAAAGATTTCGGCATGCTAGATCTCGCTGATCCAAACCCCTTCGAGAAAGCGCAGGTCGATATAGTGATTGGCAGTGATCTCATCCCGCAGATCATGCTCGAAGGTATCCACCGGAATGTAAATATGTGGCAGCTTACTTGCTCAGCATACAGTTTTTGGTTGGGTATTAAGCGGTACAGTACCCCCTTCTTCGCATTTGACATGTGCCACAGAGGTACCAAGTCGCAATATGCATACTGGAACCGCCCTTCGAAATAACCTTCCCGCCCTAAAGAACGCCTTTGCGCAAGTGATTGCCGCCCTCAATCCCGTAGGGTTTCCATCCCAGGAAATAATGGAAAATCACTTCGAACCCACCACTCCTGCAAACTCATTCTCAACCCGGCAAATCTCCCCCTTCGTTGCCAACCATTTCGACCCCGCAGGATGGCTTTCGCCTGTAATGAGACAGAGAAAAAGGGTTCGACAAGAGCGTTGGCTTGACGCCACTCGTTCCACATTCACAGCAACTGACGGAAATTGCAATCCCCCGCAATGCCTCAATACACCTCCTCCATCCCGGGTCCGAAAAGAGGACAGTTGCCACTCCAGTGCGACTTGCTCCAAACGCTGCAAATCCCGCAGACGTCGGACTGATCGGGTATAAACTCCAAGATCTACACGATCTCCCTCTTGGGTGGAACGGCTCCAGCAATTCTTCCATGCTGAGCCAAACAGTTATGCTCGTACAGGTCCAAGTCCGGACCAAAGAGCGGTTGACTGCCACCCTCCTCTCGAAGAGCAAACCGACATTCTCGATCGGTTCTCCTGCTTCTCTCGAGCCCTACGTGCACCTAAAATTCTCCAAATTCGCTCAAAAAATTCTCCGTATATACTCCGAAAATCCCCCCTCACTTGAAAAAAGTAAACGGCAACTTGGCCAATTGTTATATGTATTTTTCTCATATTCCCTCGGCTGTAGCTTACGCAATCCCTGCCGCTTAGCCACTATTTCCCATACACACGATGTCCATATTATAATTTCAATCTGCTGACATCTCACCTTTTTTGCAGATCAGCCGACCATCGCAGCAGGTACCCCTTAGACTGCCCCGCACGGCCGGATGGATCATCCCCCGCACGAAAGGTCATCGGCGCACCCCAAGCGCACCCACAGCCAGCCAGCCGTGAGCCGTCCCGAACCAACCAGACCTCAGCCGCGTCTCGGCGACCCTCCCCCCGGACACTACTTCAATTGCACTCTGCAATGGCGGCCGCGATGGCTAAATGAGTGCTGTGGTTGTTCAGTGCTCTGTCGATCCCTCCTCTGATCCTTTCCTTTCCTTGTCCTCTTGTACTCATGTTTCCCCCTATTTTCTTCTCCCCGGCTTTGGTCGTTTGTTCTCGTTCAATGTTTATTGTTATTCCTGTCACTCTTTATTCGACACCCGACCAATAAAGATAACCCCCAAATCCGAAACGCCGTGTCTTTTATTTAACCGCTCCGGTTAAATAAATAAATTAAATTAAATTAAATTAAATTCAATAAATAAATAAATATATTAAAAAAAGAAATAAATAAATAAATTTGGTTCCACAATATCTTGACCAGATTCTAATAGAAAAAAATACCACAAATGCCCACTTGACTCATACACCATAAATCTTAATTTTTAAATTTAAAACGATCGTTTGTATTTTCAGAGAGCCTAACTGAGAACCATTTGTTTTGTGTCTGCGAATTTAGACGAAGATTTAAGGGCTCAGCATTTTTCTGCAAACAGCGAGTTGGAAGCTTTTTCATAGGAAATCTTACGCTCAGAAGAATGAAATGCAGCATTGCTTCAGATCTGAAATTCAACGCCCCAAGCAGCTGAGCCACGGCGGCCGCTTATGATAAACACAGTCAATATAAATGTGTGTGTGTGTGAGTGTGTGTATATAACTCTCCACTCATAGTGAATTTTAATAATCTCTTGAAATATTGAAGTATGAAATGATACGGGCAGCATTAAGTGGCTTGAAACTATTCCAATATGCTTAACAACATTTGAATGCGAAGAATTTGCCGAAATACCCAAATCATTTTTTGAAAAGGTTCAACTATTTCAGAAGTTTACGCCGAAAAACCCTTGAAATGCTAATTCCAGACACTAGTGTGGTTGTCAGAAATTCCAGCACCATCATGCAATACAGTCACACCTTGCTGCCAACCTGCAAATTTAAATGTTCTAATGAAACTAGCAAAACGTGACACGGCAAGCGTCGCAAGGCATCCATAGAGTGAAGCAAATTGGAAAATGTCATGAGTGCGCTTCACGCATGCAGCCCGACGGCCAACGTGTGTGGGTGTGTACGCGCAGCTGTCAACTTCAATTTGCACATCAAATTAATGCATTGACATCTGACAGAGGCGCGCAGCGTTAACGAATGCAATACTTTTGGACCGCTGATGCGAAGGTGTCGACATTGATTGGCGCCACCGAAAGTTGTGCGCAGGTGGCACACGAGCAGTGTCGAATCGTACTCTCGCCTGTCAGTCGGTCACTTTTCCGCTGACAGAAATATCTGCCAACGTCAGCAGATACAATTCCAAAGTCGATAAAAGTTGAGCGCGATGCGAATGGAAAACAGTGTCAGCGGTTAATAGTGAAGCGAACGAGTGAGTCGAGTTGAAAGTTTCCAAATATCAAGCGGTGGCGGTTAATGATGTACTTAAAATGTATGCTGCCAATTCGGACAGAAACAAGGCGTTGAAGTGCGTATGTGTGCGTTGCGTAATCATGCACTCAGCCAACAACGCCAACAACGGCTGAAAGGTTGGGAAATTTGTGCAAATTGCCTCGTTTTGTACGTTTGATATTTTGCCGCTGCCGAAAGTTACCCCTTGACGCAATTTCATTCCAATGTTATTTCAGCATATCGATGTTGTTTGTGTTGACTGTGGCATTGTTATTGCCGCGAGCGCGTGAACTTTATTCAACACTGCTGCGTTAATTTTGGAGCAAAGTTATTGCAGACTTTGTTCAAAGACTTGCAAAGTGGAAAGAAAATATGAAACAGTTGAAAATCAAAATTCAATAATGAATTTTTGTCTTGAAAAGTGAGCGCAAAGAACGAAAAATAAATTGTATAGGATTTTGCTTCGTTGATGCTTTATGTCAGCCAATTTCATGAAATTTCAGAAAAGTTGAAAGCACACAAGGCACGTTCAAAAACAATTAAGACTGCATGCCAGGCCAATTTAAAGTTCCTTAAATGCTCATATGGAATTATGTTACAAAACTTTTTAAATAATATTTTTAATAATATTTTGAATTGAGTTTGGCTTTAAAAAATAATAAAAGTCACAAAAGATTTGTAATAATATAGCAAAAGATCTAAATTTGACTCGCTGAGTGTTCAAGTTTCTATTCGCATTGTAGAAGCCACATAGCGTATACGTAATATTAAAAGTGGAATTTGTGAGGTTGGCTGGTTGCATATACGCCTTGCTGGACTTACTTGGCTCTGTAGTTGTTATGTAGTGCACTGGGATGCCTGTTCGAAAGAAGGCGTGGATAGGTATATCAGTAAGTAGAGGCTGGTTTGAGAGGAGTTTTCTGAGATTATAGAGACCCATTGTGATACCTCAACAAATCAACAACAATTGTAAGAAAGCAGTTCGAGCCTTTTTGTTTGAGTATCTATTGCGTCAGAAAAACAGTTATAATCTTAATTTGTTCTTTTTTTATTGAGAGTGAAAACTTCCCCAGAAAGAAGAAGATTTTGAGTTGGCAATGCATTGCCTCCAGCTCATCTTAAGTAAGTTACCTGTATGAAGCATTTCAGAGTATTAAACTTACACAGTAAACAAGTAATTGCGAGCGTTACCACATCTTGGCCAATATACTTAGAACTGTCCAGTTAAGCGATCCTGTTTTCATAGCAATGTACATAGTTCCTGTAGTGTCCTCTTTGTTTTGGAAGCCAAAATTGTTACAATAAAGCTTTCGGGTAGTTTCGTTGTGGATTAAAGAACAGTTTTTGATATTATTACAACTACAACCAGAGCCCTAAGAATGGCTGGACGTCTAATAATCCTGGAATATCATGAACCTTTAACTATTTACTTTACTTTAAATTGAATTAAAGCTGCACAGATTGTCGCAAACTCAGCCTAGAAGATACTGCAGTAACCTTAAGGTAGAAAGTTTTTTCTTCAGAGTAGATAACACAGCAAATGGGCCGACAAAAGAATTAGTTGAATATGTCATTCCAATCGCTGGCAAAGTCTACAATACTCGGAACGTCCAAATGTCGTCGTCCCATCCGCTTTGTCCAAGATGGCAAAGTTAGCGTAGCTGCTGTTTTTTCATATGCCGGACTATGTCAGAGCCCCTGCATAGCTCAAGCAGTGCGCTGAGCTATCAAATACAACACTTATTTCCTACTCAAAGAAGACAGAACATTTTCCAATGTATACTGTACTACTTTATTGCTCCTTGGAACCTAAGGATAAACCTGTTTCAATATACGACTCTACTATATATCTTTCCCTCAAATGCCCTCTCTCGGAGCAATTTCATTGGCAGAAAAGACCTTCTAAAACATAAGTTTAATTCTTGGAAATAGTATTTTACTTCTCGATTGTTCACTGAGCTCGAAGTAATGATGAATACATTCGAAGCATTGCGTTTGTTAGAAGACAGAATTGGTCTCCCTTTGACTTGGCTTTTGATGGTAAAACTGCACCAAGAGAGACATAGAGAGACATAGTCCTTTAGTTATGTGTTGGTTTAAGATGCAGACTTTGTGTTTGTTGTGCAAATAGTTTGATACAAACTCACTCAAACACTCTTAGTCGGATTCAGTTGCTTGTTGCTCATACGCCCCGCAGTCGCAATCTTACTTAATTCTTCTGTGAAAACAAAAATCTTCCACTTTTCAACAATACGAAGGTACCTAGGTACGTTTAAAAAATTTTAATGAGAAATGTGTAAAATAAATGCCCAAAAATTTCCAAAAATGTTGTTCACATCAAAACAAAGTGTTAATCAAATTTTGCACATGAAAAAATCGATATACTAGCAAAACTAGGGGCCAAATGTAGTAAAACTGCATTTTTAGTTTTTCTCTCTGACATCAGGATTTTTTCAAAAGGACTTTGAAATTTCAAGAACATGTTTATTTCAAAAAATTATTTTAAAAATTGAGCGTATTGTAGAATAACAATATTGGTATCAAATGAAAGAGAAAAATCCTTAGAATCTAAGAAAAATTAATGTTTTGGTGCAAAAGGACGAAGAGGTATTGAAAATGTCCTTTTAAAACTTTATCGTTGAGTATCCTTGGAAATTTCTAATAATTTTTTTTGAAAAAAATATATCTTAACGACTAATAATGACACTACCACATCCACGAATTTCGCCCTTCTAACTTTATTAGTTTAAGATATAAAAATTTAATACTTCTCTCTATAGGATATGGATAATTTCAATAACATTAAGGATGCTGAAATCGTATATATAGAACCATTTTTGCGCTTAAAAATAACAAACTGACCATATGATAAATGGTATAAATACTTTAATAGTGAAGTTAGTGATGAATACTTCCACCAAGAAAACTCAATTTTTAAGTTTTCAATGTCTTGTGAAAAGAAATCCTTACGTTCAAAGGCAATTTTGAAAATGCAGAATTAGTGTATTTAACCTCTCGTTTTAGCAGCAACGTACGGTGCAATATATCTTAAAAAAAACATATTACAAATTTACAAGGATATTGAAGGATACAATTTTGAAAGGACATTTTCAATACCTCTTCGTCCTTTTGCACCAAAATATTAAGTTTCCTAAGATTCTAAAAATTGTTCTCTTTACAAACAAACTTAAGGATATCTGTGCTCGGAAAATTGCTTTAAAATCGTTTTAAGTATAAAATTGGGATAAAGAGAAAAGTTTTTGTCTTCTATGAATGCTCGGCATGCACAATTGGGTTGCAAAATTCTGAAGAAATGTCCTAAGGCCTTTGTTTTTCTTTGTGGTATCTAAGTTGTTTTCGGCTGTGAATAAAATATGCTGCCAAGCCGCAAATATTTATTCAGCATTTTACAAACGGTTCTAAAAGTTATACAGAAAAAGTTGTTCTCTTATAAAAAATGCCTTAAAGGTAGTCCATTGATTTTTAGGAAAATACTAAAAATATGAGCATCATGTTTCTTAGTCCAAAGTAGAACATTTTTATCTCAAAAATGCAAAAGGTACCTTCGTATTGAAAGAATGTTCGGGTTAAAGCAATAAATTGACCATTCAACATACGCCATGTAGTACCGATTGTTATGGGTTTGCAGAATAATAAAAATTGATTCCAATGCACATGTTGGTACTTATGTATATATGCACATATGTACACTTAAAAGCCAATGGTCACAAGCAATGCTGCAAATCGACTGTTTGCTGTTCTGCTGCAATTCTTTTCGTTTTTCCAGTTTCCGGCTGGCATATCAAAGGAAGACGCTTGACTCTTTGCTGCTCAACGCACAAAACACATACATATAAACACACACATATGCGTGTATGTATATAAGTATATTTGTTTCTATCTAATTTTTTTTTTACTCAATTCACACAATTTTTATTTTTCGCGTTATGCCGCCTTTTGTTTGCGGCATTGCCATTCTACTGCATTTTATTATACTTTTCTCGCTGCACTCTGCCGCTGGCCATTATTTCTTCGTTCATTTCTCAGGCCACTTGCATTTAGCTTATACGGCAATGCTGTGTTTGCACTTTATGGCATAGTAAACATTTTACAATTCCACTGAGCACAACCCACACTCGTGCTGCACCACTCCATGTGTGCACTTCTTCGCTTCGTTTGCCATAAACGTACATCGTACGTGAGTTTATTTATATTTGTGAGCATTCATAAGTGTTTGCGTAGGCGTTCAGTGGTTCGTTTTCAATAAATGCGAGCGCGCTTCGATGCCAATTGAAGTGTTTTGGTGTGGCAGCGCCTACTTTTTGGCACCGTCAAAGCGTACATAAATTTACGCCCAGTTCTTGTGATGTTCCGAAAGCTTTAGTTGCGATTTTCTTGTTTTTGTTAAGCACTGAGAAAATTTGTGAAGTGTAAAAGCCATGTTTGTGCAAGAGAAATGTTTGAAGGTCAGTAGGAAGCGCAAGGACCATGAAACTCCGGCGAAAAGGTGTTCGATGTGAGAGTTGAAGGACGAAGACGAAGAGGGAAGACGGTTCGACGTTGGAAGGACCAACTTAAAGACGTCCTATCATCTCTTGGTGTGACCAATGCAAAGCAGAAGCGTATGGAGAGACAGACCGTAACCCAGTAACGGATTGCTATGGCCAGTTAAGTAAGTAAGTAAGCATGCGTAAGACACAGTGATGCTGAACAATTTATAAAAATGTAATTTATTTTTTCAAGCCGACGCTCACTCTCACCTACAGACAACATTATCAGTAAGCTTGAATACAAAATTGAGAACCAGATGAAGATTCAACTCAATTGTAACTCAATTTAGTTCCAACATAAAATAAATGTGACGATATTTTTGTTTTCTCTTTCTACTTTAAACATCTAATTTTTCTTATATTTTGTTTTATATATTATATTTTTTTATATTTTTATATTTGCGACATAGCTGATTGTGGATTGTGAATTCTAAATTCAAAACTTTTCGTTATAAATTTAGCAGTAAAATTTAAAACCACAGAAAAATATTTACAAAAAATTTCACATATTGCATTGCAGGTTTATGATTCCATTCAGGGGCGGATTCGGAAAAATATTTTGCGGGGTTTCAAAAAGTAATTCTTTAATATTCATAAAATGCCTTTCAATTTGTATGTAGTTTTTAAGTCGATCCTAATATTTCGGCGGAAGGGGGCGGGTTTCAACCCCAAACTCCCCTGAATCCGCCATTAATTCCATTGTTATGCATTTTTTTTAATTTATGTTCGAACTATGAAAGATTTTTGGTCTGGCGTTGCAAGCAATTTTACTACGAAGCGCTTCATCATAACGGGTTGAATTTTTCATATTTCTCACAAAAGTTCCAGTTCGGTTCGTCAAACATTTCCCAAATGAATTTACAGCCTACATGATTCTTCAGAATTTTTAGTTGAAGAGTTTCATGAATAAACAAAATTACGTAAGTTTGCGAAAAAATTTTGCTTCAATAAAAAACCTCACTCTAAAAAAAACCTCTAACCTCACTTTTGGTGCTTGTTAAATAGTTTCTATAAGTTTTAACATTGGAATGGAATACAGCTAAAAGGACGGAATTGTGGCCTTTTAATTTTTATTCCATCGCTTTAGAGACAAAATCTTTAATTTTTGTTTAATTATTAAAATTATTTTTATTTTATTTAATTTATGTATTTTTTATTATTTATTTATTTTTATTAATTTATTATTTATTTTATTATTTTTATTATTTACTTATAATATTTTTATTATTATTTAAATCAAAGTAAATTACAAAATTTCAAAATATTGTTAAAAATTTTACTCCTTCTTTCAGGAAGTTTGATCTCTTAAGGAAGTTTGCATTTTAATGTTAAAGACCTTTCATTTGTTCTGTAGTCACTGCAATCATATAAAGAAAATTATTTTTAATTTCTTTTTATTTATTTATTTGTTAGTATTTTCATTATTATTTGAGTCAAAATAAATTAAAACAAATAAAAATAATGTAAAGTTTTACTCCTTCTTTTTAGGAAGTTTAAACTCTTAAGAAGTTTGCATTTTAATGTTAACGACATTTCATGTTTTGCAGTAGTCACTGAAATCATACAAAAAAATTAATTTTAATTAATTTAAATTTTTTTTATTATTTATATTTTAATGTTTTTATTTTTATTTGAGACAAAGTAAATTAAAAAAAATAAAAAATATTGTTAAAAATGTTACTCCTTCTTTGTAGAAGGTTGATGTTTTAAGAAAGTTTGCATTTTAATGTTAAAGACCTTTCAATTGTTGCTGTAGACTGATATCATACAAAGCCAAAGTAATTGAAAAGTTTAAATACTAACAAATACTGAACAGAATTTCAAACAGTTAATTATTATCTTCTTCTTCCATATATATAAAAGAAAGTAGATGTATGTGTGTAAGCGCATCGCACTGAAACGAATCGGTCGATTTTTTGGGGTTTTTTTATTGGATTCGTCTTGAGTCAGTTCAGGTTTATAGCAAAATAGATTATATGAATGACATCGGTTAGCTCTGATTGTGTCATAAAACTTATTAAAAATTCGTCAGTCAGAGTTTTCCAACCTGTGGTTTTAACCAAGTTTCATTGTATCAAAACAGGGCTAAAACACTAATTGTCGTTGACTCATTCGGTTGTATCCCTTCATTACTTTAATTAGCTAAACGTATGCCAGATCCCTCAACATCGAATCCACTCTACCAATTTGGACTTTAACAGAATTGCTCAATGTTGGAATAATAAAATTAATATAAGCAAAGTACAAATTTATCATAATCGACTGTGCCGCACCAAACGACATCAACATACATGTACATATTTTCATTTCTCGCATCCATTCGTTTCGAACTGCTGAAATATTTATGCATGGCACTTAACGGCAATGCAGGAAATTTCAGAAAAATGTCAACATATTCAAGAAAATTAAAATTGATGACTCAATGTGGTCCCCAGTGAATTGTTTAATGGCTTAAAAAACGAAATCGCACTGCCCACTCGCCACTCCCCACAAAACAATACACAACGCCCATGGGGTCGTTTGGAAGCTCGCTGACCTTTGTGCTGTGTGCCGTTATTGCTGCGGTCACGTGTGTATCATTTGCGCCCATCGAGCTACAACACCAACATGTGACAGGACATTCATTGCTTGTGTGTGACATGCCCATTATTAATTATGACCTTGAAGTGCTGTCCGCTCTCTTTCGCAGCGCCGGGGTTGCGGTTACTGTTGCCGGCACGTTGATGTTGTCGTGCTGACTGTCAGACACTCTGACAGTTGAGTGGACCGGACCTCGGGCTGGCAGGCAGATTCGCAACAAAATGCTTGGTGCGGTGTGTGGTTGGTGGCATCCATGAGATAATTTCGAGTTGATTATGTAAGCAAAGCAGACAACAACAACAACACTACAATTGTGATTTTGTCTCTTTCATTGCTGCTTCACTTTCTTGCTGTCACTGTTGAATTTTCTATACAATTTGATAGTAGAGGTTTAGATTTTGCTGATTTATTGTTGTCACAATAAGCAATAAGAAATGTCTAACAAGCTGGTAAATAAGCAAATTGACGACGCACAGTGGGTACGATGTACAAAATTAGAACAAAATGTAAACATTTTAGGTCTTTGGGTCTTTGGGTCAGGTAACTCAAACATAGTAAAGAAACGTTAGGTTAGGTTATACGAAGGTCACACATGTATCCTTTTGGGCTCCTAACGATGCCAGTCGCGGTTCTGTTCGGGAGTGATTAAAGTAGTGAAAAAAGGATAAGCTGAATTTTGTAACAACATTTCACACTGATAAATCATAAAACGCTCGAACTGAGTACAGCTTTTTGACTTATTAAATAATCTAGTTGGAAAAAAGTGCAAGCTTTCTGTCACGTCTTCTTAGAATTTTTAGATAGGTACAAACAATTTTTAATATTTGTAGCTTCAGTAACGATATTAAAGATACGATATGACAGATACGATATTACAGGTCAAGGTGAAGTGACTTAGCAGCACTGCCTCCAGCTGCTGCCGCAGTCAACTTCACATGAAAGCGGAGTAGTAAGAACAAGATACGACACTGGTCTGACGCGCAATCGTGAGGGACAAATTTTTTGTAATGATTTTTTGATAATGTATTACTCTAAAAAATCAACTTTTGGTTGCGTTTTGTTTTTGTAATGATTTTTTGATAATGTATTACTCTAAAAAATCAACTTTTGGTTGCGTTTTAGGGCGGTTACAATTTTTGAAAGCCGGGAAGCTAGGCCTTAGTCTCGCGTAAGCAGGCTGTCGTGCCAGTCAATTATTATTAAAATTAAATATTTAATAAAACTTAAAAAGTACCCAAGCATATTTTTAACGAACTTCTTTGTACATTTTTGTGGATTAGCCAATCAAATTTTTGTGTGTCGAAAACAAAAACTAGCTACTTCAAACCAATTAATATGTAATTTATATTGATCCTTTTTTAATGAAATATTTGTTTTTGTTTGTACTGATTTTCTTTTAAATGAAATATATTTTCGAATATTTCTGAAATTATCCTAAAAAAATTCACTTCTTTCTCAACAAAATGTGGCAGTACTGAATAGTTTATGTTTTCCAAATCCGTTCAATAAATGCCACTTTTTGCTATTTATTCATTTAATTCGGTCTACAGAACGAATTCTTACAGACTAATTAAAAATAGTGAACAAGTTGAGCTTAAATCTAGAGAGAGATAAATTCAAATCTAAAATCTATTTGCAACCACCCCTGAAACAATTTGGTTGAATTTTGGGAGATTCAACTGTACTTTCTTTTTATTACTACAAAATTTTTTAAACCAAAAATTAATTCAAGATAAGACGTTGTCATTTGGATGTGCGAAGGCATACGTAAAAAAGTTTGATATTTCTCTTGGTTATCAAGATATCAGAAGTTTAAAGGGCAGTCGTGTATAGTGAGGGAAAATAGTTTCCGCTTCCTGCTTATCTCTGCATTTGCTGTGGAAACTTCTGCTCAATTGGCCTAAATATAAACACTCATCTCAGCTGCTACGAGTTCAGTGTCCAGTAAATGTAGCGAAAATTATGCTCACTGCGCCTCTTTTCAGATCCAGCAAACTTTTGGTTTGCCTTCAGTTCAATTTATTTCCTTCAGGCAGCCAAATAAATTCAGGCAATTTAGTTGTTAAGTGAGTTTGTTTTTTTTTTTTTTTGACTCGAACAAACGCGCAGGGGATGACCTCTATTAATGCAAGGCATTGCGTTGGTTCAGAAAGGATATAAAGTTTATTGCACACCTAAATTTAGCTACCACCAATGTTATCGAACATGTTTTTGTTTTGACGGAAGAAAGGATTTTTCTGTTTATGTATTATATAAGAAACGTTTTTAAAACATTTATTGAACATTTAATAACACATATGAGTGTTAATTATAATTAAATGACACTCATACGCCACGTTGCGTTGCGCAAAAAAATGCACATATCGCAATTACACAGTTTGAATGTATTTTTTTGGATTGGTGTCTTAAGCAAATTTTTTTTTCGTTAAAATATCTATAAACTTGCCGAAGACAGTAAAGCGATATTCAGAACGATTTAGGACTAATTAGCATTTAAACGTTCGAAGACTTAAGCGACGAACTCGAATAAAATGACCAACCTTCAAAGCCGGATTTCTCTTAAACTAGAGCCAATCCAGCCAAACGGCTGGTGGATCTCAACTCAGTATACCTATAGAAAGTCGCTCTGTAGGTCCCCCCATGTCTGCATTTTTGAGGGTAAATTTCACGCACAGTGTAATCATTATTCAACATCCTTACTGATGCACACAACTTTTAAACGGAATTTTAAGGCAAACAAATGTTAACAAACGTCTTTCGCTGCTGTCAGTTTCTCATTTTGTTTTGGTTCAGTCTGTTGTGAATTCATTTTTTTTATCGATAACACCACAACTCACGGTTGCATGGCAAATCGAGCTCAATTTATGGTCAACTAAGCTCCAATTGCAATTAGCTAAATTGAGATTTTTGTATGACAAATTGAGTTTTTTTAGAGTTAAATTTAGGATAGATTGATAAAATGTCCTAATTGTGCAATTTAGCTGACTTTTGAATAGGATATTAGATGAGATTTGTTGTTGCGCCTATTGCAGAGGCCGTTCAGACAATATTGGCAGAGATGATCATTATTTCCCCTATCGCCAACACAGAAACAAAGTGAAAGTCAAAAGTCTGAAATAGGTAATGCTTAAGGAGGTGTTCCCGGGTAGAAGTTTGAAAAAATCTATTTTTTTTTTTTTGCGTTTTATTGTACCTTATACTATATACTATCACCCCCCAAAGTCGTTTTTCAATCCGCAAACTCAGTACCCACTTTTTTGCATGTTAATTGAAGTAATCTCAGCTCTTTTTGCTCCGCTGATACATTCGTCGAAACTTTAAACGCGTTTTTCTCGAAACCACATTTTTTGTACTGGCCGATAACTTTTCTCAGCAACTATGAGAGGTATCGACTTGAAATTTTGGGAAAATGTTCTAGATAGTTTTCATTGGATGCTAAACCAAAGTTTTCATCAAAAAATTATTGTTAAATATATTTTCAAGCACTCTAAAGGTAAAAAAAGGTGGCAAAACTGGAAAATTTTTTTTCATATGGCCGCCATTTTGTTTCTAATCAACATTTTGACTAAAACTGTGGTTTAGCATCCGCGGAATTTATTGCAGATTAATAATTGCATACCCATTTCTGTTTCAGATTACTGGTTCCCGAAATTTCTTATCGGCCAGCAGTGAAAACAAGGTCACATTGACCACTGAAAATTTGTACTTAGAAAATAAAATTTTTTGACACAAATATGAGTTTCTGTTCTCCAAATAATAAGGAACAACAAGCAAAAAACCAGAATATTGCATGTTGCCTTGTAGCTCCAAAATAATTTTTTGAAAAACAGCCTAAAATCGGTATTCTAGACGGGAACACTCCCTTAATGGGTATCTTGAAATGAGTCTGATCAGTCGTTCCTTTGGGTTATTTCGTGACCAGGCAGCCACATTAGGTAAATGGAAATTTTCTTAGCCAACTCGCCAAGAGATTGATGGAAGGTGATCACTGTTTTTGGTATCTAAACGTAAAATCGAATGATTCCTTTAGTCTCTTGGCTGTTAGGGAATGTATTGAGATCTTACTGCGACATCCCACCTCCGTTGACTTATCTCAGAGCAGTTGTAAAGTTGAACTCAAATTTCTGTTTGAAAGACACTACAGTGGTTCGAGAGCTTAAAATATCAATCGATCGACGCATCCATATAAAAAATGTGTCTTTTAGATTGGTTTGTATAAACTACTCTTCGGAACTGCTGAGCCAATCTTTCCATTACTTGAGATGGAGAGTTTTTTATTGTAATTGTAATCATGGTCAATGTTTGATTACATCGTGCGACAAAAATCAAAAAATTTCAAAACACACGAAAAAATCTATATACTCGAAACTAGGGGCCAAATGTAGTTAAACTGCGTTATAGTAAAGTTATAGTAAAGTTAGAAGGACAGAATTCAAGGATGAGGTGGTGTACATTAGAATGGAATTAGTGAACGATTTTTCGATTTCGATGCTACGCACCCTCTCATTTTATGCGGTTTGGTGAAAAAGTGCATGAGACAACAAATTTTGGGGCTAGGGTGGGGCTAAATGGCGTTGCATCGAGGTCAAAGTTCACAAAAAAGCTGGGAAATTCGACAAATTGCTCCACAGCTGGTTAGAAGTTTCTCTTAGAGGGTTAAAATCTATGACCGACCCCTCTAGTTTTCCTTGCTGAACATTTCTTTCAAACATACTCATCCCCTATCTCCAACTCTTAATGGGGCTCCCATACAAAATGGTCGTTTTTATAAAATGGGCTCCCATTGCTCCCAGGTTGCTTCCAGATGTATCAAATCTATGACCGACACCCATTTATTTTCTCTTCCAAATATTTCTTCCAAACATACCTACCCACTAACTCTAAGTATTAAGGGGGTTGCCATACAAAACTGGCCATTTTCTATGCCATTGGCTCCCCACTTGCAAATGTAGTAATTAAGTAAGCGAGAAAACATCGTATCTCGGAAACTACTGAACCGATTTTAATGATTTATTCAGCGATCGCCAACATTCTTGAGTACAAAAAATACAAAACTAATTAAGGTTCAAAAGTTCACCACTAGAGGGCGTCCCCCATACGATCGGATTTGTGACGTTGTCAACTTTTGGGTTTCTACAAAGCAAAAATCAAAATGTATTGTCGAAACCCCACTAACCTGCCTACTTTGAATATAATTGCAATCGTAATTGAGTGTTAAGAAAAAATCATTAGATTTTTGTGAGAAAATGTGAATTTTTTATTCAGCCGGTATAGATACTCCTTGCGTAGGCAGCTTGGAGCAAAACATGTTTTGTATGTCACAAGGCGTCATTATAGTCTCTGATGAGTTTCACGCCCCTTCCGACAGCATCGTTGACCACATGTAATTTATGCACAATGAAAAACCCGTAATTTTATTCTGAGGCATCATTGCCTATTGTGAGTACCCTCTATGACTGCCAGGAGGAGGCAACACAACAACACTAATTCCACTCTAGTGTACATATTAGTCCTTAAGATCTATTTTTTCGAAAAAAAACTATTGGAAATATCCAAGGATATTCTAGGATAAAGTTTTAGAAGGACGTTTTCAATACCTCTTCGTCCTTTTCCACCAAAACATTAAATTTTCTAAGATTCTTAGGATTTTTCTGTTTCATTTGATACCCATAATGTTATTCTACAATGCGCTCAATTTTTAAAATAATTTTTTGAAATAAATATGTCCTTGAAAATACAAAGTTCTTTAAAAAAACAATCCTGACGTCAGAGACAAAAACTAAAAACGTAGTTTTACTACATTTAGTCCCTTGTTTTGCGAGTATATAGATTTTTTATGTTACAATTTTCTGTCGCACGGTGTTATCAATGTCATTATCCAGTTACGCACATTCTGTCAGATAAGTCTCTCTGTTGGTGTCTTGCACTGAAGATCTAAAGCTATCAAACATAGTGAGGCTACAAGGGCTAAGGTCGCTGTTGTTTATGGGCTCTTTTGACACACTTTTGACGCACATTGCCATTGAAAAATTCCAGACTTATTTGAGAAGGGTCTATTGCCTAGCACGAGACACTATATGAATGTATTAAGCATTCTTATGTTAGGAGCAAATGGACCATTGCGGTGTAGATTCAAGGATTCGTTGTCGTTCTGTGACCCACGATTTACGCGTTTTTTTTGTCTTTTCGACCCCATTTTGACATATATTATCTCCAGTTTTTATAATTATTTGTCACTTTAGAAATGCGAATCATTGCTTTACAGAATCGATCGAACCTTGTTAGATGCCAGATTATAGCTTTATACTGTATTTCCACCGAGCGCTTAAATGCATTTACGGGCTCTGTTAAGTTTGACAACTGTCAAGCGTTTCCATCAAAACTGAGTTAACTCCAAAAGCTGGTTTTTGTTTACATTTTAATTTGGACAAATCAAATTCTGCATTTATTTCTGTGCAGCCACAGCTTACCCATCGCCGCCATCTCCTTGAATACGTATGCATGGTTTCTTGTAGCCCCTCTACTGCAAGAAAACCAATTCGCTTTCCTTCTCAACAGTCTAGGAATGTCTGCGTTTTCATGTTTGTGAAAATTTATTTCATTTGTGAAAATTTATTTCATTTGTCAATGTTTATTTTATTTGTGAAAGTTGTCAGCTGATTGATACCAAAGCTGTCTGAATTTTTAATGTGAAGAGGGTTGTGAGGAGTTCCACGTTTTTGATTTTCAGCATTTATTATTGGCAAATAATAGAAGCTTTGACTTTGATAATGACAGACGATATGTATTTTTGCGAAAAATGCAGTAAAAAGTAATTGTCTTAGCAACAAATCTACCACACCGAACGCAATTCAAATCCCCTCTTTCGTTTGTGTTCGTACGGCTCTTGCAGCGCCGTAAAGCATGCTATCAAAATTTGTACATTTGTGAATATTGCTCCCGCTTTTAACATACAATTTTCTGTTAGACGTCTGTAAACGGCAAAACTGAGTTAACTCAGCTTTGAAAGTGAGTTTACGCACTTTGATACAAAACCAATTGTATGGGAATTTGAGCATTTAAATGCGTTGAATACATGTAAGCGTTAAATGCATTTAAGGCTCGGTGGAAATAGGCTATTACTCATCCAATAGTTTCAAGCATGTTCGAAAGTAGGTATATCATAGAATACCACAGTGTTCTAACCCAATTGTTTCCTAATTGTTTTCGTTGTTATCTCTTGCACTGAAATCAATAAATTCACAAATCGATTAATGGCATCAATTTCATGTTGTTTGTCCCACTGCGCAACACTGTGCAACGTCATGGAAATTAGTTGCAGGGCAATGAAAAAGCAACCTTCCGACTAATGATGCCGAGTTTGATTAATTATGCCAGCTAGGCGTTTACATTATGCATATGTTGCATATCATACGAAGGACGCATCGTGGAAGGAAGGAAGAGTGGCAATTATGCTGACAGCCAGTGGGACAACGAATTGAAGTGATATTAAAACCATAATTCCACCATTGTGACAAGTGAACTTTGAACTGAAAGAAAAAAAGGTGGGTAGGAAAATAATATGAGGAATGTGTATATGAAAAATTGTATTTATCAATTTTACTTGTCATGTTTAATATGGAGTTTTGTATGTTAGAAATATCACTCACTATGCTTTGATAATTATTTTTTGTGTTCCATATGTAGTTACATATTTTTAACAATTGATGTATCAAGAGTTGGGGAAAACTAAACTATTATAAAAATTGTTGTAATCTGCTTCTTCCTGTACAATTTGAGAAGAAATTTTTATAGTATAGTAAAAAAAAGTATACAAAAACTTGATCAGGATTACCAGGATAATCAATTGAATAAAATAATCTATTAATTTGTTTATATTTACAACTCAAAATTATTAAAACACTATTATAAAAAACAATTAAAAATAATTAATTAATTAATTAAATAAATTCTAAAGCAGTGACTCCAGCAACGCTTTCAAATGGGAGTCCATATCCTGTGATTCTCATAAATTGCGCTTTTGATGCCAAGAAACAAACATCGGAACAATGTAAAAACAACAACAGCAGCAACAACACTGAAGAACCAAGTAAACGACGCCCGCTTCAGCGCTGTTGGCCTGTTTGGCGACTTTGTTATCCTGTCGTCTCAGTTCACAGCTGCCGCGGCACTTTCACGCTGCTGTTTGCTCAGTCAGCCATTCAAGTGTTGGCTGCTTGCGTGGTTAGTTGCTCGCAGACTGCGTTGCTGTTCTCTTGCCGCACAGTTGATTTTGACTCGTTGCTCTGCTTTCAACCTCGAATTCAGTGGGTCAGAGTTCACTGCTTTCGACGTTGGCAACGGTTGCTCGTTAAAATTAAATTTGTATCTCCACTAACGTTAACGCTTGTTTTACTTGCATTGGACAGACGGGCGGCCGCTGTTGATATGAATGCCGCTGGCCACCGCCACTTTTCGGCATTGCAGCGGGCTCGCAGTTTTCGCCTGCTTTCTCAACTTGCTGGCTACTTTCTTGGTGCTGTTGCTTGTTTCGACTTTGTTCTTATTGTTTGTTCTTATTGTTAGTGTTGTGAATTTCTATTTGGATTGTTATTTGGCGTGCGCTGACCCAATTTACGCGAATTGTTACACTTGGTTCATTTTTGTTTAAATTTGTTTCGTTGGCTGCTTCCTGCTGCCAGCTATTTCTTTTGTTTCTGTTTAGTGGCAAAGTTAGGTAGCGACGATGCTAGAGAAGTCAACTCACTTGACTGCTTTCGATGAAGCCAGCTCATGTTGCCACTTTTCGCCTGATGTGCCTAACAAGGGAATTGTTTTTCCTGCGTACGTTGTCTGCTTGTTTTCTGGATCAATATTTTCTCTTTGGTGTGTCCACTTTTAGCAAACGTTCCAATTTCCCATCAGATCCTTAGGCAACCGTGAAATGAAGTCACTCGAATGACAATGCTGGCTGACAACAAATTTTTAATACCGCCAATGTTTGAAAATTTCATGGAAATACTAGTCGAGTGTGCGCTCAGATGACGACCTGCATTGAAGTGCGCTTTGGTATGTTTGCTCATTATGACAAGCTAATTGCAAACAATGTAAGGACAAAAAGTACTACAAGTAGTCTACAACAACTACAAAGGAGTCAGATCATTGGAAAAATGCAAAATTGTTGAAATTCTGTCGAGTATCAGTTGGAATGCAGAAAAAATCAATCAATCAATTACTGTTCATTGTGCCACACGGGGCGTATGAGTAATTAAAATCACAATGAGAACGCATTGACGAACGAACATGATTTCAAGTGTTCTACTTTTTTTGTGACACTGTAAAAATAATGAAACTGGAAATCTATAAGAACTTATAACCAATTTTGCGTTGGTAAAATTTTCCATCAATTAACTTTCAAACTCATACAAGCTACATTGAAGAGACTAACTTAAGATGGGCTGAACACAACATAGCATTTTCTGTGCGCCAGATTGGGCTAACATTAAACTTCTAGAAGGCTTTTTGTCATTCTAGAGAAATTCTTTCACTAAAATGAGATTAAGAGATGAGATTAATGATGGGTGTTCTGTTGGGTCACTGTCTAATTGGCACGCAAGAAACTTGGAATTGCTTTCTTATGACTCTTCAAGCTGTACGGACGTAGAAGAAGAAAGACTCATCAGGGCAGGTTGTACTCCGATAGGACTACTCACAGTTTTCTAGGCTGCGTAAGCAGCTCAAATTGGTTCAATGAGTGAGGTGCCTTATATTCGATTGATTGTTTTATCATAATGGGCTTTTATGACCTAAATGGACTCTGCCTTGGGGCAGCCACTCCTACCTATCTACAGTATCACTCAAGGGTCGCTTTGTTATAGTGTTAGGTAGCAAGATTGCACCGAAAGAAAGAGGACACTTCACTCTGTCTTATGAATGAAAATACTCGCTTCTCCGAACATTCCATGATATAAAGATTCAAGTTAATTTTGTGCGAAATCATAAACGGGAAATTTCAAATGAGTTTAATTTAGAATTTTTGGTCAGAATTTTCTCACCAATCTGCAATGTAAAAATCCTAATCAGAAAGCTACGAAAAATTAGCTAATATAGTAGATACGATTCACACTGTAATTAATTTCACAATGCAGTAATTAAATTTAAAAAAAATTAATTTTAATTTAACTAATTTAATTTTTTATAATTTTCATTTAATTAATTTAATTTTTTCCATTTTGTGTTGTTTCAAAGTTATTACTAACATTTCTCTCAGTAACTTTTTGCTGCTAAAAGATTTTTAGACCAGCTTTCTGTTTGAACCTACCTACAACTGATTCCAAACTGCTTACTTTTTGAACCACTTTTCAACAAAACCTATCTTTCGAGTTATACTAAATTTTTCCTGAAGTGTTGAATAAGTTAGTTTAACATTTAAAAAAAGAGCCAGTTTTTAATCTGACTTTCAGTTCCTGGGCAGTTTTTTCCAAAAGTCTTGAAAATATATCAAAATGATTTTTTTACCTTCAGTTTGTTTGCCATTTTCAAATTAATAAAAGCATCTATTAAAATTGTTTTTAATTTTTGACATTCATTATTAAGAAAACTACATAAAACACTAAAAATTTGTGTATTTTTCAAAACGAAATATTTCAAAATATAATGGAAAATTTTTTTCTAATACGCTCTTCAAATGTTGAATTAAAGCCAGAGTACCACGAAATTCTAGTTAATTTTATTGTTTTGTTATTTATGTGAATTACATGTTCCATGGCCATAAAAATGTTGCCAACACGCTATTCCGCGTTGGCCTAAAACTGTTGGTAACATAGATTCTTATCGCCTTTAAGCCTTAATTATGGGAATCGTTTATTTACAGTTAGTTTGCTCAACTAGCGCACACAATCTTAAAAATTTCTAAAAAAAAAATTTCCTAACATTTGACCCAACAGCAACGAACAAACCAAACACAAAATAAACAATCCGTCGCATCAAGATTTCAAATAGACATTCGTTTATACTCAAAAAAGTTGAGCAACAATAACTGCGGGCTATGTGCTGGCGAAATATTTAATTTCAAATAAAATTGACTTTCTCTGCACTCGTTCAATGTTGCAGGCCCTCGGCTTCGCGTTTTCTGTGCACAATTTGTTCACCACTTATCGCATTGCCATTGCCATTGCTCGGTTTTTGGTTGCCAACCAATGCAACAATTTTTTTATTTTTGTTGTAGTAGCAGCACATCACAGATACACACACAGATATGCACTGACAACGGCAGACCAGTAACTTAGGATAACAAAACGCCAAATGAAATAGCAGCGGGCATGTATTGCCTGTCCTCGGGCTCATATCCTTTCAGATGTGTCGGGCAGAGACACTGCACGAACGACGACTGAGTCGAGCATTGGGCAAACGGACAAACGATAAAATTACTATTTGCAGCTGGGAGTGAAATTTACAGCACATTAGACACACACACACACGCAGTCATTCAAAGTTGCGATATGAGAAAATGCCGCAATGGGGAAAACTGTTGTTAGTTTGGCGTAAAAGGATTGATACAAAATGCAAAAATCACATACAGAGAAAACTATATTTCGTTGTATGTTTGTGTGTGTGTGTGTATGAGAGTGAAAGCCAAGTATTTAGGTACGTTTGACGCTGGCCACACCCACACACAGAAAAATACAGAGCAGCTCCACACAGGGATTGTCGCTCGAGCTGCGATTAGTGCAGCCAAGGCGGCTTGCAAAAGTTTATTATTAGCCACTGCGGTTGTGGTGTTTTGTCGTTGCTGGCTTCCTTCCTACCTTTCAGTTTCCTGTTGTGCTTTTTCTCTGTAGTACTCTCTGTGGTTGATGGTGATTTGTGTCAAGATTTGTCGAGTGTCGATTTGTGTGATTTATCGTTTCGCATTTGAAAGGATTTAAACTGCAATTAACGTGACAAGCAAAGTTTTGAAGTCACTTTTTATGCTCATTTCCGTTCTATTGTGAAATGTAAATGCCCTTTTATACAATAAAAAAAGGTATTTCAATGCTTTTTGGAGCCTGTTCAGGAAAGCAATTTGAAAGTGTTAATATGCGTAAAAAGAAAATTAAAAACTTCTAACCCAAACATGATAAATAATACACATAAATATAGATATGAGAAGAACTGAACGCTTGAAATCAATGCTGAAAGGAAATTCTTTAGACATACCATAGAACCACTAAATTCCGACTACTAGATTCAATATTTTCAAAAAAATTCCTGATGCTAAAGAATACCTCAATAAAGTTGAAATTTCCTCTACAGATGTTGCAATTAAGAACCAGAAACATTCATACAAGTTGTACTCAGCAAAAATTCTCCAATTATTTCCCATCAATTCATCATTACTAAAATTTTAACAACTTTCTTCTTCGGTAAGAATAGCACCGAAATTGCTGTTGAAAGCGAAAGATGTGTTTTTTGTTTGAAGAGAATTACTAAAATTTTTTAATTCAACATAAGAACAAAATCCAAACTTCTCATTTAATAAAAACACTTATTTTTAATTTTGCCCTAATTCCCAGAAGTGAGCCTCACAGTCTCATTAAAGATTTCAAATGGTGATAAATCCATCAGATTTTGGATTCCATTATTTAATGTAATCCTCTAATGGAATATTAGAATTATATTGCATTTATAAATTTTACATTTGAGACAGTTTTTGTACTTTTTAAACAAATGTTTTCAGTAATTTAGCTCATATAAGCCTGACAGTCTAACTTCTGGTTTTAGGTTACTTTTAAAATTCTGGGAATTAGGGTTAATATTTATAATCTTTTCTTTTAAACTCAACATTGAATTTGGAAGCTTTTGTGAAAAGGTAATTCTGAATGACTTAAAACAAACAAATCAAAACGACTGAATGATTTAAAACAAACAAATCAAAAAGATTCTTAATCTTTTCAAATGTCAAAGTCCCATAAAGTTAAATAAATGTTTTACAAATTTCATTTGTCATCGTTTTACATTAGAAACCACAAAAATTACTCTAACAAAAGACAAAATAATGTCCTTAAATTCGTAACCCACAGCATTTCTGTGAGAGCAATTGGTCTAACCTTGTTGTCAAAGTAAATTTCATACTTTGTCATTGGCAGCATTAAAGTTGGCTCAAGTTAATTGCTTAATAGACGCTGATTTCTTGCACTTCTATGTCCACCAAAGAGTACCAAACAAATAAACAACACTTTTATTAGGCGCTCATTACCCATACACACCGACAGCCGCACCCAAGCGCAACATACATACAAACCGACCTACAACAACACATAGCGATCCACTTTTGCGGCCATAGACACTATCTCATTGTTGCGTTGGTTTTTGTGTGTCTATGCTTTTGTGCGCATTTTTATTATACTTTTTGTAGCCATATGAGCATCAACAAAGGTTACATTAGCAGCAACAACAACAACAATGTAAAAAGCAGCAACAATGCGCATAATAAAGGGTAATGATAACGCAACAACTCATTTACAAAGTAGAAGCAATGATGGCGGCGGAGACGTCAATAAACATTGGGCTGAGTATGAAAAGAAAGAAGAGTTGCCTGTTGGCTGGCAGTCGAGCACGGCCACTAAATTTGGCTAATTTATGCTTTTATTTCTTTGTGTTCTTTGTTTTCTTCGCATATTCGTTATTTTTGTTTCCACTTTCGTCTTCCGTCTTTTGTCTTCCGTCTTTTGTCTTCCGCCTCGGTCGTGAGGCCAAATGAAGCGCAAAACTTTGGTGTAAACAAGCGATTGGGACTTGTTCCGCCAAAACAAAAACAAAACACATGAAGCTGAAACAAAGCACCGCAAAGAAACAACAACTCACAAAATGTTGGCCACTAGGTCGACAATATTTTATTTGCGTATAAAATTCCGCTTGTCGGGCACACTGAATGGGCTTTTAATGACTGACAGTCTAAATGAATGTTTGGGTGTGAGCAAATAAAATAAAATTCTGTACAAAAGCGAAGTAGACAAATTTATGAAATCGTTCCTATTTGGGGCGGCATACAAATTTACACACAAAATTGTGGGGAATTTTCATTGAAAGCATTTCGAAAAGCAATTTACTACGAACGAAAGCACCCAATTTTATACAAATGATATGAATTTTATGATGATAGAAAAGTTGGCTGTCGTGGCGTATGAGCAACGTGTGTCTTCAATTCCTTTTGATGCTTTTAAATAATGGAAATTTGTGCTAACCGAGTAAACACACGAGGGCGTATGAGTTATTATTTTAGGGCGTTTCAGAATTTATACCACTGAAACGTTTAGTAAAAAAAAGGAAAATTCAGGCAAGAAGGCCATTCGTATTTTTTTATTGAAGAGATTCCTCTTCCTGCATCGAATTGAATTGAAATTAATTGAATTGAAATAATCGAATTGAATTGCGTTGCATTGTTGGAGTGAATTTAATGAATTGAATTAAATGGATTGGACTTGACTTGAATTGAAATAATTGAATTGAATTAATTAAATTTTCAGAGTTGATTGATTTTTTATTTGATTTTTTGAGAATTGATTGAATTGCATTTTCTGGAGGAACTGATTTAAATTGCATTTATTTGCCTAAATTTAATTGTTTCGAATTGAAATTAATTCATTCCAGTTGACTAGACTTGACCTTAATTCAATTGTATTAAGTTAATTAATTTTGATTGAGTTGCCTTGTTTGTAGTGAACATAATTAAATATCATTGAATTGCATTCAATTGTCAATTGAACTGAATTGTGTTAAATAAAATAAATTTTATTAATTAAATTGAATTGAGTTGAGTTGAGTAACTCAATTTATTTATCAATTTATTGAAATGCATTGAAGTGAATTGAAATGAATTGAGTTTAATTTGTTTGATTCGACTTAACTGAATTAAATTCGACTTTACTGAATAAAATTGAAGTATGTTTTGATGATTTGAGTTAAATTGAATTTCATTAGTTGACTTTAATTTAAACTGTAGTAATTGAGTTTAATTTAGTTCACTTTACTTGAATTAACGTGACTTGACTTTACTTAAATTAAATCGGAATTAAAAGGGAATTATATGTATGATTTGATTTTAGTTGAATTGAATTGAATTTAATTGTATTGTATTGTATTGTATTGTATTGTATTGTATTGTATTGTATTGTATTGTATTGTATTGTATTGTATTGTATTGTATTGTATTGTATTGTATTGTATTGTATTGAATTTAATTGAATTGAATTAGGTGAGTTTAATATGAACTCAATTAGCTGATTGTAATTTACTTTACTTTATGTGAATCAAATTCAATTGCATTGAATTACATTGATTTTAGTTTAATTTACTTGACTTGATTTCACTTAAATTAATTTGGAATTAAATGTATGATTTGATTTTAATTTAATTGAATTGAATTAAACTGAACTGAATTAAATTGAATTTGATGATTTTAATATGAACTCAATTAGTTGAGTTTAATTTACTTTACGTGAATCAAATTAAATGGAATTAAATTATATTGCGTTTAATTTACTAGACTTAACTTTATTTGAATTAAAATGAATTCAATTGCTTGATTTGAGTTGACTTAATTAAATTAATTAATTAATTAAATTGAATTAAATAAAATAAGCTTCATTTGGATTGAATTTAATAAATTGAGTTTAATTAACTTGACTTGACTTTTCGTAAATTTAATTTAATTCAATTGGATGATTTGAGTTAAATTGAATTGCATTACTTGAGTTTTTGAATTGATTTGGATGATAGCAGTTGAAATGAATTGGATTAAATTATATGAGTTTAATAAGAATTGAATTGAATCAAATCATATTGAGTTAATTGAATGTAATTTAGTTAACTTGACTTTATTTCAATTAAACTATATTGAATTGGATGATTTGTGTTATATTAAATTGAATTGAAGTGAATTGAATTGAATTGAATTGAATTAAATTGAATTGAATTTAGTTGAATTAGTTTAGTTCAATTTACTTGACTTTACCTGGATTACATTGAATTAAATTGTATTTAATTGATTTTAATTTAATTGCATTGATTTTAAATTAATAGAGTAGAATTGAATTGAATTGTTGAGTGTAATTGAATTGAATTGGATGATTTGAGTTAAATTCGATTGAGTTGAAATATATAAGTTTGGTTTAGATTGAATTAAATTGATTTAAATGAAATTAATTTAGTTGAATTGAGTTGTATTATTTATAGCATTAAATCTAACTGAATTGTATAGAATGTATACAATTATTATTAAATGAATTGAGTTTAATCAAAATGACTGAATTGAATTGAGTTAAAGTAAAATCTAAAAATTTCCAAAAACATTTGTACAAACTTTTGGTTAAATAAATTTAGAACAAAGAGATCTGTCGATTTAAAGACATTATTTATTTTTTACGAAAATAAAAAGAAGAAAGAAAGAAATTTTCTCCAAAACCAAAGCGAATGCAATGGCTACATATTTATGTTTTAAAGATCTGATTTTTATTTTCGGAATATTCGAATTAAGCATTACAGAAAAATTTGTTGTTGCCGATTCATGAAACTGAGATTTTCTTCTTGCTAACAATTAAACTAAGACAACATGGCGTATGCGTAATTTCGTATTGGAGACGAATATGTTCGATACGTAATACAATTTATGTCATTCTGCTCTTGAAGCGTAGATAATAAATGTAATTTTCGCTGAAAATTGCAAGTAGCGCAAGTAGCAAGAGGCTCCTTCGCCTACTTTATGTCGTTCAACAACACTTACCTTACCTTACCTTACAACACAACAACCTTGAGCACGCTGACAGTCAACCATACAGTGTTCATCAATGCTGACAACAACACCTCAGCAATAAGTCGCACAAGCATGTTGCCACTGAACACAGAATCACCAACATTTGCAGCATAACAACCATAGCCACATCATCCTTTCGAGAATGCTAACATCATCATCGTTGTCGTGGGCTCTGACATTCCATCGTCATCGTAAAATGTTTATTAATTATTAGAAAAATCATTACCACATGGCAATTGTTAATGTTGGCCAACATCATTAGCACGTTGCGGTGCGCCAGTAGCCAACACTATACTGCACTATACTTAGTAGTTGACATGCGGCATGTGCCTCCAGACAAGCAACACTCGAGCCGAACCGGGGACACAGCACCCAAATCGTAGGAACACAAATGCAGACAGTGAGGACTCTGCTTGTGTGTGTGTGTGTGTGTATGTGGCTCAAGTATGCCGAGGCCTTAATGAGCATAAGTAGAGAAGAAATACGACTACCAACAGCTGCGCGCATCGATCGATTTTTGCGCATTGTCTGGCTGAATTAATGAGCGAATCACCGACACCACGATTCATCTGTACGCCATGACACATGTGGCCACAATAATCTCTCAACGTATTAGCACTCGACCTCAATATTTCTCTGCTGACGCCATTGATTTGCTAATGCGAAAATTGCACAAATTGTCTGTGCTTTTTGATTAAAATGATAATTTCTGAGATGTGTCTGTGGCCAACCAAACCCTGAGCAAAATGTGCAACAATGAGCTCTTGCCAACGGCTGCGACATGAAAATGTGTGTAAAAAATTCATAGTCAGTGTTGCGGTGCTTGAGAAATTTTGTGCTACTTTATGTGTGCGGCCTAACCAGTTCCCACTAGCTGATGTCAACGACTTAGGTAAGAGTTCTGTATTACGTATACGCCTCATTGTACCACATTTCACTGCAAAGCTTTTCTTTCTTTTCTCGCACCGCTTCATTACTCAGTATTTTAAATTGACAACAAAAATGTCATTTACAAATATTGCTATTTAAAATTTTGTATCGGCAATATTTACTCTTCTTTCGCCAAGTCTTGTTAAATTTAGCGCAAATGGTTTTTAAATCACTTGGGCCACTCTTCAACCTGTTGCCAGCCACTTTGATCAATTGTTTCAATTGTTTTAAAGTTCAATAACCAACGCAATAAAAGCAAACACGCCAAAACTTTACCACAAAATCGATGAACATGAAGCGTTCGCCGTTGGGTGGCACAACAGGCGTCATCAAAGTGCTGAATATGGCACCGCCGCGGCTTATTTTTCGGTAAACTGCAAAACTTTTTAAACCAATGAAAATGGAAATTGTATGTTGCCGTACGGACAGCAGTGCTGTTATGACTTTTTCCAGTACAAGTCGTTTACAGACAAACACTCACACACACACACACACCTACTCGTACTTGCACCCACACGCGCAGCGCAACGCAAATATGCGCGCAAATATTGTAGCGGAAAGGCAAACAAAGTTGAAATTTTCTCTGGGCGTGTATTTGCTTGACTTAACGTTGCTGCGGCAAACTGTGTGTACGCATTCATGTTGCTGCGCTCTTATTGCTGCTGTAATGTGTAATGTTTGTTGGCGGCTTTGTTCAACATGTGTTTTCAATTTGCTGCTCAAGTGCAACAGTGTTGCGTCTGTTGTCTGTTGTCGGCGTGTGGACGTTTAGGTGTGCCTCATTACGTGAATGAGAGTGAGGTGAAGAGGAGAAGGGGCACACATGATGTTGCCTCGTTTCCCTGTTCTACATTGCATACATTCGAAAATGCCTAACTCTGCTTGAGCGTGAGGGGAGTATTGATGGAATGTTTGAAAGCGCTTTGGCTATTGAGGTCATCGATTTTGCGACTCTGAAATCCGACGACATCGAATATGGCTTCAATCTTTTGAAATGTTGAGTGATAGACAGACAGATAAATGAGTAGACAGCTGTATAGATTATATAGCAACAAAGTACATAGATGATAGAAGGGCCTATGGATAGACTTAAAGATAGATTTGGACGAAGCAGACAGGTTGACTGCCTGTGAACAAGTTAACAAGTTATGGCGAATTCGAAGAAAGTAGGATAATTCACACAATTTAACGGGCAAAAGACTGGATAAGCCGAGGAAAATTTAAATGTAATATATAAAAATAGCTACTTTAAGATTTGAGTCATACTTCCATCGAGCAGCTGGTTGGAAACATCACTGGTTACTGTCAAATACAGTTTATGTTCGTTAAGTAAGCAACCAACCAATCAAAAAGGAAGTCGAACTTTTCAGTGAATATGATGAAAAACAGCTGAATAAATAAATAAATAAATATTAATTAATTCATTAATTAATAAATCAATAAATTAATAAATAAATAAGTAGATAAATATATAAAAAAATAAATAAATAAATAAATAATCAAATAAATAAATAAATAAATAAATAACCAAATAAATAAATAAATAAATAAATAAACAGTTAAATAAGTAAATAAATTAATAAAAAAAAAAATTTAAATAAATTAATTAATAAATAAAATAAATAAGGGCAGTCCCGGCGAACGAGTTGGACAACGGATGAAAGTATAGTCAGACGTTGATAAGAGATGAGCACGGAAACAAGTTAAATGAGCCCATTGCTTAAAACATCCATTAACACTAGCCGCCGGGGTACAACTTTTTAGTAGAATCTTTAGTTTTTTTTATTTAATTTGGCTGTAAAAAATCGTTATAGTAACAAAAGATTTCCTTTTAAAAAGCTATGCAGTAAAATAATAAAAGACCTGAATTTTGATTTCATCTACTTTTGAGACGAAGTACTGTCTAGAAATTTTGAAAAAAGGTTTTTGTATTACTTCTGGACAATTTTGTTATAAAGTCTAAGTACCATCAGGTAGTTTCTGATGATTAATTGAAAACTTTATCGTTATTTTCAAGAAATAATTCGTTATTTTTAAATCAATCATAAAAAGCTCAGTCAAAGTCAGATTTCATTATTCTCTATTCTCTATTTTCTCTATTCTCTATTTTATAAAAATTTTCATTTCAAATTTATTTCACAACGACATTTAAGTAGATTAAAAATCTCTTTGATTGTTTCATTTCAGGTCATTCTACGAGCTTCAGTTGGTCCATCGTGGAAGACAATTTTGCTAGCCCGAATTCAAAACTAAAGAAAAAGTAAACTAAAAAAATAAATGATAATGAAGAAAACATCGAAATTTTTTTATTTAGCTATAAAAACTAGTTGCATTTATGCTAATAAAATTAAAAATTCAAATTATAAATTAAAAATTAAAATTAAAATTAAAATTAAAATTAAAATTAAAACTAAAACTAAAATTAAAATTAAAATTAAAATTAAAATTAAAATTAAAATTAAAATTAAAATTAAAATTAAAATTAAAATTAAAATTAAAATTAAAATTAAAATTAAAATTAAAATTAAAATTAAAATTAAATTAAATTTAAAATTAAAATTAAAATTAAAATTAAAATTAAAATTAAAATTAAAATTAAAATTCAAATTCAAATTCAAATTAAAATGAAAATGAAAATGAAAATTAAAATTAAAATTTAAATTAAAAATTAAAAATTAAAATTAATAACTAAAAATTAAAATTAAAATTAAACATAAAAAATTAAAAAATAAAAATAAAAATTAAATATTAAATATTAAAAATTAAAATTAAAATTAGGTACTGAATAGGAAAAATTCACTTTTGCAGGTTTTTGAACAAATTTTTTTTCGATTTTTTGCAGACTCTTTTCGAGTTAATGAGTTAATAATACAAATAACTAGTTTCAGGATCAATTGAACATACCGTGGGACAGCAATTTCCCTACAGTAGCGAATAGGTTAAAATTTTGCGTGAACAAATCTTACGAATATGTGAAAGTATGTTTTTTATTCTTTTGATAAAAATTTTATTTTAAAAATATTCTTTAAATACATAACTGCAAAAAGTGAACTGTTTTGCATAATTTATGTGAGATCTTTGTTGTTTGGAAGGTATGTTTGAAACAGATTTTCTTTTAAGAAAAAGTTATTGACTTACACCAAATAATTATAAAAACAATAAAAGGAAATAAGTAAAAGATAAAAGAAAACATCTTAGCTTAAGTATAATATTAAAGAAAAACTCAATATTTCAGTGAGAATATGTGGCAAAAATAAAAAAATTTCCTAAGCACTGACACACCTTGATCTACTTATTGATGCTTAAGCCATACAAAAGTTTTTGCTTTCACCTTGAAACTGAACTGAAAATGTATTCAATCACTTTGCACGTAGGATGAGCGTTTCATGTTACTTCTTTGCTGCAATTTTTCTTGCGCTCAATCACTCAAAACACTTCAGTACTTTAACACGTAAAAACACCAACACATGTTTGGTACATTTTGTACATGTGTACCATACATATATATCAACGCCCCCACATTGTTTTGTTTTCCATGGCTGAGCCATCAAGCCTCACGTACCGAAAAATTTCATTACAAATAAATCATGAACTCTTCTGAAACGTTGCACCCACTTACTCGCACTCAGCAAACAAACGCGAAAAATCCTTGGCATTGTATCATAAAAATTACAAAAAGCTATATTCATAGCATTGACACTGCCACAGCGAGCAAACGAGTACAGACAGACAGAAAAAAGTTAGGCAAGTTAGGTTTTCAGTTGGTCTTCAGCGACTGAGTTATGCGCTGCGTTTAGTTATAAAGTATCATTGAAATTTGTTTAATGGGTTATTCATGCAAAAACTTAAAGCCTAATATTTTAACTCAAAATTATTAAATTAAATTATTAAATTATATTTTATGAAAGGCGAAGACAGAATAATAAAATCACTATAAGGTAAATTTCGGGCTTCGAACATGACTTTAAAACTAATTTCACAGTACTTTTACACCTCTGCCTTACTACTTAATTACTTTATTTTGCATTCAACTTGAAAGTAAAGCATTAGTAGGTTTTAATCTGAACTTTTTAAACTATCCAATCATTGCTATTTGTATGGCAACCCTGTTTCGAAATGGGTGAATCATGTCCACGCGCATTTTTAACAGTCATAGTTCAAATTGCAATCTAATTTGAAACATTCTAATATTGGAATACCCAATTGACATATGGTCGACATAGGGCCAAGCGGACGGACAAATTTTCTTACAAGAAGTGAGTACATACTTTTTTACCCATCACACCTGCTTTCAATTTGTTACAAACCCCATGCTGAAGTTAATAGACTTCGGCAGCTCAGTGCAGGTAGCATCAAAATCACTCATACGCCCTGGTTTCCCCTTCTATGCGTTTCAGCGTTTACATGAACACGCATACGCAAGCACGACCGCGAAACGCTTTTTATTGAAAACGCACTCACACATAGAGAGTGTAGTACATGGTTGTATTCCATATGTGAAGTGAAGCTGTGAGCGCAATGTCAAAGAGGGACATTTTAGCGAAGCAAAAGTGCCCCAAAACATGTTAAAAAGCACATTTCCGGAATTTTTACAATTTTGTATTTACTTTTTTTAATTTTTAAAAACAAATCTGAAAAGCCTTGGGCTCTTGAACACGTTTTGAAAATAAATTTTTTGTAATTTTATATCCACGTTTTAACAACTAAGCGAAAAGCCTTAACTAGAAATACACATTTCATTTTAATTAAAACAATGATTTTATTTTTAAATGCCTTAAAAATATATTAAAAAACACACATTGCCGCTATTTTTATATATTTGTATTTTTTCCATTAGGTTTAGACAACAGAATTGAAAGTCTCAACTTTAAAATCTTTTTTTCTTTTAGTATAAAATAATATATTTATTTTTTTAATGTTCTCAAATCGGATAACACTTTTTATATTTTTGTTTTCTTTAATTCAGGTTTTAACAAGAAATCTGAAAACATCAACTGGAAATAAAAGTTTATTTTTAATATAAAAAAATATTGTAATTTAATTATTTAATGCCCTCAAAACGTCATATTTGATATGTTTTCCAGCAGGTTTGGACAACATGATTGAAAGCCTCAGCTGTAAGTTAATTTTTTTCTTTAAATATAAAATAAGATATTTATTTTTTTAATTGTTCATTTAATATAAAATAGTATATTTATTTTTTAATGTCCTCAAAACATATCAGATAACACGTTTCCAAACTGAACTTTTATATTTTTGTGTTTTTTAATTCAGGTTTTAAGAACAAATCTGAAAGCATCAACTGGAAATACAAGTTTATTTTTAATATAAAATAATATTGTAATTTCATTTTATTTTCCATCAGGTTTGGACAACAGGACTCAGCTGTAAATTCTTGTTTTCTTTTAATATAAAAAATGCATGTATTTTTTATAAATATATTAATTTTTTTATTGTTCTGAAAACATATCAGATAACACGTTTTCAAAATAAACTTTTATATTTTTGTAATTTTTAATGCAGTTTTTAAAAACAAAGCTGAAAGGCTTAACGGTAAATACGCATTTCCTTTGAACATACAACAATATTTTAATTTAAAAAAACATATTAAAAAGCAGTTTTTCAGAATTGTTAGATTTTTGTATTTTTCAAATCGGTTTTTAACAACTACGTTGAAAGCCTTGAAAGCCAAGAGCCAAATGTTCTTTTTCTCCTAATATAAAATAAAAAATGTATTCTTATTTGCCCTCAAAACATACAATAAACAAGTTTTGAAACTTTCTATATTTTTTTATTCTTTTATTTGGATTTTAATAGTGTCCGACCGAATATTTGGTTTCGGTTTCGGCTCAAATAAGTGGTTTCGGATTCAGTTTCGGTAAAAAAATGGCCGAACGGCCGAAAACTAAATTTTCTAGAATATTTTTTACGTTTTATTGTTTAGCAGATATATGGTGAAAGGAGTTTAGATGCCACCAATGTAAATAAACTTATTTTTTTAGCATAAAATATTATATTATTTAATTTTGAATATTAGCGAGTAAGGTACGAAAGGGTGATTTTTTTCATGTTTATGTTTTTAAAAAATGAATGAATTGTTTTTATTAATAATTATTTATTTATTTATGTTATGTTTGTTTGTTTGTTCTTCATTTACTTAATGCAAAATTCGTTTGTTGCAAAAAAATGCTTGATATGGTGATTTTTATTTTAATTAGAAGGGGTCGGTTTCGGTTTCGGCCAAATAATAAAAAAAACCGAAATTCGGTTTCGGCACAACAAAGATGTTTCGGTCGGACACTAGATTTTAACAACAAACCTAACCTTTTTAGCCGCAAATGCTCTTTTTTTTTATTATAAAATATTAAATTTATCTATTATTGAATTTTTTAAACAGAAATTAACTTGTTCACGTCGGCGGAGCGGTTAAATTAAAAGCGATCGGTATGTTCTTGGTTTTGGGTCTTTATTGCTTGGTGTCCGAATAAAGAGTAACAATAGAATAACGATAAACATTGAACGAGAACAACGGCCTAAGCCGGGGAGCATAAATAGGGGGAACATTAGTACAAGAGGATAAGGAAAGGAAGGGATTAGAGGTGGGATCGACAGATCACTGAACAACCACAGCACTCATTTAGCCATCGCGGCCGCCATTGCAGAGTGCAATTGATGAAGTAACCGAGGGGGTGGTGGTGCGGCTAACGGCAGGCTGGCTGTGGGTGCGCTTAGGGGTGCGCCGATGACCTCTTTTGCGGGGGATGATCCATACGGCCGTGCGGGGCAGTCAAAGGGGTACCTGCTGCGATGGTCGGCTGATCTGCAAAAAAAGGTGAGATGTCAGAGGATTGAAATTATAATGTGGACATCGTGTGAATGGGAAAAGTGGCTAAGCTGCAGGGTTTGCGTAAGCTACAGCCGAGGGAATGTGAGAAAAATACATATAAAAATTAGCTGCATTGCTAATTTCAGTTCTTTAGAGGGAATGAGAATTTCGAGCGAGACTTATAAGGGGGTTCGAGGGGTTGCTTATAAACAAGGTCAACTCCGCTCGGGATAAGTATGGGCTCGTAGAGCTCGAACGAAGCAGGAGACCCGACTGAGAATGTCGGTTTGCTCTTCGAGAGGGTGGTGGCAGTCAACCGCTCTTTGGTCCGGGATTGAAACTGTGGGAGCATGAGAATTACTGAAGCCGTTCCACCCGAGAGGGAGATCTTGTAGATCTTGGAGTTTATACCCGATCAGTCCGACGTCTGCGGGATTTGCAGTGCTTAGGGCAGGTCGCAATGGAATGACGACCGACCTCTTCTCGGACCCGGGGTGGAGGAGATGCAATTAGGAACTGCGAGGGAATGCGATTTCCGTCAGTTGCTGTGAGTGTGGGCCGGTTTTGTCGAACCCTTTTGGGGGACCTCATTAGAGGCGAAAGCCATCCTGCGGGATCGAAACGGTTGGCAACAGAGGGGGGAATTTGCCGGTTTGGGAATGAGTTTGCAGGAGTGGTGGGTTCGAAGTGATTTTCCATTATTTCCTGGGATGGAAACCCTACGGGATTGAGGGCGGCAATCACTTGCGCAAAGGCGTTCTTTAGGGCGGGAAGGTTATTTCGAAGGGCGGTTCCAGTATGCATATTGCGACTTGGTACCTCTGTGGCACATGTCAAATGCGAAGAAGGGGGTACTGGACCGCTTAATACCCAACCAAAAACTGTATGCTGAGCAAGTAAGCTGCCACATATTTACATTCCGGTGGATACCTTCGAGCATGATCTGCGGGATGAGATCACTGCCAATCACTATATCGACCTGCGCTTTCTCGAAGGGGTTTGGATCAGCGAGATCTAGCATGGCGAAATCTTTCATATTGGGGGAGTGTATATGAGCAGGTGGGAGCAATTTCGTAAGCTCTTGGAGCACGATTGCTTGCACGGGGAAGAAGCAAATGTGATTGGCATTTTGCACAATTTGACCGCCCATGCCTGAGATTTGGAAGGGGGATTTCTCGATTGGCAATTTGAGGCGTTTCTGGACCTTCGAGGAGATGAAGGTTCGCTGAGAGGCTTGGTCGATCAACGCTCGAACTTTGAACAACTTTCCTGAGTGCTCAATAGACACTAGTGCCGTAGGCAGAAGGGATTGAGTGCCATTATTGCAGTGTAAGGCTTGTACTTGGGGCGTACTTTGCCTGGAAGATGTGCGGGGTTGCGCATCAGAAAGTGGGGAATGAGTAGCGGAGTTGTTGTGCGTTCGTTCTGGAGCTCTTGCGACCTGTGGAGTGGTCGAATGTGATCGATTAAGCGATTGAGAGGGTTGCGCATTGCCTTTGGGGAAATGAAGCAGGGAATGATGCTTCCTTTGCAATTACAATCCTCAAGAAGGTGAGTTGTAGCAAGACAATTTGCGCAGAGATTGTGCTTCTTTACATATTTAAGTCGACTCTGGGGGGTGAGTCTTTTGAAGCTCTGGCAAGTCCGTATAGGATGATTTGCGTTGCAGAGTTTGCACGCGAAGTCCCTTTTCACTTGAGTGTGATAATTAAGGGATTTGTGTGGCCGATTTGGGAGGACATTGGAAGTAGAGGGTTGAGGTTTCGGCTTAGGAGGGCGAATAAATTGGAGCCGTTCAAGCACCTCATATCTGCCGGTCAGGAATTCATCCATTTGCGACCAGGGTGGCAGATCCTTCCGGGATGTCAATGATTGCTCCCATAGAGCAAGTGTCTCTTGGGGCAATTTGGTACAACATATGTAAACCAATAGCGGATCCCAATTGTCAGTGTCTACGGCCTGAGTATTGAGAACAGACAGACAATTGTTTATTGTGTTTTGGATCCGCTGTAGTGCCTCACTATTTTCAGTGTGGGCAGGAGCGATATTTAAAAGGGATCTGATTTGGGTGTCAACCAAAATGCGTTTATTTTCATACCGGGATTTTAGGGCTTCCCACGCGAGTCCGAAATTCTCATCGGTTAATGCATGTTGCTTAACAATAGCACCGGCTTTGCCTTGCGTTTTGTATCGGAGGTGATACAATTTTTGGGCTGGAGTGAGCTGGGGGTGGTTAATGTATACTGCCGTAAACATGTCCCGGAAGGACGGCCACTGCTCATAGCCCCCGAAAAATGTTTCGGTATCACAAGGTGGAACTTGTAGGCAAATGTAGGGGGTATTTGCTGGTTCTAGGGGTCGAACCGGTTCCATATGCGCAGCGGGCTGGGGGGACTGAGTTTGGAGCATCTCAATGATGTCCGACATCTGAGCCATGCACAACTCATACTGGTCTATGCAGGCTTCGTTCTTCTGCCGAGCCGACTCCTTGAAACCGTCGGGCTGGCTACTGTCTTCCGCAATGGAGACTGCCTCATATGCTTGCATAAGCCTAGTCCATTGGACTTCCAAATTCTTTTGACGAATTTGGACGAGGGACTTCGTTTGTTCCTCAATGGGGGTCGCGGAAAACTTTGTGCATAATTGCACGAGCTGATCGGACTCGAAAATGAATTTTGCAACACTAGGATCGGTTGCTTTGGGTATAGGGACTTTGGAGCGCGTATTGGGTGGCTCCCGAGTGACAGGAACTGTCAAACGTGCATTGGCTGACTTCGGGTATCTGGAGGAAGGAGTCTCCATTGTCACAAGTTGTCGTTTGGGGGATCGCTCAACAGGCATTTTGTTTAAGGAAAGTTTAAAAGGGGTTTGAAAATCGATTGACAATATATAGTAGGGGTATGGGGAATAGACCTGTAGTCTGACCGCGTCCGCGCGAACGATAATTTAGTATGGGAAAGGGTACACAATAGTGTAAAAAATTGTCAATACGAGTTTGTATTCCTGTTGAGTGTAAACGTTTACAAACGTGTATGAAAGAGTGTAGGGAAATATATATATATATGGGAACAACCAAAATTTGTGTATGAGTATGTGTATTGGGAAATGTGTGTATAGGTAATAAACGGAAATGTGTATATGGGAATTGGGAATGTATGTAAAAATTAGTATAATATAAATATACTATATAAATAAATGTGAAGTCAAATGTGTATGAAAATTTGTCTTTATTGTGAAAAGTGAATTTTTTTGTATGGGATTACGTGAATAATTACGTATTTGTATGTCTGTATATATGTGTATGTGTATATATTTGTGTGTATAAATATATATATTTGTATATATATATATATATATGTGTGTATGTGATTAGTTGTATTAGTGTGTTAGTGAACGTAAAAAGGTGTGCAAATAATTTTGTGAACAAAAAGATTTGTGTGCGAATGGGCGATATTTGTCCCACTGTATGCACTTGGGGTGGCAGCAGATGTGCAGTGTATGTATATGTGCAGCACTAATTGAAAATTTTCTAAGTCCTAGAAAAATTTTCAATGTGCTGCAAAAAAAGCTACTCGTCCCACTGTGCTTGCGTTTATTTACTTCTGCTAGCGAGAGTTTGGAAATGCTTAAGCAGAAGTGGGAAAATGTGATTGCACTTGGAGGCAGCAGCGGGAGTGCTTGCTGCTAGTGCGTGCGTATATCGCACAAAGCGAAACGCGAAAATGTGCGCAAGTGGGAGAATGCAATGCAAACGCAAAAGGAGAGGAAGTGCGTGCTTTTGGATGCTGGCTGCAGTGGGAGATATTTCTGTTTTGCCAGCGGTGATCGCACAAAGGCAAATGCGAAAATAAGTGCAAGAGTGTGGGAGATCAGCAGCTGGAGTGCTTGCTGCTGATCGGAAATATGCACAAAGCGAAAGAGGGGAAATGTGTGCAAATTAGAAAAGTGGTTGGAAGCAGGCTGCAGCGGGAGTTTCGCTGCTTTGCCTGCGTAGGGAATGCGAACACAAAAAACGCAAAATTATGCGCAGTAGCGGGATTGCTTACTGCGATAAGCCAACAGTGGCGGGGTACCAGTATGTAATTTTGACTGGATTTTAGGGAATGGGATTATTATATATATTTTTTTTTTTTTTTAATATATGTTTGTGTTAGTGTATGTGTACGTAATGTTTGTTAATTTTTAATAAAAAATGGAGGGCTTATCTTGGGGGGCCCAGTGCCCGAGAATGGGGATCTCCTTTGTAGATATGTGTCCGCTCCTTTGCTGTACTGTGTTGTGCTGCTTGCTGTTGTTGCTGAGTTGCTGGCTGTTGTTGTTTGCCGTTTCAGCTGCCCTTTTCGTCTGCTTTGTGTTGTGCTCTGTTGTGGGTGTGTTTGTTGTTGTTTTATTGTTCGGCTGTAGTTTTGTGCACAACTCTGCACTGCGTTTGAAGTGATTTGTTTTTGTTTGTGTATTGTAAATATTTTTTGCACTGTTTTCGATTTGTTTGTTACTTCCTTTTTTTCTATTGTTCACTGCGTTTTTTATGCCACTTTTGGTAATTGCTGATTGTTGTAACTATGTGTTTTTTGGTTTCTGTGATTTGTATATTTGTACTTTTGGTTTGGTTCACTTGTTTATTGCGTTGTCACTCTTTGTGTTTATTGTTTTTTAATGTGTTTTTCACTTTACTTTGTGTTCACGTTTGTGTGTGGTTTTTGTTTGATTGTAATTAATTTTTTTTTTTTGTTGTCTCACTGTTCACATGTGTATTGTAAGTTTGATTTTTAAATGTTTTCTTTTTTGTTTTTTAGTGTTTGTGTTTCCGCGTCGCGAGTTCGCGGTTAGCTCGAAGGACCATGTTCACGTCGGCGGAGCGGTTAAATTAAAAGCGATCGGTATGTTCTTGGTTTTGGGTCTTTATTGCTTGGTGTCCGAATAAAGAGTAACAATAGAATAACGATAAACATTGAACGAGAACAACGGCCTAAGCCGGGGAGCATAAATAGGGGGAACATTAGTACAAGAGGATAAGGAAAGGAAGGGATTAGAGGTGGGATCGACAGATCACTGAACAACCACAGCACTCATTTAGCCAAACTAATCTCAAATTTAACTACATTTAAGATATAAAAATTAAATCTGATGAGAACCTAACCTTCTGTTGTTCTCCTTCAGTTCAAATGAAATTTTTGTGGTAAATGCGCCGATGCTGCACCAATCTACCCACACACACACAAACACATATTCAAGAAAATCACACATTACCAGGAAAATCGCTACGCTTGCAGCTGATTGCTGCGCTGCTGTTGGCTGACACCAACGGTGACAAACGTTGAACGTGATAGCCCGAAGACAAGCCAAGTGTGTATTGTGCATATATGTAGACAATGACTTGACGTATGAACTCAAAAATGCTGCCGCCAGGTGAAATTTTGCCCTCGACACTACAGAATCAGTCGACACGAGCGACTTTCCATATGTCTGTCTGTTGCTATTGTGGCGCTACTCTGGTGAGTCTAGTTGTCATCGGGGCTGTCGCTCGCTGCCGTACGTGGCAGTACGCGGAATTTGGAATTGTCGGATTTCCTATTTCCGCTGACACCTTTACGCGACGGCGACGGCGCCGTTCACCTGCCGACAGTCGTAGATGTGTCAGCAGCGCTAATGCATGACAAACCGTTCTATACATGTGTGCGAATGTGTGCATGTGTGTGTGAATGCGGTGTGCGCGCATTTTTGTGGCCCACATTGAACGCAACGTCGCTACGTTCCCCCATCGTGTGGCATTTATCTGCTTTACAACTTTGCAAAATTTGTTATTCTTCGGAAACACAAAAGCGCACACTCACACACACACACACACACACTGATATACAATCGCGCTTATCAATATAAACATATGTACATATGTATAACTGCAGCTTTGCGGATGCGGCTCGTGTGCATACGACCACAAGCTCGAAATTGCTGCTTCACGTCTGTTCGTCGCGCTGTTTGTTTGCCGCAGTGACTCCGTGTATTTTGGTATTCAAACTTTTCGAGTGCTTGTTTACCTGCGTGTTATGAACGGCGTTATGCGTCTTTATGTCTATATAGATGTGTATGTGTGTACGTGTGCTGGTGTGACTAATGCAAAGCTGTCGTGACATTGTTTTACTTTTGAAATAAATTACTACACCTTCAGCGACACATGTGTGCGTGTGTGTATTTATGTGCATGAGTGTAAGTGTGTCTGTGTGTTAGGATTGCTGTATGGATTTTTGCCACGTCGTGATTTGCTTCGCAGATGCTTGGCACAAGTTTAATTTTTAACATTCCTCTGAAATTTCACAGTAAACATTTGGTTTGAGTGACTAATGTTATGCGCCAACAATTTCACGTATCCGGCTGTAGGAAATTTTCACGTGCGCAATTTTGTGGCAATAAAATTGAAATTTTTCAATTTAAGTTTACGATTACAGCCACAAGAGCGAGTAATTGAAAATAATATGCGTTGCGTTGAACGGTGCGTATGAGTGATTTTCTACAAATATGAAATGAAACCAAATCAATTTGAAGACTTGGCATTGAGTTTTCAACGTTTTCAAGTATTGGAATCAACTTGGGCGAATGCAAGGGTTAGAAGATACAGTTGTGGGGGAAGAACTTATAACTTATAGCTTGACTGGAACGCACTTAGGTTAGCACTTAGTTAGGAAAATGTCCTTCAGATTACTGAATCTACAGTTGTTCGAAGTTGATGGCAAATATTAAATGAAATCAAATCAATTTGAAGACTTGGCATTGAGATTTCAACGTTGTCAAGCATTGCATTCAATTTGGGCCGATAAAAAGGTTAATTAACTTGAACCCACTGAGGTAAGCACTCAGCTGGGAAATTTTCCTAAGATAACTGACACTGTAGGAGTCAAACAAATATAGTATACAGTATCCAAGCCGACCTCGATAGCGAGTAGCGTGCTGACTTCCCATACTGAGGCACTGGGTTCGATTCCTAGATTGAGCTGGTAGAACATTCGTCTACTTTTATCGTTATCCACATGAAAAAGATGAGAATTACAAGAATCACACAAGTGTGCTCCTGGCAGGAATAGGTGAGAGGAAAGCAAGAGGGGGTTAGTAGTACGAAAGGAAACTGCCAAAAAAAAGTGTTGCAAACACATTTTAAACGGGTGCAGTTTGTGGTAAGTGTGTCTCATACAGATTCAGCCACTACAACCAACCAACCATCCATAAAGCACAAAACTTTAACACCTCAAAGAATTATAAGTTGTAAATTTGGGAATGTTGTGTCAATAGATTCCGTTGAATATGTTGAGTTTGATTCTTTATGTTGTTTCTTTATTCTTTTAACACTAGAAAGACCGGCGGCTGTGTTATACCTAAAAAGACCGCAGCCGTCAATTTGACGGCATGCAAGAAATAAGAATAAATAAACGGTAATTGTTATGATGATGGTATGTTTTATTCTCATTTAGTATGTTTTCAGTTCATTTAACATTTTGAACAAATTATTAACCATACACAGGCTTATTGCAGTTATCGCACATGTCACTCGAGCGGTTCTCAGGCGTCGTTTTTTTTCCCAATATCAGGTCTAGTTTTTAGATATTCTTCCCGTAGCTCAGAAACAAGTTGAAGGATAAAATAATGACGACTGATATTCTTCCCTGTTACTGTTCCGTATACAATCAATGCATTTATTCCGGCTAGATCTAACACATTTTAGAACACATGAATAGAACATCTTCCACTTCCAGCTCTTATCGAGTACTTTCGAGCCATTTGGTTAACCCTTTCGGGACTACTGGGATTATACGTCCCAGAAGGTTTTTAATGCCCCTCAAAAAAATTATTAAAATCTCACGACCCACGCAAAATATTTCTTCGATTTCAATGTTCCCACATAAAAGGATGATTTCAGAATATGTGAGCATCCAATAAAATTTTCTAACCCCAACATTCATAGCATGAGAATAATTCTACAGAGAGCATTTTGCATTTCTAAATTAAACTCCGCCCCGAAAGGGTTAAGTATATCTACACCGAATTTTCTTCTACAAGGTGCATCCCAAAGTAAACAGGACTTTTGCAATAGGGACGTTTCTGGTGGCGCCATCTATGTGTGAGGACATGCGTTGGAAAGGTACATCTTTCATTCACATACTGTCTAAATTTCATGACATTTGGTCTAGTAGACGCCGAAATATCCCGCTCAATGTGACAGTATGTTTTTAACTTTGGTACGAGAATGTCGATCGAACAAAGAGCTAATATTAAGTTCTGTTTTAAACTTGGTAAAACTTTTACCGAAACGTTTAAATTGTTAAAGCAAGTTTATGGTGATGATTGTTTATCCCGTGGCCGTGTTAATGAGTGGTTGAATCGATTCAAGAATGGTCGTGAAGACTTGAATGACGACGAACACGTCGGCCAGTCGAAATTTGTGGTTACTGACGATGCCATCAAAACTGTGCGTGATTTTATCAAAATGCAGCCAAAATCATCATTGGAATTGATGGAAATGGAATTGAACATCTCCAAAACATCAATTGATCGCATTTTAACCGAACATTTGGGTCTCGTAAAGTGTGTTCTCGCTTCATTCCGCACACTTTAACCGACGACCAAAAAGCGCAGAGAATTGAGCACGCAAAAGACATCGTTCGGGAAGCCAGACGTGATCCAAATTTCTTGTTCAACATCGTAACCGGTGACGAAACGTGGTGCTTTCAATATGATCCCGAAACAAAGCGTCAAAGTGCCGAATGGAAGCACCCAGATGAGCCAAATCCAAAAAAAACCCGCCGTGAGAAGTCAAAAATCAAAACTCATCTCATTTGTTTCTACGATTCAAAGGGAATAATTCATCGAGAGTTTGTTCCACCGGGAAAAACAATTAACGCTTTGTTTTATGTTGAAGTTTTGAAGCGTTTGGTGCATCGCATTCGTCGTATTCGGCCAGAATATCGCGAGGAAGGAAGTTGGCGTTTATTGCATGATAATGCACCGGCTCACAGAGCCCTAGTTACGACCGATTATTTGACCAAAAATCGCATTTTTACCATCAATCATTCACCGTATTCGCCTGATATGGCTCCCTGTGACTTCTACTTATTCGGTCAGTTGCATTTGCCGATGAAAGGAAACCGTTATAAGGACGTTGAGGACATCCAAAAGGCTTGTACCAACATTCTGAAGGCGATGCCGGCCGATGACCTAAAACACTCATTCCAAATGCTTTTGGACCGTGCAAAACGTTGTATCGAAGCAGAAGGAGAGTATTTTGAATAAATAAAAAGAATTATACAAAAATAATCATCCGTTTTCTTTATTTTATAAAAGTCCTGTTTACTTTGGGTTGCACCTTGTATTGTAAAATGCTACGGTCTGGGGAAGTTTTTTCATATCGATGCCAACGTCAACAGTGGGATGAAGGGTACTCAACAACATTACGTTGTTGGGAAAAAGCTGTTCATCACCAACAAAATTTTGACCAGGAGTGTAGCAAAGATGACAGTTTTCAATAAAGTTGTTGCAAAAAGTTGACACTAGCGCAAACTTATCAGTTGCAAGTCGTGTAGATCTTGTACTTCGCAATTAAAAGCATAAAAACTTTATAATCTCTTTGATGCGGTTCTTACACATTGTTTTTCTGAAGATTGGTGTGCCCCATAATTTTGACCATAACTTATCAGCATCCAACTGGTAAGATCCATAGTCGCAGCGATCATATAGAATAGCAATAAATGCATCAGGTTCATATAAAGACATAGTCCAACTATCATTTTCCAACTGGCGTCTAGCTTCTGTTTCAGTGCACAATTTTATATCCCGTTGAGTGCGTTTATCCAAAAACAATGCCTGTTATAACTTTATTGGTGTCAACATATCGTTTTGCATACGGAGTTGGCCCTGGATTTTCTTTTATCTTTTTTTTGTCCCACTGGCATAATTGAAGAGCTCTAACGTTTTGAAATGCAAATCCATTCGGTACCGTCACTCGCAATTTGAACATTTCCAATTTCGGGAAGTGTAGATCGCTTTGCAGCAGATCGACCGGATGCTCGTGCCAACTTCAAACACCATTTTTGGAGATGAATTTACCTCAAGCTCTGTTTCTAGGTCTCTATTGTCCGATGAAGAGACAACTGGATCCGGTACGAAAGCGCTGTCACCATCGTTACCATTTTCAAAAACTTCACCATTAACTTAAAAATCAGACAAATCCTCTGTTATGTCAGTCAGGCGCACGAATTCAAGCGATATTTCGGCGCTGTTGAGTGTTTTATGCACCTTCATTTTTTTCACTCAAAATACAAATATATAAATCTCGCGTAAAATGTAGAGAATCAACTTTCTTTCTTCGTTACCAAAAAACCAGTGATAATCACTGCAGAAAACAAATGTACCTTAAAAATTTTTATGACACCTACATCGTTGAGTATATAAAAACACCACAGCTAGTGTTTTTGGTTACTGCCGTCAAATTGACGGCTATGGTCTTTCTAGGTATAACATTGCATATCTCAAAAACTATAAAAGATGATTCCCCTAAACTTGAAAATTAGTTAAAACATTGTAAAATATTAAAAGTCACGAGAGATAATTTTTTTAAAAATATTATTAAGGCAGGTTTCTACCTTGTGCGGCCGAGAAAACATTTTTTTTTTGACAAATTTTTGATGGGAAGGTTTTTAAGATAAACACTGGAAAATTTTTCCAAATGTAGGTATATGTTTATTGTACAAGTAAAAAAAGTTTCAAGATAAAATATGCAAAGGGGGGGAGGGGGCCATCGAGCAATGGCGGCAGGACTTCCTTACTCGCGGAAGTCCTGCCGCTGTTTGAGATGACTTGAAACACAAAAATGAAATTTTTTCTTATTCTGTATCCTTTTGTCTATGGCTGGAACTAGGATTTTAAAAAACAAATGAAAAATGAAGGATATATGCGATTTTTACTAAAAAACTTAATTTTTACCTACTTTTTTCAATACAAATTTCTATTTTTAATGAGAAAAAATTATTATTTCTTAAAGATCCTAGTTCGTGCCATAGCTAAGACCTTGATAAATGACTGTTTAAAATTTCGTAGCTATTGCTCAACTCGTGTGGCCTAAATCACTTCCGCAAGGTCAAAAAATGTAGTTTTGAGAAAAACGCGTTCAAAGTTTTGCTTCAGCAGCTCGGCGCGCTCGACACCGCTACCTGTTTCGATAAATTGCTTCCGTAATTCCAAAGATTTCAACTTCAAATTTTGGGAGCGTATTCTACAATCATGTATTAATCCAAAAATGCATGAAAAAAAAAATCGATTTTTTTGACCGCACAAGGTAGAAACCCCCCTTAAGCGAACAATTTCAACTTTATCATGCTTTGCCGTGGTCCTCTGTTCTTTGTACTCTTTATCAATGATATTAGTAGCTGCTTTTCCAAGAGTAAGTTTCTGCTTTATGCGGATGATCTAAAAATTTACACTGCCGTCCGCAGTCCATGCGATGCTGACAATCTACAGTCTGATTTGGACAACGTCAACCTGTGGTGTAATAGAAACCAGCTCTCATTAAACCTAAAAAAGTGCTCCTATATGACATTCTGTAAATCGTCTGCTTTTATCCAGTACTCATATCATATTGCTAGTACGCCTCTCGAGAGGCTAAGCGTCTTCACAGACCTTGGTGTAATCTTTGACCCCAAGTTGTCGTTTGTTAATCATGTAAACTTCATTATCTCTAAATCCTATTCTTTGCTAGCATTTGTCCGTCGTAATAGTTTCGAATTTTCTGATCCATACACACTCAAGCTCCTGTACACTTCTTTTGTTAGAGCTCGTCTAGAGTATGCGTCTTTTGTCTGGAATCCATATTATTCTTCTCATTGTAATCGTATTGAACGAATTCAAAAAACTTTTTGAATTTTGGCCTTTGGCTCTCTAAAGTTTTCCAATCCCATTCCTCCGTATCTATCGCGTTGCTCTCTCATAAACCTTAAATCTCTTGAGAGTAGAAGAACTATCCTCTCTTTGGCGTTCGTCCATGAGGTTATTAGTGGTACTGTTGATTGTCCTTACCTCCAGAGTCTAATTAACTTCAATGTTCCTTCTCGTGTCCTTCGTCATTACGACTTATTTGTCATATCTCCCTGCAGGTCTAATTACGCCTTGAATGCCCCTTTGGTGAGAGCGCTTTCCGAATTTAACAAGATCTGTGGTTCTCTTAACCTCGATCTTTCGATCTCCAAACAAGAATTAAAATCACGTCGGAATTCCTTTTATAAATAATGTCATTCTTATTGTTATTCTATTCTTAAGTTCTATTTCTATTGTTATTCTATTTTTAAGTTCTTATATTGTTGTTTGCCTAGTCTGTAAGTTCATTTACTGTAGACTTGAAATAAATGAAATGAAATGAAAATGACGGCATTTGTCTTTCTAGTGTTAAACAAATTCACTGCAGTATTCTGTTGGCTATTCATTATTGTCGATTTTGCGAAACATATAAACAGCTGACAACCTGTTCTACAGTTTAATGGAATCTACTAACATTGGTTCCCTATCTCTGGAAAAGGAGGAGGAACAACTTTAGTAAAGCTCAACAAATGTAGACAGACCGTGTCTCTGGTGCAAGGACCAAGTTGTGAACACTCTATCATCTCTTAGTGTGACCAGCTGGAGAAGGCGCGTCCAAAGCAAAAGTGCCTGAAGAGAATTTTTGTGCCAGGCCATAGCTCGGTAAGGGATTGTTATGAGCATACGAAAATTTCATTACTCTAACTTCATTGGTTCGAAAGTTATTAAAAAAAAGGCGGAAGCTGCAATTCTAATGAAATATAAAAATTCTAATTTATTTGAGTATCAGTATTTCAAATAATAAAAAGGTAGGAAATGAATGAAGCGAGAATAATGAAATTTTTACACATGATCAAGGAGATTGTGGGTTTTAACATACTTACTTTTCGAGAAAATTATATATAAATTTTCAGGGATATAAAGGATTAAAATTTTCAAAAAACCTTTTTCATATCCTTTTTTACAAATCGATAAAAAATCAATTTTATTTAAATTTTCCAGCCTTTCCTCTTTCATTTGATATACAAATCACCATTTTCTAACGAGGTTAAGTATTTTTTATATTTTTTTAATTTTGTATACCTTTCAAAATTTTGAAGTCCTTTTAAAATGACAAAGGATGTAGAAATCAAAAACTGAGTACGCAGTATTACTATGTTTGGTCTCTAGTTTCAGGCCCATATGGTTTTTTTTCTGTGTGAAAAATTTTTTTTATTTTTGTCGCACCGTGTTATCAGCATTGATGAAAATTTCCTCCCACGGAGAATCCATATGCTTTCTGAAAAATGGGCCGCAATTGTAGCAAAGATGAAAAATATTTTCAATAAAACAAAATGAAATTTTTAATAAAAAAAATAAAATGAAGAAGCAAATGCTTTAACTTTGATCGAAAAATGGTAAGTAAACAAAAGTAAAACTTTAGCATTTTTCTTGTAAGGTTACTGTTAGTTTTATAACAAAATAATTTTTTTAAAATTAATTTTCATCATAACCGCAAACTAATCGAATCTTCGCCATCATGTTGCATATTACTTATCTACTTTAAGTTTCTACTCAAACCCATAGCAACTCATTTCCTGTAGTTTCACAGAGCTCAAAAGACGCGCTCGCAAAACTCATTCAAATTTATAAAGTTTTCATCTGCATTTGATCGAATTTCACAGCAGCAAACTTTTGCTGCAGACATTCTTTACTTTTTTACTACACTTTTTCGCCGTTGCATGAAAGTTTGAAGCTTAAGTTTAAGCTGCTTTAAATATTTCAAGTAAATTGTTCGAATATTGAATACAAAAGCCATGAAAGCAATGCAGTCGACGAGGTAAGCGGCGCGCAGAGATTCCTTACAAATTGTGTGGTTTAACAGATAATGCGATGCAAGTACAGGATAATCAAAACAAAAACAACTACATAAAGAACAAGTTTTTGACATAACAAACGATTTACATATTAAAGTTTGATTGTTAAAAGGATTTATTTTGTTATTGTTTCAGGCAAAATGAATTCGTTGTTTACATGAAAATTGTATTTGTGGGGAGAAACTTTTACAATTTGTTTTGAAGATTAATTCATTTACTTTCCAACTTTAAGCTGCTTGCTTTGAAGTGGTTTATTTGAACTAAACATAACAAATATTGTGTTTGATTTAATTCGGTGAAACAACATTTGCAATTGTAAACAATGAATTTGAAATTAATTGAAATTGATCAACTTTGTGAACTCATGAATTCGCTTTAATTTTCAATTAAAATCTTAACCGAATTTTTTATTTCTATCTTCGGAAGGGCTCGTATAATAAGGCCGGTCAGTAACAAGAACAAACAAAGGGATACGGCGTTTTCTCTAAGCTAAGTTAAAGCACTAAGGAATAGTAGGACTAGGAATAGTACTTCCTACTCAGTTAAACATCAGCTGTCGTTTAAGTCCTTGAATTGGAAAGCAAAGTCTAAAAAGTCGGGTCTGCCAATAATTTAGAATCTAACCAATTTTACTTCCCGTGAAGAAGTAAGGTTAAGTTTGTGTCTGCAAGGATATTTTCTAAGACATTATTCAGTGTATTTTTGGTACCAAATAAAACATCAAAAACTTTGGCCAGTTTGGTCGATGTAAAATTGTCTTATCTTTTAAAATCTTTAATCGAAAAGTATAAATGGAAAAAAATTAACTACTTGTTTAATAAAAACCATCAGTTCTCAAGTCTCCGGTACATGGACTCATAAATTTCACTAGTTAGATAAATAATTTTTAGTATTAGGATTTTGATTAAAAAATAGATATTGCTAAACAAATTTTTTTTTCAATGAAACAAAATATATTTTTCTCAAATAAATAAATTAAATAAATAAATTAAATAAATAAACTAAATAAATAAATAAAAATTAAAAAAATTGAAAATTTGATTGCAGATTTAAACAACTTTTAGAATTTGAAAAAATTTGAAAAAAAAACTCCAAGCAATTTTAATATAATTTGTTGGCATTCTTTGTATAGAAAAGATTAATAAAAGCAATTTGATTGCAGATTTAAAAAACTTTTAGAATTTCAAAAAAATTGGAAAAGAAACTCCATGCAATTTTAATATAATTTGTTGGCATTCTTTGTATAGAAAAGATTAATAAAAGCAACCAAACACGGCCATTCTGGCTCTTGTAGAATGCTGCAGTAGAACATTGTTACCCTGAAAATAATATTTGGTAAGAAAAAACGGATAAGTATGAACATTTATCAGTTTTGAGTAGCTACAAACGCAGAACTGTAGATAACTTCGAGTGGTTTGTGGGTGTGAAGGAGATGGTTGGCAGAACAACCTACATCTGTTCTGATAGCTAAGATTTCGGGAACGTGCATCGGGCATTTGCTAGAGGATTCTATTAGTGAATGCGCTGCTTTTAGACATTCCAGGCACATTTAAAGTTCATGAAATTACTTCATAAGTCTTAAACAAAATCTGAAATTTCCTCCCAAAAGTGTAAAAAAATCTCTTAAAAATGTTTTAAAATAATTTTTGACATTATAATTTTTACTCATTTAACTTCAGATTAACAACAACTTAATAACATAACACAAACAAAACCTCTGAAAAATGAGATCGGTATGAAATTCGCTTTTGTAAACTTCCTTCATTCATTGCATTAAGGGGGACTTACACCTTGTAGGGCGTTTTTTAACCGTATATTCAAAAATTTACTGTGGGAAGACGGAAAAAGATATCGTAACGAAACTTTTTGCATTTTATGAGATCTTTATTGAATATTACACAAAATTTTTTTCAGATTTTAGCGTTGACATGGCAGGTATGTAAGTGGCATTGACAGTGCCCCTGTCAAAACTGAAGGGTGAAACGGTGTACACGATTGCGTCTGTCCTGGTGATCTGAAATCAAAAATTGAATAGCCGTTGTAATCGTTGTTACTTCGGCAAGGTCCCGATCGTTCGCTTTTTTAAAATTTCAATTTTTCGCAAAATGGCGCATATTTTTCGAAAAATATCAATTTTTTCCCACGTTTTTCGTTCTGTTTTGAGCTGTCAAAAATCAGAAAATTAAAATTTCGAAAAAGTGAACGATCGGGACCTTGCCAAGTGTTTTATGAAAAAAATAAAAAAAAAAGTAAGCCGATAAGTTAATTTGTTCTCTCGTAATCGTGTACACCAGTTTGAAAAATTCAAGTTTTTGAGAAACGCGTTCAAAGTTTTAGAACAGTAAAACATATAAATCATGGGACTTACGATTAATCTCCAATTCCTGGTCCATTAAGTTCCCCTTCTTGGTCAAGGAATAATTCTCGATTGGCCACCTCCTCTTCTCTTCGCTTAATTCTCGCTTGCTTTGCCCCGTCGCTCACCTTTCGTTCGGCACGGTCAATTCGTAACACGTCTTGTTCGACGGCGCACGCCTCCGCTTGTAGTCCTAATGTGAATCCCAAGGTGCCCATGACTTTTAAAATTCCCTTCAGTCCTTCATTGAAATTTATAACAGCCAAATGAGTTGCAATTTCAACCACGGTCTTTCCGGAATGCAGATTCTTCGGAGCGATCAACCAAATGCAATTATTCAAAGATTCATTATTATTTTGAGTGTGAGATCCCAAACATCGTTCCAGCAAATCATCGGACGACAAATTGGCGTAGATTGGGGAAATTACTTTCAAAACTGAAGGATTAAGGGGATCCCGACTATGTTTAAAAGTTGATAAAGTGCCGTTCGCCTCTGCTTGACGCCACTTGCACCAGCTTTCTGGACCTGGTGGGCATAGCGTGTGTTTTGGATCCTCATCTGACGAGCTGCAGTGATGCAATGTTGCGAAAATCGCGTCCTTCATTTTTTCGACAGAGTCCGAGTTTCTTCGAATCGCGAGGCCATAAAATTTAGTCAACTCTCCGATCACTTTGTCAGTTAGCTTTCCTTTTCCTTTCCCACCGATACCTTTGTTATTTTTCTTGACATCCCGTAACCGCCTTCCCATTCGTTTTTCCACGTGCCCCACGCATTCTTTTTTCTTCACAATTACATCAGTATAAGGATTAGAAAGAAGGATACCTTTAAAAGTTTTACTGTCTCCGTCCCCCACGTAGGTCACGTATTTCACGCCATGTTTTTCTTCTGATCGCCCAAACATTTCGATTATACCATCAACCTCCATTTTTCCTGCACTTCCGGAGTGGTTAGCGGTGCAATGTTCTGTATGACTCTCGAACCACGCATCATATTCAGCAATGTTTTCCTCTTTCAATTTTTTATGATTTTCGCAAGATTGACAAAAACTAGATTTTACTATCGAATCGACGACTTTCTTGCTGTAGTATCCTATAAGTGTACATACTCCGAACAATGATGAAAATCCTCTAGTTTTCCACGTACCGTCTCCTGATACTGTAAAATGATTTGCTGTTTTCCCGTTTGAGATATTCAATCTTTTTTCTTCATCGACGGCTTTCCGCAAAACTACATCGTAGACCGAAGACACAGCAATATTAATGTTTTCGAGAATTTTATAGTAAGACTTGATTCCCAGTCCACTGCAAAGATCCATTAATTTGCTAAATTTATTGACTCCATTAATGCCGATTCCAAGTAAACGAAAAACAAAAATCATTCGCCGGTTTATTTCGAAAACTTTATTTTGTATTTTTGGGCATGAGTTGATAGAGTTTTGTGCGCAATTGCATGTCATACAAAGTTTGAATCCGAGACCTTGTTTGCAAGTTTGTGAAAAGTTGACCTTGCCATGACACTCTTTGCAAACAACGAAACTGAGATGAATTCTAGGATGCAGTAACCGAATCCAGGTGTGATTGGAGTCTCAAGTAAATGGTTGTCCTTAAGCTTCTGTGCCGATGTGCTGACGTATGTTTTGTCTTTTTTAACTGTTTTTGGATTCTGAGGATTGCGTTTTTTAGGTCGAGACACACGGTGATTATTATCACGCGATCCTTTTCGGCCCATTTCGCGATAAAAACTCACAAACTTGTAAAAAAATGCACTTTTTACGATACACTGGAAAAGCGCGGTAGCCGAGATGTTTGCAACGTGAAAGGTCGTTGGAAACTGAGTGAATCGAAGAAAATTTTGAAAAATAGGTATATTTACACAAAAGACAAAAGAATATCGGAAAAGACTGAAAATCTATTTCAGAACGGGTGTTTACACGTGAAATCATGATTAGCGCTGGGGCGATGCGGAAACGCGCGAACCGGACGTGACTTTCTATTTTTTTAAGGTCCTTACTCTCGAAATAGAGACAAACCGTTTTACAGGATCATTTTTAAGACTATTAACATCAATAAAATGTAAAAAAATAAAAAATCGATTTTTTAATGTAACAAGGTGTAAGTCCCCCTTAATGAAACACTTTGAAGCCTGCAATTTCATTAAATTAAATTAGACACTTTAGCTTTCAATATTCAAGGCTTCATTGCAATTAATGATGTCAAATGTATCACCATCAAAATCGCATTTGTAAACTTCTTCAAAAAATGTAAATCTCCAAGAGTTCTGTATCAAATATCGGGTTTTATTTTATTTCATCAAAGTTGCCATTAATAGAAATTATTTCTAATGAGCTCTTTATGTCAATTGAATTGTTAAGTTTTTTGTTTTTGTGAGAAACAGAACTCTTAGACTGTTTTGGGTAGAGTTCCGTTTGTAAAAAAAAATCGAACAATACAATTGACATAAATAGCTGATTAGAGATCATTTTTATTAGTCGCAATCTTGATTCCGAAATATCGATAAATCCCGATATTTGATACTTCCAAACAGAGCAAATTGATTTGCATTACAAGACGAAAACCTTCGGCTAAAGTATTCGGCTATTTTGGCCGAAGCCGAAGATTTTAAATTGGCCGAATACCGAAGCCGAAGACGAATATTGGCTCAGTATTTCTCAATATTTGATCAGTTTTTTTCCTTAAAAGAATTTTTATTATTGCTCAGAATATGTTAATTATGCCGAATATTTTGTTTCGGCGTTGGCTTCGGCCAAAAATACACTTTCGATCGGACACTACTATGTAGGATTTCAGCTCGTTTAGTAGGTAGGAAAGATAAAAAACCTTGCGTACACAAAATTTTTACAAATATGTATTTACACTCTAAATTGATGTTGAAAAAGGTTGACCGTTATAATCGCATGAAGAATTTGCAGAAGAGAATAAGCTGCTGCAATGACGAGAATCTACCCTTTCATCGACCTTTATTCCTGTTATGAAGCAGCCTTTCACAGGCAACCCTTTTACCCTCAGAACTTCAGCAGTGCCTGCCGAGTTTTCAGCCGGAAAGACTAATATTTTCTTTACTCACATAAGGGACTTTAAGAAGAAAAGGAGCCAAACGACTATCAAGAATCTGCCCTCCTTCTATTTATATTCATTCTCATTACGACAACTCAGTGCAGACTGTTCACAGGCAATTTTACTTTTTACCCTCAGAAGCATTTCAAATTGTACGCCAACAACACTGCGCTGGATTTCATTAATATCAACAAGAATTTAACAGGGTGGCCAATATTAACACTGATAGACAAAAAAAAAACAAATTAAGAAAAGAACTTAAAACAACTCCTCAAGTGACAATGTGCCTTAAAAGCGCTAACAGCTTTCACTTGAGTGAAAATATTTTGTCAGACGAGCAAAGTGCAGATTGCCACTATTTTTTTGTCGACTTCAATGTCATCAGAATTTTGGTGTGCACCAGTTGCATTAATCTGCAAACTACGGCGAAAGCTTCATGATTTCAGCGAAAATGCTTAACACTTAATCAGTCAAATTTCAACAACTAACACTCGATTTAATTGCTTTTCCTTTAGTGTGCGCCTGTTGCACTTTGTCTGCCTTAATGGTGGCGCAAAAGAGTGAAATTCTGAATACCGCAGTGAATACACTAAAAATTAAATTATTATAACAGGAAAAATATAGAAAAAATATAGAAAAAATATAAAATAGTTTGAAGGTTAGAAGTTGGAGGCCAAAGGTGATAATTGCGGATTAGAGTTAATGTAGGTTAGAGGTTACGGATTAGAGGATAGAAATTCAAATCCAAACTGTAAGTTAAATTAGATGGGTAATGTTAGGTTAGAGGTTATCTTGTGGTCGGTTTAGAGATTAGGTTGAAAATTATACGCTAAGTCTTAGAGGTTCTCTTATGGCAGGGTTAGAGGTTAATGGTTCGAAATTTGGGGCTGTGAGGTTACAGGCTATTATGAAGTTAGAGATTAGAATTTACAATAAAGTTAGAGGTTGATGTTTAGAAATTAAGGCCAAGGTTATAGAATTGGAATTTGAGGTTAGGGTTTCGTCGTTAGATTAAAAAATTAAAATTTTAATGATTGTCGTTTATGTTATGGTCCGATTAGAGGTTAAAGTGTAGGAGTTCGAGGTAAGGGTTTAGAGTTGATGTTGTAGTTGTAGTTAGGCCAAAATGAAAGGTTAGCGGTTAGTTAGATTAGCGGCTAAGTTAAAGAGGTTTGAAGTTTAAGGTTGAAATATAGTTAGCAGAGATTTCAAATAATTATAATCCATATTTTTGGAAGTAAAAATATTGCCCTAATGTAAGAAATTTCTGTAATTATTGCTGTATAATAATTATTCCCAATAAGAAACTGTTTACGTCACCTATAACTATTCTCAAGCAATAAATATTTTTGAGTTGCATAATAACTCTTAAAAGTAACAAGTTATTTTTCGTTGTCGATAATTATTATTTTGAGAATTTTTTTTTAAGTTGCTTCATAACTTTTACTTATGATTTTTTTAAATTTACGTTGCCGATAACTATTATTTTGGAAAATTTTTTTTACGTTGACTTACCATATTTTGGGTATGAATTGAGTTTTTATTATTTTACATTGTCGAACGCAAATTAACTGCAGAAAACCAATTTTCACCAACAACTAAACAATTAAAAATCAATTCATACTCAAAATGTCATAAGGCAACGTAAGAAACAATTATCTCATAAAAGTTATAAAGCAACGTAAAAAACATTTTCTTTGAAATAATAGTTGTCGGCAATCTAAATCAAAAATTAAAAAAAAAATTATGAAGCAATGTAACAAAACAATTTTTAAATAATAGTTATCGGTAACGTAAATAAAAAAAGTCAAAAATAAAAGTTATAAAGCAATGTAAAAACAAATAATCCCAAAATAATAATTATCGAGAACGAAAACATTATTTATTTCTCATGAAAGTTATTATGCAACTTAACAATAAATTGTCGCAAATAATAACATTGTGCAAGTCGAAAATTGCAACAAGCGGGGGACCTACTGAGCGACTTTTCTATAGGTATACTGAGTTGAGATCCACCAGCCGTTTGGCTCTAGTTTATGAGAAATCCGACTTTGAATTTTGCTCAATTCAGTCGAGTTCGTCGCTTAAGTCTTCGAACGTTTAAATGCTAATTGGTCCTAAATCGTTCCGAATATCGCTTTACTGTCTTCGGCAAGTTTGTAGATATTTCAACGACCAACAAATTTGAATAAGACACCAATCCAAAAACAAATACTTACATTCAAACTGTGTTTTCGACAAAAATTTCCCAAAAACCCCACTTTCGGCGAGGCATAAATGTAGTATAGCGAATCCTCGTGAAAAAAATAAATGAGTATGTTTTTATATAGAGGGTTTGCTTCTGCATCTAAGAAACTAAAAAGTTTGCCTGGTAAACGCTCATAAAAGGCTCGGCTCGGGGTCAAAGTTCAAACTTTTTATTAAAAAAACTCAATTAATCTCGAACTGATTTACACGATATGGGTATCAAACGAAAGGCCTTTTTTTTACTTTTCTATTAATGTACAACATTGGATACGTAAAATGAACTAATAAAAATTTGTAAGCGAAAACAATTTTTTTTTTATAAAACTTTTAACGGATTTTTTTTCTTGAAAAAATCCATTACTAAGGTACAATAACTTTGTTACCATATTGTAGCCTGTAAAATTCTCTTTACAATGAAATTGCAATTTCAATTGCTTGTTGCAATTTTTGAGGGTAAATTTCACGCACAGTGCAATTATAACCAACAAAAACAATTTCTGTCACACTTTAATAGTTACATTGCAATTATTTTCTTATAAAATTTATTAATAGTTAAGTTCCTGATAGTTAGAAGTTTAGAGCTTGAGTATAATCCTGTGGGCCATTAGACCAACGTTGACTAAATAATTGCAATATTTTTAAAAAATATTGCTCATCTCTCATAGTTGTTGAACTTGAATTAAATTTATGCAAAAATGCAAATTCCTTTAAGATTAAATCAAAGTTTCTAGCAACTGGCAGATGCATTATTTAACTTTCAACAAAAGTTTCAGAGCTTTTAAAGACAGACGTTCTATGGCCTGATTTCACAAAAGTTATTTAGTTATTTATTTCAAGTTTGAAATTGTGATAAATGTTCACAATTTAAATAACACACAAGGGAAATGAAATGAAAAGGATGTAACACCATTCAATACCCTGCAGGATTTTCAACCAAAATCTACAATTCCACCAAACACTCTCACCGTTTTCTGTGAGTTTTCTTTCGGTGTTTCCAGCAGCAGTGAAGATAGTCGAAAATGGCGTACAGCAGTGCTTAAAAGATTTCGCCTGTGCGCTGAAAATTATTAAAGGAAACGAACCTTAACGCAAGCGAAGGCAGAGCAGAGAAATAATGCAAAGATTGCGCGCACTTTAATACAATTCAGCAACAATGAAGACGTGCAGATTTTGGTCATAACTCATTATGCAATTTGCATGAATTTTTAATAATTAATTTTTATATGAAAAAATTGTGCCATAGAACCAAAGTCGAGCGTTGATTAAAGTGCCGAATATAATGACAAGTTGACATAATGGCTACAATTTAGCTCAACTGAACTCGACTAAATTTTATGAAATAATTTTCAGTCTAGTTTTAGTTTTATTGGCTACCTTTTTTTGTGTCAGTTGTAGTGCTGTCAGCACAATCAGTTGGACAGACACAGCACCAGGTGTTGTGGTTTGGCACTGTTGAAATTATGAGCAGTTTTAGTTTTTGTTTGGAGCACTGTCAGCAACAATAGTCCAAACATGATGGCGGACAAGCGCAATAACAACCAACCCGAATGATAGTTGGCAACAGTTGCAGCACGCACGCGACGACTGGCAACTGTACAGCAAAAGTTGACACTGGCAGTGGCAAACTTTCGACAACACTGCCGCTCACTGAACGTTTTCTGTAGCTTTTTTGCTGACACGCTGCACAGTCAGCCGGAAGCGGCAGCTGCAACGCCGCTGTTGCAAGTACGCGAAGCATGCACCATGCAGCATGCAGCACAAGTCAAAGTTTTTGTGCCTTTCCTTCACACTGCCGCTTCCGGACTTCCTGTCGCTATTTGGCTGGTCTTTTGACTCGAGTATGCGAGTGTGTGTGTGTGTGTGCGACTAAAGTTGTGCAACAAAATTGCTTTTTAATGTGCGTCATTTGTGTTGCAACTGTTTCGTAAGTGTTGCTGCAGTTTTGTTTAATTTTGTGCGTCTCGCCCCTTCTTTGCCAACGATGCTAAGTAGAAGTTTTGAATTTGGCTTACCACAGTCGCCTGCGGCTGCTTTGTCTTCTCGGTCTGGCACAATGACAACAAAGTTGCCGACTGTGCCGTAGGCATCGAAAAGTGAAAAGTTGAAAATTTTCATTAGAAATTCAAGTTGTTTTTGCATGATAGAAATAATATAAAATAACAACAGCTCAAATTTCAAAGCAAACTTGCTAAAAAGTGCCAAATAGAGTAAAGTTTGCTGTGTAAACTTTAATTCCAGTCAGTTCGGGTGAAATTAGCTAATGTAAAGAGTCATTTGGTTTTTACTCAGAAGATTAATTTTTTTAACACATTCAGCAGTTGAAGGTTATGAACTGGCTGTCATCATCTAATAGCGTGGTTGTTGTTGTAATTTGGTAAATTATACGGCTTAGTATTATTTAAGGTATCATGGCACGTTAGAAAGCGGAATTTTGAATGATTTACGAAATTATTTATTTTCCAGCTCCTTTATTATCAATCTTTTTGAAAATTTTTTTTACAATATATTGAAGGTTTAAAGAACACAAACCAAATATTTTTTTTTTTTAGCATAGTGTCTCTTATATAGGTGGAGCTGAAGTCGCGTAGAAAAAAAAACACATCCTCCATTACGGACACTTAATCTCCGGATTGGCTCGACCGATTTAAAAAAAAATTGTTTAGTTCTTTTTATTAACTTATTATATTTTATTTAAATTTTTTATTTTTTATTGTATGTTTTTTTTTATTTTATATTTTTTACAAAAATTCACCACAATATTGAAGAAACAATTTCAATTTGAAGTACTTTTTCTGGGAAAAAAGGTGAAAAACGCAGTAAATTTTTGACACTTTTTTTTCAAAAAGCTCCTATCTTTTTATTTTTAGTCTGTGTTCCTTAAACCTTTAATATATTGTAAAAAAAAATTTTCAAAAAGATTGATAATAAAGGAGCTGGAAAATAAATAATTTCGTAAATCATTCAAAATTCCCCTTTCTAACGTGCCATGATACCTTAAGTGTAAATGCTGGCTATATTAAAAGAGAAAATATTATAAACGTTTTCGAATTCACTCTTCAAGTAATCTAAGGACATGCAATTAAATAATGGATTTTTATTTAGTTTTTATTTATTTATATATTCAGTCTACAATTGTATTACTTACAGACTGTGGGAAACAATTAATTCTTAAATAATTAATTAAAACGACCAAATAAGGCTCATCTAAAACTATATTCATTTGCACTAAAATCTAGATGTGGGCTGTGCATATTGCAAAGGCGAATAGCGATGACCCAGTTATGCATTCTTGTACTTGCAAAAGCTCAACACTGAAATAGGAAAATTCCCATTGCTAAAATCTAAATTTAATCCACTTTTGGTCATCTCATATCACTGCTTTTCGATAATTCCATTTCGCTCATATCCTGTTTCAAAATCGCCAATGTGTGTGTAAATCTTAGCGATTCTTAAGTGCAAACTACAACAAAGGACAATTGCATTACATCGCCTGCAGAAATATTAACAATGACAATGCCAGCAACACCAACAACAGCAACAACAACAACAAGAGCAATAACAATAGCAGCACTAACAGCAACTGAATGCAACAGCAAACCGCATTGCAACATAGACATCGCATCCAGTCAATAGGACAGCCAAAGCCAATGTGGAAATGCACAAACCGTACTCGAGCACTCATACACACGCACACACACACACACACATCTACAAAACACATTTTCCCACGCAATGCAGACAATGTGGACTCTTTGTTGAGAACTCTGCCACACGCTACCGAAATTGGCTCTCTGTCTGTTGAGCGACTGTGCGTAAAGTAATTTCGTAGATGGTTTTCTTGGTGCAGGCGAATGTTTGTGCTTTGCAGTGAGGCCACATTATTGAAATAGCTGTTCGGTCAATGTGCCATCGGGCGCTCTCACTCTCCGTGTATCACTTTTGCCCATATCCTGGCAAAAGTTCATTCGTGTAATTCGTACAATGTAAATCGCTGTGCTGCCGCTGGAGCAAATAGCAACACGTATTTGTGTTTGTTGTTGTGGTTCTGTTGTTGTTGTTCTTGCTACTTGACCTTTTAATGTCTACATTAAAGAAATTTTTGTACAAAATATAATAATTGCCATGTTAATTTTATAATTTTGACAGGAAATGTTGTAAATTTGCTGGGTGCTACGCGGCGTATGAGCAACGTGCTATGTGGTGTTGTTTGAAATGTTTTATTTTGGTATACATCAATTATAGTTAAAGCTTAAAATTCAGCTTGCGAAGACTGCACTGGGCTTCCGTCTCTGAGGTCATGGGTTCCATTCCTACCTGACTTGATGCCGCACTTTTCTAAGTTTATAATTTTTTCTTATTTTCTGTATAATTGTTTTCTATCCTTTTAGGAGTATCCAATCGCTCAGGATTACTAGTGATGGGCTAATCCAGTGTTGCCACATCAGGAGATTTCCTCCTAGATTTAGGAGATTCTTGGCCTTTTAGGAGAATTTTTAGTAGGAAGAATTGTTTAGGAGAAAGTTTAGGAGATTTATATTTTAGGTTAGGGGATTTTTCGGATCCTTAGTGGATTTTTGGGAGATTTTTGGATAGCGAAGTATGATGTAATGGGAACATTGGCAACAAAACATATTTTGGCAACTATTTTAATAGTCAAAGGACCCTTTTGTGTTAAACATTTTTAAGCTTACAAAATGTAAGCTCGTTCTATCTCGTTCTGACTTATTGCTGTCACAATGAAATCCCGCCAAAAACGGCACTTTTATTTAATTAATTTGTTATATGTTTTGTTTTTGTTAAGTTTTTGTTGTTAAGGATGGATAAAAAAGGCTACAATAAAAAATATTTATGTACCTATATATTTTTATTTTTTGTGAGACGTTTAATTATTTTAAAATTACGCAAATTATAAAAAAAAGGAAGGAGATTTTTTTAATTTTTGGGAGGAAATTTCAGAATTTTTTCTATGATTTAGGAGAAAGTCATTTCAGGTATCTGGCAACACTGGGCTAATCGACCACTCTGAAAGAACCACCATGGGCATTTGACTTTTTAAAGTCCTATGCTCCCAGACGGAGTGAAGGCAGAGAAAAATTGAATATTCAGAATCTTAAAACCTTCAGTTGAATAAAATTATATTTAAAAAGAACTTGAAATACTTGCAAAATTGATTTTACATTCAAAAAATTTTCATTTCGTAGCAATGCATGGAAATTTGGCAAAGCCTTTCTAATAGAAGAAAATATCATGGCAGTCTTTTCATAGAAGACATTTTTGACAATAAGATACACTCGCCAGACTTGTTACCACTTTTACCGTTTTATGTTCCCAGTAGACTTCTCTGGGAAATGTAAATTTTCTATAAACAGTCGCACAGAATTTGAAATGGCTTCAATGAATCGATTCATAAGTTTACTGGGCTTTGCAACACGATCCCTGAGAGCAGAATTTAGTTTAAGTAGAAATATTTTTAAGAAGCTTTTATATGAATTGTTTTAATTTGTAATATTGCTTTTTAAAATCTGTAAGGGCATAGCCCTGTTACTAAATAAATGAATCAATAAATAAATAAATAATTAAATAAATAAATAAATGAATAAATAAATAAATAAATAAATAAATAAATAAATAAATAAATAAATAAATAAATAAATAAATAAATAAATAAATAAATAAATAAATAAATAAATAAATAAATTAATTAATTAATTAATTAATTAATAAATTAATTAATTAATAAATTAATAAACTACTTAATTAATTAATATATAAATAAATTAATTAATAAATAAATTTTATCCTTTTTTAATTAATTAATTAATTAATATATAAATAAATAAATTAATAAATAAACAAATTAATTAATTAATTAATTAATTAAAAATTAACAAAAAAAATTCGAATAGATCACATGACAACTATCCCGTTTGGCTTAGTGAGCCGTCTGCATCTGCCAGAAGGAGGTTAGTTTGAATTTTGTTTCTTTATAAGTTTTCTTTACCTTTAACTTTCACAAATTGCAAATATTATTATGAAACTTAGATACCTTTGACTTATTATGCAATTTTATTCCAGTTGCTCTGTCAATCATTCTACATCACTGCACACATATTTTTCAACAGTTGATTCTTTTCATTCCTCTTTATCCTTTCGTTTCCAACTCACTTCGAACCACTCGAGATAAGTTTTATTGGCCCGTCTACTACACATAATTATTTGCATTTCTCTTATTAAAATTCCCATGAAGGCAACCACTCAATATTAAACGAATAGCCGGAGCAAAACTAAAGCAAAAAATAAAAAATGGCAATAATACAAAAGCAAACAGAGAGTCGCAAGCTTTGCTCCAAAACACACCGAAATTACGCATGCAAACAAATTCAGATGGCCACTTTTATTGCGCCAAACGAAATACCAAAACGAAGTTCAAGAAGCCGTGTGACGGGGCGAAGCGACTGAAAAGCATCAAAACGGCTCTTAGCAAAATGCTCCCCAAATCCCAATGGAGCTTTGACCCGCAACTAACGATGCTGCGCGCAAGCATTGATTCGCAACTGCGGTTGCTGGACAAGAAAGGTGCCGCTGTGCGAGTGAGACAACAAATTCTAATGTGACGCGCTTATGCGAATTTTATGAGGACATTTTTAAGAAATTATGCCAGCGCAACTATAACATTCAGAGGCAGAAAAGCGAAAAGCGGAAAAATGGAAATTAATTGCGCAACAGCGACAAATTGTCTACAGTTGAGGTGGCGGGGAAGCTTTTCGGTTATTTACAGGCTGCCATTTTGACCGCAGAAGTAAATATTTAATGTGTCTCAATATTTTTTGGCCGTTGGTGTGAGGGTGGGGGGGTCGACTGCACGTGATATTGTGACTGCGACAACCAATAATGAGGGCACTCGAACAGCGTCGAGTTTCGTCGACAGCGGCGCGTAGCTGCAATCAATAATGGGAACGTGAGGTGTTACCAGAAGGGGAAAGGGATTTCGTTGGCAAAAACCGCAGACATTAATAACAGTGCGTATTTTGGTGGTCATTGTGGCAGACAAATGAGGTTTGAAGAATGAAATGTCACGCATACGCCATGCATGGCGAATGAAGAGTACCAATTAAGTCAGCTGTCTAAGATGACAAACTTATATTGTAATGACCTCAATGGCAACTAAGCAATGTGTTTTGTATTATTTCATTACTTCGAAATTTTAACTTGTGAATCATATTTAGAAAATTTCGAGACAAAATTCTCAATAATGATATTTTAATGCACAAAAAAAATTTTCAAGTTGAATTTGTACCAATTTTTTCGGAGTTTCTACTAAACGAAATATTTTTTTAGCTCGCAAACAATGAACTGCAAGCAGATGAGTATTTTTTCTGGACATGATGGAGAGAAAAAGCCAAACAGTGCCCACCGGAGAAAAATGGAGCGCTGCATGCCAGTTCCATAAAATTCTCATTTGAGTATTAAAAGTTATAAATTTAAAATTTGCACTTAATTTTAAATAACCAATGTCTGCTTGTAGTTGTAAGATGGCATGAAAAAATATATAAAAACATGGTCAACAAATTTTCGAATGAAGAAAGCTACAGACGGTGAGCATAAAAAATGTCTTTGCCATAGGAACAACAACAATAGCTAATACGAAATTGTCAACTTAACACTAGAATGCCCAAGGTAGTCATATTGACTACATTTAGGTCTTTTATTGTAAATAACTTTTGTTGCATGGCTTTCTAAAAAAATATCTTACGTGACTTTTATTAATTTTTAAAGCTAAATGGAATAAATAAATTTAAAAAATTGTAAAAAAATTTGTTACCCCAATTTTGCAAAATTTACCTTACATGCCCAAAAGTAGTAATTTTGACTACCTATATAAAATTTTGAGCAAATCTTACTGATAACAGACAAATATGCATCTTCAATTGCGAAATATGAAAATTTCAAATAATTGCAAAACTTAAAAAAGATAATATCATAGTAGGCAATTCCCAAGGTTTTCAATTCAAAATTAACTCATAAAATTCATTCAAAAATTCCAAATTCCAAATTTCATTCCATTTTATCCCATTTATGTGTAAAGTACGTTATTTTATTTAAACAAATTTACTTTGTAAACCATAAAAAAATAAAAACTAAATGCTTATTTTAGTTTAATTTCGTGTACATTTATTCATATTTGCTACTTAAAAACCAATAAAATTTTAAAACAGTCAGTAAACAATAACGTAGTCAAAATGACTACATATGGGCATTTGAGGTAGGTCAGATTGTCCGGCATTCTAGTGTTAACGAACTCATTTAGAGCAGTGCAGAGGCGAGACTTTATGATTTGCCTGCCTGACAAAACGAAGACAAAGAAATAGCTTCTAGCAGCAGCGGACCATTAACTGGGTCCTTTATGATACATCTGAATTTATTGATCTGCGAAACTGACCACTCAAAACCAAAAAAAACATTGCGTGTGACTAGTTTTTTAGCAAAGAGAGACAACTAGACAACAACAACAAATGTTGTAGAGAGACAACTACTGCCAATGAATTAGCTTGGAATGCAGAAAAGTGCAGCCGACAAAAAACATTGCTTACCGTTGGATTGATAGTGTTGTTGTTAATGGACTAGCACAGCAACAGCTCCCTCGAAGGAATAGGTTCTATTCAATATGTTTATGTTTGTTTAATTGTCAAAAAATAAAAAAAAACTCAAATTCTAGACAAGACAAGTTACTCATGCGATACGAATGCCCACATGAATTTGGTTTTAAACAAGAACCGATCAACTTAATTTGATACCACAACGGGCCGCAACGTGGCCTACGTGAGCTCTTCTAGCTGCCACCCTAACCTAACTTAATTTAAAATGATACCATTGAATGAATCATTTTTTAAAGAGTGTAATTGGATAAAAAGAGCATTAAAAAAATTACGCATCCGCTCCGAATGCCCACATGAAAATTTGCAGTCAAATTCAGTTCAGTTTAGCACTCATTCGATTCTGTTCGATTTGCACATCTCAGCACACAATTTTTTTTATTTATTGATAAATTTTTTTTGAAGCAGATAATTCTCGAAAAATTCACGTTTTAGATAAACAGGTTACTCATACGCTCCGCATACCCACACGAAAACTTGCAGTAAATTTTTCATTGGACAAACACTGTGCAAATTATTTAAAGAGTTTGGTGATACTGAGCACTCAGTGAATTCAGTTTGATAAGGACCTCTCAGCATACATCGATTAATTTGTTTAAGCCGAATGTGCCAAAATTTTTTTTTTCCAATTTTTCAAAAACATGTTTTGATCGATTTAACACTAGAATGCCCAAGGGAGTCATTTTGACTACTTTGAGGTCTTTTATTGTAAATAACTTTTGTTGCATCGCTTCCTAAAAAAATATCTTTCGAGACTTTTATTAGTTTTTAAAGCTAAATGGAATAAATAAATTAAAAATATTGTAAACAAATTTTTTACCCCAATTTTGCAAAATTTACCTTAAATGCCCAAAGGTAGTCATTTTGACTACCTATATACAATTTTCAGCGAATCTTACTGATAAATAGACAAATATGCATCTTCAATTGCGAAATATGAAAATTTCAAATAATTGCAAATATTAAAAAAAAAATATCATAGTAGGCTGTGACAATTCCCAAGTTTTTCAATTCAAAATTCGCTCACAAAATGTATTCACAAATTCCAAATTTCATTCCAATTAATCCCATTGATGTGTAAAGTACGCCATTATATTTAAATGAATTTTCTTCGTAAACCATAAAAAATAAAAATGGAGTACTTATTTTAATTTAATATAATGTGCATTTATTCATATTTGCTACTTGAAAACCAATAAAATTAAAAAAAAGTCAGTAAACAATATGGTAGTCAAAATGACTACCTATGGGCATTTTAGATAGGTCAGATTTTCGGGCATTCTAGTGTTAATATGAAACATAATTAAAACATTAATTTTTTTAGTGCATATTGACTGTGACCATATGCACCGAAATCCCATAATTCTCAAAGAATGCATGTTTTTGACAAAAATATTACTCATACGCTTCGCATGCCCAACTTCAGAATTGTCAGCCAAATTTTTGCAATTACGTACTCATTTCAAATTAAAATAATTGAATTGGAATAAAATAAACATGAGACGAAAATGAATAATTACAGTGCAAATGTCGTTATGCAAATAGCCATCAATTCAAATGGTTACAAACAATTTCAATTCAATGGCTAAAAATACAAAAAAACTATAATCATTCGCCCGTCACGCTCATTACAAATTCAAATCAAAACTCCAATTAGGTGCTCCAGAGAGATTAGAAATATTATAGCTGCTACGCTACCAAACACTGCGCACTGCCGCCCCCCCAATCAGTTCAACCACCCCAACAGACCAGCCAGCGTGCCCAGTGGCCGGCAGTTATATTTGCATATTAATTAGCTCTTCGTGTTTGTGTGTTCAGCCGTTTTCGCGCGCTAAACCGGAATAAACAGCAGCAACCAAATACGCGCCGAAACCGCGCTCGCCACATACACATAAATCAATCAATACTATTTATGCAAACATTTCGAATGTGATTTACCACAATCATAGCAATAAATTGGCAGCAGTCGCCCTACAGCGGCAGCCGTGCCCCCTAACACGTTGACGCACAGTGGCTGTTAATAGCTTTTCGACGCGCCACTTCGTGGCCGACCTTATCACACGCGCGCGCTATTTATCTGCTTATCTAATCGCTGCAGCAAGTCATCTGCCGCGCCAGCTGCCGCAAATTTTCGACAATTACATGCTAGATTCGGTTGAAAATATTTGCTGGCCTCTGCGCAGTCCAGTCGTTGGTGGCGTCAGCACGCGGCAACAGCGAACACTTTACTTTCCTTGTAGTCCGATCTGCGTTGTGCGTAACATTCGGTTGTATTAAATACGCATTGCTGTGTGTGTGGCCGGAGCGCACCAAATACTCGCAAAATGCCATAAGTTTATTTGTTGTGCGCGTTGTTCATAAATTGTTTATAAAGCAACGAGGAAGTTTCGACCTTGAGCAAGTTGCCAATTAATAATTCAAACATTTTCGTGTGGGTTTTATTATTTAAATTCGGTTTTTCATGTCGACGTGCGCGATGATTGATGTTAAGGGAAGCAGAGAAGTACGGCATACGCGGCGTATGAGTGATTTTTGTGCTGAAGCGTTTAGAGACGCAGAGAGAAAGTTGATGTGAAGTGATTAATTTTAGTAGCCTTTTTCTTTTAGTAAACATTTATGATTATGTTTTTGTTATTGTAATTTTTATGTTTTTTATTTTAAGTAAATAAGAAAATATTACTTTTAAAATGAATACTAACTTATATTTTTCAAAATTTATATTTTATATTTATACTTATTTTATAATAGTTTTTATTGTAATTTTTGCATAAGTAAGTGACAAATAAGTAAATAAAAATAAAATAGAAGAAAAATAGAAACTATGTATAACAAAAAAATATAAAACAAACAACAACAATTTGTTCTTCTGAGGTGCTGCAAATCTTCTGAACCTGGTCTATCGATATGTTTGATTACTAGAAACCGGCTAAAATCATCACTTATTGTTAAGTTATGGTCAGACTAGTCGAAGCAAACTGTTTAGTGCGTTCCCATTCGTTTCTCGCTCGAGTTTAGCTATCGAAAGTTTGGCCATAATTATCGATCTCCATCCTGTTGGCTATGCTTCAGGTTATTCCGAGTTGTGAGAAATGGTTCATAGATCATTCGCTTCAAGGGTTGACAGCACCCATCTGGGGCATTTCTCTTCTTTTCAATGCTGCTCTCCAAGCGTTGTCTACAGTTTTTTAATCTATACCTTCCAAATCCATACATCCACGACAGAAGTCATCAGAAAGCAAACCCAATCTCCTTGCAATGATTTTTTTGGAACAGTTTGATCGATTTAAAATTGTTAGTCGATTATACTTTGAACCGTTGATGATCATAGTTTAATCCTGTACTCAAAGTCCTAAATCTAGAAGTAGTTAGTTAGTTAGTTGTTCTTTATTGCCATAAATTTGCACAAATTAGAACATACGGCTATGACAAATGTTGTCAGAAGTCTAGAAGAATGACCTAACTAGTGTATGTGTGGCCTCTATTTGTTTACGGCTGGATGCTGCCTCTTCTTTCTACCTGACCACCTATATTCGAACTACCTGTTTCAGATCCGCTTCTATAATATTCAATATTCCCACTCAAAAACACAATTTACAAATGTGCAAAATTTTTGCAAAATAATCATACACAAATTTTATTTTAAATTACTATCAAATTATTTTGAAAAAACTAGTAATTATTTTCATATTTGCCAACCATGTGATTATGATTTGTTCATTCGCTTAATTTATGGCACACCTAAATATTTAATTAGCCGTTTAAAAATGTTATAATTCCTACTAAATTGAACTAATTAATAATTTATGCAAATTGCACACAAAATTCCCGCTAAACATTGAGAGGCTAGCGGCAAGCAATTTGACATTTTTCCGCTTGTCATATTTTGCATTACTAATTAATGCCAACAAACATGTTTTGTGCACAAGTATCATTCGAATTCAGATCCCTTCCAATAGTTGGAAATTTTAGTTTTCTATTCATTTATTCATTCATTATTCAAAATTCATTTTGTTTTGCATTAAAATACACAACAATTCAATGAAATCAGTTTTAAATTCGGAAACTACTTTTTTTGCAAAATTTGGTGTCACATTAAAATTTCAGTCATGTATGTCAATAAATACAAATGGCCGGCAATTAGCGGTCATACATAAATGTCAGCTAGCGGCGTGTCGTGTGCGCGCACCGAATGATTTAATTCAAATTACGGCAGACCGGCTGCTAATTTCTTTCACTGCCATTTGCCATTTCCGCAACAAAACATATGTACAATGTGCATGTATATGTGTGTATATGTATATGTGTGTGTATATACATAGGTTTAAACTATGCATAAGGATTCCTCTACGAGTGAATGTGTGGGAGCACGAATTAAGTGAGCAACTTTTGTGCATTAAATTATTATTTAAAGCAATTTGGTTAATTAAATAATATTCTTCAACGTTTTAAAAAGATTATAATATTAAATAATTAAATTGTATTAATGTTGACAGGGGCCTCGCAGATCTCATTTGAAAATGTTGTGCATTTTTTTTGTATTTTACTACAATTATAACTTTTAAAATTTGTTTTAAAATGTATAAAATTTCATGGATATTGTGATCGCACTCGCAGCCTCTGCTTTGTTTTTGTGCGCGACTTCTATAGTTGGTCAAATCAAGAGCTGATATGGCCTCCTCAACTTGGCCTTTTCACCGTCTTCCTACTCGCAATCGACCTTTAATTATCCCGTCTAACACCTTCAACACCTGCAACTTCTAATTTTTTGCGGTTTGGTGCTTGAGCCAAACAATTTTACGGCTAAAGTGGGGCTAAATGGCGTCGCATCGACGTCAAAGTTGGTCAGGAGGTGCTCTTAGAGGGTTAAAATCTATGACTGACCCCCACTTATTTTCCCTACTAAACATTTCTTTCAAACATATTTATACCCCATCTCCAACCCTTAATGGGGCTCCCATACAAAATGGTAGTTTTTATAAAAAAGGGCTCCGACTGCTCCCAGGTTGCCCTCAGACATGTCAAATGTATGACTGACACACATTTATTTTCCTTTCCAAATGTTTCCTCAAAACATACCTACCCGCTATTTTTAAGTTTTAAGGGGGCTGCCATACAAAACTGACCATTTTCTATGCAATTGGCTCCCCACTTGTAAATGTAGTAGTAACGTAAGCAAGAAAACATCGTATCTCGGAAACTACTGACCCAATTTGAATGATTTATTCAGCGATCGGCAACATTCTTGAGTACAAAAAATACAAAATTAATTAAAGTTCAGAAATTCACCACCAGAGGGCGTCTCCTGTACGATCGCAGTTGTGGCTCATGCATTTTTTCACCAAAACGCATAAAATGAGCGGTTACGGAGCACCGAGAACCCATTATTAAGAATCTCCATACAACACTAAATCATGTCTATTGTGTATATCGGCAATATTCACCTTGGCAGCCATATTTCTGGTACTAAGACGAGGATTTGGTCCAAGTCTAACCTTTATTTTGCAAGCAATTTTTTTATATAGCAATTTGTTTTTGTAATCCTACCGGTTTTGTAACGTGTTGTAGTCCAATACAACAACATCTTCTTTGTTTTATTTGTTTGCATTCATTGGTTTTAACAAGAAAATTGATTCAAGAGTGTAGTTTACTTCAGGCTGGGTTTTCTAGCTAAGGTTTCGTTCGCCAGCTACAATCTGTTCCAGAGGAAAGTGCTTGAGTTTTTTTTTCAAACTCGACAAGACAAATATTAAAATTTATGTTACATTAACATACAAGTAAAATATAATGGCGTATAGGGAGTAAAGGGGAGTATAGTCCCAGCCAGCATTGAGAATGGCGTAGCATAGTGTCAACCAGATTTTTAGCTTAATTTGCTGCTTCAAATTGTAAACAGGGTTCTCTGCAAGCTTGCTCTAGGCGTTTTCGATAGGGTTTGCGTCTGGGGATTACAAGTTTACTGTCCTAATGTCCTTACTGGGAAGAATGATTGGAAAACGTCCAGAAGGTAGTAGGCAAGGTCGGCAAGAGGACTAGCAAGAAAGGGATAAATAAAGAGCTGCAATTCCTGCAGTATTCGGAAATAAGATACCAAACCAGCGTTCCGAAGCAGAGTTGCCAGATACCTGAAATTACTTTCTCCTAAATCTTGAAAAAAAAGTTGAGTTTCCCATAAACAAATTTACAAAATCTCCTAAAATTTTTTAAAATAATATTTGTCATTATAATCTAAGGAATTAAACTTCTCATAAAAAAAAGACATACAGTTTTTCTAAAGCCTTTTATTCATTCAGATTCAGCTTAACAACAAGTTAACAAATTTCTTTCTTTCTCCTAAACAATTCTTCCTCCTAAAAACTCTCCTAAAAGACCAAGAATGTGCTAAGTCTAGGAGGAAATCGCCTGATCTGGCAACACTGTCCGAAGCTTCGGTTCTTTGTTCTCTTCCGAGACACTCAGGTTAGGTGGTTTTGCATGTGGGTTGCGCTAAGCAGCGATTTCGAGCTCGCAGATGATGTAGTAATTTTGCTGATCGTGTCGAGGCTAACATGAATTTCCTTTATGGCAAGTTTGACCTTTTCAACTCCACACTCACTTTGTCATCTTTGCTGAACGTTGCTTGCGTTTTCCTCCGTTTAGTAAATTCATCAAAATTTTTCAACCATTTATACCGCGTCATTCACTTCTCAATGAAGGTCTTCGAGTTTTTAATCATCTTCGCCGCAGCTGCATGTGACAATATTGATCCTTTGCTATGTTTGCACAAGACAGCCTCAAAGTGCTTTGCGTACGCGGAACTCATTTTGCAAACGAGTGCTTCGAATGACACTGAAATGATTTTGCAATGTCGTCGTAGCCCAACGATGAAGCTTCTTTGGACTGTTAAAATTCGCATACAAAATTTAATATAGTCTGTTGATGTACTTGTAAAAGATCCATAATCTTAAGCTGTACAATTAATTCAATAAATAAATAAAATAAATAAATGAATTTCGGTCTTTTAGAACCGAATGTATGTGTACGAAGAGTAAAGTAAAACATATTTCAACAGTTTAGCATAGATTTTGCTCAATATTGCTGCTGTTCAATCCAATTGAAATAAATGTTTGTCACTCGGCAATATATCAAAAAAATTTTTGTATTAAAAACAAAATAGAACTGTTACAGTTTCCATATTGCAAAATATGTGAAATGGAATAATTTGCATATTTCGCGTGGCAAAACAAAAATATGTGACAAAGAGGGAAATTGCTTTTATAACTGTTTTATAAGTGAGGATATGTGCGAATTACTCATACTAGACTGGATAATGTATCTGTCAAAGTGTTTAAAACATTAAAATCAACAATCCAATTGTATTCAGTGTGAAAGTTTTAACCTTTCCGCCGCTTAGCAATTGGCCACCGGTGCGTATGATTAACATTTATCAAACAGGCCTGACATGTGCCTACAAGTGTTATGTGTGTGTGTGTGTATTATTTACATTTCATTGAGATTCAAACATTTTCACAGCCCATTTCGCGCAGGTACAATAAAAACGTGGCAACTTATATTTTCAATTATTTATAACTTTTGAGAGTTTCGAAAAGTTTCATAAATTAAATGGCCTTGATACAAGTTGCAAAATAATTTCCTTATAATTTAAAGCTAACAGCTTCATGTTTAATATCTGCTGCCTGCCCGTGTGCCAGTAAAATGCCTTTACGGCTCACAAAAAAAAAAGTCGCAAACCATTGCAAACTTTTAAAATGCAATATGAAAACAAAAAATGCGACAACCACAAATGTTACAAACGTTAAAAGAAAGTTTTGGCGAAGGCAACGATAATTTATAACGCCAGCATTGGTTGGATGCTGTCAACTTTGGCACCGCGTACAATACAGCGAGCCCCCGCCGCCTGCGACGGCAGCGCGTCTACATCGAAGTAATCGAGATTTCATTAAATAGAAGGAAAATGCCCGCAACAGCAGGTTTTCATTGTGTTATAAACTGCAACTGGCCGTCACAGCTGCGCGTCGGAAAAACCAAATAAAATTCACAACATTTTTCCAACGCCACATTTATGTAAAACGTTGAAGCGGCTGCTGCCGTCAGTGCCGCAGTGGCTCGTTCACTTGTTCGCCTCTCATTACACTTTCCGCTGCTCGTTGCGCGCGTTTCCTGCACTGCCGTCAAGGTCGGAAGTGCTCAACTTTCACTTGGACTTTGCGCTGTGAAGGCATTTTTGCGTTTCTTGTGTTGTGCGGCGACACGCTGCCAAGCAGGTGGTGGCAAGTTTTACTTCGCTGCTCCTCAAAGTTGACTTCCTCTTAAAGTTTTAAATTTTCAACTTTCAAAGATGCTTCACGAGATGCAAAAGAGAAGCGGTGCAAAGCAGTGACATGGTGGCAGCAGCAAAACAATTACGACAGCAGTGTGCTGCCACTTTGGCCACCAACTACACTGCACTTCCATCAGCTACTTTCCGCGCTACTCCCACTTCAGCTGCATTGCATCCTACTTGGCTGCACTCTCGCTCGAGTTGCGCAAAAACTGTTGAAGTGGCTTTATGCAACATTTTTTTTTTTTTTAATTTTTTCCACACACTTTTTCTTTGCATATCCTTGCAGCCAGTGGCAAGTGAAATGTGCAACGCATGGCAATAAAATGATGCGGTCTAAGGCGGCGCTGCGGGCTTGCCGCATAGAAAGCGCAACAACTGCAACGCTCCATTCCGCAGCTCGACGAGATAAATGAGAGCTGATTGTTGGAAAAAGTGGGCGCAAGTGCGGCAATGTGCGCTCCAATTGACAGCAACGAAATGTGTATTTATACTATTGCATGAAGCAACTTTGTGCATGTTCACTTTAAAATGCAAAAGTCGAAAGTGTCAGTGAGCGTTAATGGAAAACAAGAAATATTTCACTTTTTTCATTCGCTAATGCAAAAATCTTGTATTGTCAAATAAAAAACATTTCGCATGCAAAATGTTGTTATGGCTGAATTAATTATGTTACACATTACATCAAGTAAGATTGAATGTTGAGGATATTAAGGATGCCGCAAAGTCGTTGTTTCACCAACCAAACCACATCCTCTTTTCATCCCATGGGAACGCATTAGTGTGCAGCCATCTCTTTGTGTTCTAAGCATTGTTTATGTCATTTTCTCAGCTAAGTTGAGCCGTGCAAGGTGTCTTCTGAAGTTTTCATGCCTTTCATGCCTCATTACACCGTGCATCAAATATTAAAAAATTGTTTCACACTGGAAAAAATCCATATGGGCGTGAAAATAGAGATCACACATAGGAATACTGCGTACTCAGTTTTTTATTTCTACATCCTTTGTCCTTTTAAAAGGACTTCAAAATTTTGAAGGGGATAACAAATAAAAAAAAATATAAAAAATACCTCATAGAATATGGCGATATGTATATCAAATGAAAGAGGAAAGGCTAAAGAATTTAAATAAAATTGTTTTTTTATGCATTTGTAAAAAAACAATATGAAAAAGGCCCTTTGAAAATTGTAATCCTTTATATCCTGAAAAACTTATACAGAATTTTCTTGAAAAGTAAGTATGTTAAAACCCCAAATCTCATTGATCACGTGTCAGAATTTCATTATTCTCGCTTCATTGATTTTGTATCTTTTTATTATTTGAAACACTGATACTCAAATAAATTAGAATTTTTGTACTTCATTAGAATTGCAGCTTCCGACTTTTTTTTAATAACTTTCGCACCAATAAAGTTGGAGTAATGAAATTTGGACACGTGATCAAGGAAATTTTGGGTTTTAACATACTTACTTTTCAAGGAAATTCTACATAAAATTTGAAGTATATAAAGGATTAAAATTTTCAAAGGACCTTTTTCATATCCTTTTTTTACAAATAGATAAAAAGTCAATTTCATTTAAATTCTGGAGCCTTTCCTCTTTCATTTGATATACATATCGCCATATTTAACGAGCTTAAGTATTTTTTACATTTTTTTTATTTTGTATCCCCTTCAAAATTTTAAAGACCTTTTAAAAGGACAACGGATGTAGAAATGAAAAACTGAGTACGCAGTATTACTATGTTTGGTCTCTAATTTCACGCCGATATGGATTTTTTCCGGTGTGACAAATGCTGTTGCACGGTGTTAGAGGTCTCCGATTTATACCAAGAACCATTTTGTAGTCACTGTCTAATAGCTTTTGTAGAGAAGATCGAAAATGTCTACAGTTCTGTGATCAAAAACGATAAACCCTTAAGTCTACTTAACCCATTGCTGCCTAATGGGTAAAATTTTACCCATGAAAATTGATTTTTTTTTAAATCTCAAAAAAGTCAATGTTTGAGATCTCTGAAAACCATTGATAGGGATAGTTAGGGTAAAGATGCAACTACCTTAACCTAGTGAAGGTCACCCTAAAATCGCCATCTAGCTAGAGTTACCAGACTCCAAAAATCGTGAATTTTCCGGAGGTGGAAAATGTGGCGAAACGTAGTGGGCTTTGAACTTCACAAAAATCTGCCTCCTAACTCACCTGTAAAAAATACAACGTTTGTTCACGTGTTTAGCTGATGCCTTCACAAAGTATGGAAAAAAGCTACCATTGCTGCGTAATGGGTACAAAATACCTAATGAATATCTCAGCAACGTGCAGAGATATAAAGCTGAAATTTTGGTTCTGATCATTTTGGGTCACTTCTAGGTGGTGTATGAAATTTTATCAAAATCGTATGTGCGGAACTGGTACCCGGCAGCAATGGGTTAAGACACCAATAAGACACCAGTAAACCTTAAATACTTATTGACTTGAGCGATTAATGCTTCTGAGCACAGAATTATTAGTCCCAATTATCCTCTCACGGTTATTCAACTATGGAACACACTTTGAACCTTTGAATTGCTTAATACAGTTCCAGGTTTGGGTTCACAGAAATCAATTTCTGTGCCACTTTTAGCCAATTCATCTATTAACGCAATTTGCTCAAACCCAAAGTGTTCTCCCATTCACATCTTTCTGGCATTCCGGAGCCAATTTGATGTCAAATGTTGATAGCTTTTTCTACACTTTTTTGTTGCTGATTGTTCAGCGACATAAGGGTCGCCCCACTTGACACCTGACAGCAATAAAGTAAACCAGTGCATGACTCAGACTAAGCACTGCTGCCTCATATAGCAACCATATGCACAGTGAAAGTCAGATTCTGTTTTTATTATACCCACCAGCGCAATGAGGATAAGCTTTTTAATGCGAGGCATTGGTTCTGTCCTTTTTTATTTATGAATTTAATTTTATAACAACAAAATTAGGCATTTACATTTTCTGTGTACGGTGCTTCAGTGCTTTCATTATATTTTTATGATTACTCGCACATTGTGTCTCAAGTCCTTTTTTTCATAGAACCATCAGTGTTCGTTTGCCGAGCAGCCATTTTGATGTCCCCATTAATTATAGCTGCGCTAATTAGTTGCACACCAAATTGCCACTTTGCTGCGACACACTGACATTGAATTAAAACTCTTCACTCACGCGCCGGCACACACGTTCGCCACACTCGTCGCACCTGTTTGCGCATGACACTCGAATCTGCAGACACGCGTTCTGGTGCGTTGATGCCAGTGTGCATGTGTCCTTCAGAAATTACCAACTGACAAGTCGGCTATCTCTGTCGCAACAACACTGTCACAGTCTCACACATTTGTTATGTGCAAGAGGCACGTTTCGGTTTTTGCTGTTTATGGGTACATGCCATTTATGGATCATATGGAGCTTTGTATGTGTGCGTGTATTTGACCTTAATCGCCAGTAATTCATATAAATTTATGCAGGTCGCCGTACATTTGAATTGATATCTTATCAAACTTGAAATGAAAAAGTATTCTACCATTTATTTTATAGTTATTTATTATTTATGCGCAAGATTACGAATGGCTCTAAGGCCAACTTTATTGACCTTGAAGCTGCTGTGTCTGCTCATTCTTTTTTGCATGTGTTGGAAAGTTCGTTTTATATTCGTTGGAAAGATCTGTTTAGTAGATGCAACCTTTTCATAATTCTGTGTTATTTGTAGTAGTGGAAATAACACAGGCAGAAGATTAACCAGGAGGGAAGACGAATAGGCCGTAAATAATGGTTTAACAAGTTGTTAGAATTAATAAATTTTATTATGAATTAATTTTCTTTCACCTGCTACAGTAATCATAGTCACAACTAGAACCTGGGATACCTTAATTTACTATACAAAAGACGCAACTTATGCAAACTGTCTGAACGCTGCAAGGATGTTTCTTGGAATCTTTACAAAACACTGTACCTTGCACCTTGATATCTCCCCTTCAGTAATAAGAATCTAAAGGAGATGTGGTCATGATAAAGAAATAAAGACCATAGAACACGTTAGGTGCATCTGCCTGACTCTACAAGAACGTCGTTGCCGCTGTTAGGGCTCTAGGATCCTCTTTCGACAAAGCTGCACTAGCGAATCTGTTAAATTTCAACAAGAATTCGATGTGACTTTGAGATTCAATTCATGACAAAGGGCAGTTGGATATTTTTTCAACTATCTGAAGAAACTCAATATGGGCCTTTTCAAGCCGTTGAGTAAAAGTACAGCTTGAACTAAATATTACTTGTTCTATATTGTTAAAATATCCATGAACACAGGCACGTAGGCATAAGTGTCCTTTGTACCATAACAAATAGCTCCCCACATGACTAATAAATGCCTGTTCTCACAACTACTTGAAGGAGATCCAGCTTACTCCAGCTTTTGACATAAAATTTTCCAGAGACTGTGCACCTCTTTTAGCCGGTCAGACGCTTTTGTAAAGCAAAGGATGTGGCTATTACTGCACTAAAGCTTCGCAACCATACCTAATCTATAGAATCATATCATATAGAACTGTCATATGTCACAGAATCTTCAGTCAGGTAGAATCAAAAGATTAGGTGCATTTTGTTCCTGAGCCAAAGAGACTGAAAGACATTGGCTAAACTATTTTTTATGGGCAAATAATTTCAAAAAAACTCGATTTCCTCAGTGATTTTTTTAAACTATTTTCTATACTGAAATCATTTAAAGAGACTCTCGATCCCATCAGACAACGGTCCCTGACCTGATCTTCTGGACAAAATGATGACTAGACAAACCAATTTTTGTGTGCTTGCTGGACTTTAGCTCGAATCAGGTTCGTGATCCTTTGCAATTATGTAATAAGTAAAGATCACTTTGGCTCTCTGGCACCAAATAATCGATGGTCAGCTCGAGCTTGGCGTTTTCTGAGGCCCAAACTTTAATTTAAATATAAGTTTTTATTACACTTTGTAGGAATAGGGCCGTAGGTGGTGCCAGGAGTCAGAATAAAGAGTCGAAGAAAGTCAAAGTAATTTCTTTATTTGTTTTCAATTCACAGTTCTATTAAATTTTAAATATATGTCAAAATTCTCAAAACAAACAACTAAATTCTTCACAACATTTCCTCAATAACCTTTTTTATGATACAAAAAAAAATCAAATCAACTAGTGTCCGACCGAAACATCTTTTTTGGGTCGAAACCGAAACCGAATTTCGGTTTTTTTAATATTCTAGTTGAAATAAAAATCACCATATCAAGCATTATTTTTCACAAAACAAATTTTACATTAAGTAAATAAAAGACAAAAAACAAACATAACATAAATAAAAAATACTTATTAATAAAAACAATTTATTCATTTTTAAAAAACATAAACATGAAAAAATCACCCTTTCGTACCTTGCTCGCTAACATTCAAAATTAAATAATTTAATATTTTATAAATGAAAATAAAATAAATAAATGTCATAAATAAGTTTATTTACATTAGTGGCATCTAAATTACTCCTCCTTTCACTATATATCTGCTACACAATTAAATGTAAAAAATATTCTAGAAAGTTTCGGTTTCGGCCGTTCGAAACCGAAACCGAATATTCGGTCGGATACTAAAATCAACCAACCTTATTTAAATTCCCTTGAAATCTGTCAATAATCTGAAAATCAGATCCGAACTTTAATCCGAATTTATCATTTTCTTGTCAAAATTAAACAGAAGTGATTGCACCAAATTAATTTTCTTTATAGCTTCTCTTGAAATCCTTGAAATCTGTCAATAATCTGAAAATCAGATCCGAACGAATTATGTGTCATAGCACAAGTTGAAGTATGATCAGCCAACAATCTGCCACTTAATGCAGAAATTTATCCTTTTTTCTTGTCAAAAAGTCCTGTTTGATTGAAGTAAAATGAGCAACTCTGCCCAGAAGTGATTGCACCAAATTAATTTTCTTTATAGCTTCTCTTGAAATCCTTGAAATCTGTCAATAATCTGAAAATCAGATACGAACGAATTATGTGTTATAGCACAAGTTAAAGTATGATCAGCCAACAATCTGCCACTTAATGCAGAAATGTATCCTTTTTTCTTGTCAAAAGGTCCTGTTTAATTGAAGTAAAATGAGCAACTCTGCCCAGAAGTGATTGCACTAAATTAATTTTCTTTATAGCTTCTCTTGAAATCCTTTAAATCTGTCAATAATCTGAAAATCATATCCGAACGAATTATGTTCATACAACAAGTTGAAGTATGATCAGCCAACAATCTGCCACTTAATGCTGAAATTTATGCTTTTTTCTTGTAAAGAAGTCTTATTTGATTGAAGTGAAATTAGCAACTCTGACCAGAAGTGATTGCACCAAATTAATTTTCTTTATAGCTTCTCTGAGAACATGTGAGGAAAGCCTTCGCCAATTTGTGGCGCTCATTAGGCCCCGCAATCAGACATAAAGCCAAACGCCATTACGGGAAACGCAGTTAATGTTACTGCAGCGAGCAGCAAATTGCAGTGGCAAGAGTGAAAATTATCCTTGAAATAATGGCACCATTGCCAACGCTACAACAATCCAACCTCAAGAATGCCACAGTTGTATCCATTTCATTATCTGATGGGTTTATTTTCTCATTTAACTGCAGCCACTTGTGTCTGTCCAGCTTTAATGCGACGCACCAACAATGAGCAGAACGTTCAACGCCTCGGCAGCGGCATCGACATCGACATCGACATCGCCTACTGCCTGCGGTTGTCTGTTTTATCATTAAAACGAAATTCATTTTATGCGCCGCGGCATTTAGCAGCTGAATTTAGGGCCACTCGACCAGCCAGTCGGGCAACGCCGTAAGCCTCAATAATTTAAGCTAATGCAAAGAACCATTTAAGGACAGAAGCCATTTGGTGAGCCAACACAAGCAGAATTGTCAGATGGTTGGCCTTCTGTTTGACGGTACTTTTGCCTGTCTTTATGCCAATTGCATTGCCATCGCAAGCAAATGCTTGTCGCATGTTCTACTAAACTCACTGGCACATACGACATTTGCATTCCGGCATCATCGCATGGCCAGCCCGCAGGACTTTTTGGCTGTATGTTTGTTTAATTTTTGTGATTTTATTTGACCTCTGCTTAACGATAGTGCAAGTGGCTTTAATTAGAGAACAAAGTGTGTTCAAAGATTATGAAATGCGCTGCCACTTTGACGCCTCTGGGAACTACGGACGTACAGAAAAGTAAGGGACCAAAATGGCCAACTAAGAGGTAGCACACAAATTATGACAACGATAAAATGTGCAAAATGAAGAGCGTTTACTCCTCTTTATTTGGTTTCGAAAAACATTGTGTGAGAGGGTGTTTCTTAGTTTTCAAGGCAGTGAAATGTTGCGAAATTTCACTACGCTGTGGACAAGATTGAAAGCTAAGAGTTTTGGCCAAATTCAAAAGATTTTAAGTAGTTAATAGCGTTTTAAATGAGATTAAGTGAGTTAGAACGTTACAGTTCAGTTTTCTGTGTAAATGCCAATTCAGATTTTAATATATACATACATACATACGTGTATAGCTGTAAAATTATAAACCATGGTTTTATATTGAATACTTCTAATAAGCAATAAAAGCAAATTATTTTACACAAATATTGACACTTCAGCATAATTTAAATTTATTAAAACAACTACAAAAATTCTTAGAAAAACATGCAAAACATTTAAATTGATTTGAACAATAATTTAATAATTAGCTTACTGCTCTAATAAAGATTTGTTCAAAATTTTATTGGGTGTTCCCACAGCTGGCGAAGAGCGAAGTGCTGGGATCATGTGGGCGTTTAAAAATCATAGTGACTTGGGAAAAGTTTTGACTGTCAACCATGTTGAGAGTTTTTAAGGTCAGGTTAGGTTATGATGGTTTAGGCCTATACCAAAAATTCCATCCGTGCAAATGTGCATGCACTGTTTTTCTTCCAACATGTGTTTCAACACACATTTCAAATAGACGGGGAAAGGTGGGGAGGGGAACTGTAGTTTAGTGCCGACTTCGAAGGGCGGTTCGACAGTTGGCAGTTGGCATATGTCCTTTCACACTTAAAGGCTATATTTCTTATAATTCTCAACCAATTTTTGAGAATAGCAACAGAAGTCGACCAGTGTTAACCAGCTCGAACTAGGAATCGAACCTAAAGCCTTACCTAACCTAACCTAAAGTTCTCAGAATCTTGCATAACTTAAGAAATTAGGATTTGCAGCTCCTGGAAGAGAGAAAGTGGGCTCCCAGTCTTAGCTCTCCAATGACCGCAATGCTATAAAGATGAAAAAATTGGCCACTATTGGCAAACAGTGCTTTAAAAATTGCGCTAAACCGCAGGTGAGAGAAAGTAGGGCTGCAACCAAAGTATGAACGGAGAAGACGGACACTAAATCATCAGAAGATGCAGAGACGTTGGTTACTTCGTCTTCTCTTCTTCTCTGCGAGTCCTTTAAATTCGCGCGCATTTTGCTGTACAAGCAGAAAGACACAAAGCGCAGAAGACAGCATCAAAATTAGACCAAGAATGGCCAACAAGTGAGCTTTTTAGTCTTCTTTTGAATCCACCCACAAGCCGCAACCTTAGCCGATAAAATTTAATTAATCGGAGAACAATTAAATGTTGATATTTTTTTATGACATCGAAGCTTTATTGCGAGGAATTGTTACCATGTATTTTAATTACAGTAAGTATTGTCCACCGTCAGCAATGACTTTTCCGCATATTTTAGGTAGAATGCGGATTCTGAGTTGAAAGAAATCCTCGTCTAACTATTTAGGCGATCCAAGAAACGACCCAAATTTTGGCTGTTTTGTAAGAAGTGAGATGCTGCTCGACGAGACCATCAGTCATCCGTTGGAGTCTGGTAAATACGGCAGGTGGGGTAATACAGCCCATTGAAACGTCTTCAACGTTTTCGTGCAGAAAGATCAGTTCTACCCTTAAATTTTGTTTTGTTGGTTGTGTGACTAAGGTTCACATGATCTGAGTACAAAGAAAGTATGTTGTTTACACTTCAGCGAAATGATACATGAAAGATTTTTAAGGGGAAGTTATAACTTTTGAATATGAATACAGTTGCAATATAGTCCAAAGCGATTAAATGCTAGTTATGCAATCTTTTCTAAATCTCCCAAAACTTGCTTGTACCTCCAACTTGTAAACACTACATAGGTGGCGCACACAAGCACACAAAAATTGTGTACGAAATTCTCCCAAAATGAAATCCTACACTACACTTTCATACAACTTAATGTTGAGCAGCTTTGGAGTCGAGTCGGATATGGTGTTGGGCGGTCGGAAGATCATTAGTCCGGGCACATCTTTGTATTTTGCCCACTGTTGACGTTGATTGACAGACAGTCGTCTGCTATAGCTGTCAGACGAAAGAGGAATAGTGCTGGTGTTCAGACTCATCTTAATTGCAGTCAGAAGTCTCGTGTATCTGCCGCCTAACCGGCGGCTACTCCTCATTAAGTCGTGCAACATGGCCGGATGAATACAAATGCCGTCAAAGTCAAGTGCCGAGCCAGACATTAGAAATTATCACACAATGTTGTTGTTATGGCCATACGAAGAACAAAAGCGTATAAATAGAAATTCTTCAGCTTTCATTCGATTAACAACTATAAATGATTTTTTTATTTTTTTATTATTGAATGAAAAATATTCCACTACTATTTATTAATAATAAATACTCTGTTTAATGACTTGAAAACTGTATTGCAATTAATATAATTACCTCGACTATTTTAACATTTTCACAACGCCCCAAAATCCCCCCAACTTCCCACGCTCCACTTATTCAACACTACTTCAATTTACCCACTTTCTACTTATTTCACTTTATCGGTCTTCCTTTTCACTCCTCAGTTTATTCATCCATTGCCAACCACTTCCCGTATGGCGCCATTTTTCCACCGGTTTCTGCAATTCATTAAGCCACCAGCTCGCAGCCAACGTTTAGCATTTCAAGCACACTTTCTCCAATTAATATCATGCACGTACCATAGCCAACAACAACAACAACAACAATGACCACAACAACATCAAAGCTATTTAATATGTACAATAAAATAGCAAAAATACGCTTTCACTTTGCGCTCCAGTTCGTTTGCCGCATTCGCATCGCGTTGCTCGAGCTGGAAAATTGTACACACTTCCGGTGCGCCGCACAAGCAACGCCGCCTTATTAATCCGCTTGACTCTAACGCCGCACCGACACGAAGCCCAGCACATACCTGCCGGCGACGAAGGCGGCCAGCAGTGGCGCAGGCAGGCGCGCAAAGTACATTAACCCTTATGACTTCATAAGCCGCAATGCACACCGATGGCGACCAGCCGGCTTGCAGATTGTCAGTGTTGGTGTTGTTGTCGGCGCGTTTGAACGCTACTCTTCAGCGCAATCCGTACAACTAGTCGAGTGTTAACATTCGCATTGAGATTGGCGGCAAGTGTGGGCTCCAAGTGTCGGCAATTGTTGGTGTGCAAGAGGATTTCAATTTAATTAAAAAAATAATCGACGAATTAAATGTGAATCTTATTGACGTAAATTACAAAACCTAATCGCCGCTTTCAGTTCGCATCATGAGTCATATTGAATAAAATTAACACTAAAGTGAGAAAGTTGACTAGAACGAAATGCGACGTGGCGTATGAGTAACATTTATTTTGGATTCTTTGTGTGTTCGGTGAAACGTTTATGCGTGACAGCCCATTAAAAGTGAAGTGGTGGCAAAATCATGTTGAATGACATGCAATTATGTTATATTTCCGCGATTTTAACTAAATTTTCAAATGTATTCAAAATATATTTTGATAAATTTTACGTTAAACGTAAATATTGCAAAGTATTGAATGCTGGTCAGTCGAGTTTAGTGAGCTTTACACATGATGAATGAGTGATTAAAATTAATTGATTTTCCACGATTAATTTTATGTTTTACATTTTTAAATAATTAAATATTTAATAGTTTTTTAAACTAAACAAATACATATAAAAGTAAATCGTGAGTGATTTATTAAGTGGACCTGTGGAGATCTTACCAGTAAAAAGTTGTTGTATGCACTTGGGAGTGAAATGAGCAATAAAATGAACAAAATAATATTTAAAAAATAAAATCAAATAAAATAAAATAAAATAAAATAATATAAAATAATATAAAATAAAATAAAATAAAATAAAATCAGATAAAATAAAATCAGATAAAATAAAATAAAATAAAATAAAATAAAATAAAATAAAATAAAATAATAAAATAAAATAAAATAAAACAAAATAAAATAAACTAAAATAAAATAAAATAAATTAAATTAAATTAAAATAAAATAAAATAAAATAAAATAAAATAAAATAAAATAAAATAAAATAAAATAAAATAAAATAAAATAAAATAAAATAAAATAAAATAAAATAAAATAAAATAAAATAAAATAAAATAAAATAAAATAAAACAAAATAAAATAAAATAGAACAAAATAAAATAAAATAAAATCAGATAAAATAAAATCAGATAAAATAAAATAAAATAAAATAAAATAAAATAAAATAAAATAAAATAAAATAAAATAAAATAAAATAAAATAAATTAAAATAAAATAAAATAAAATAAAATACAATAAAATAAAATAAAATAAAATAAAATAAAATAAAATAAAATAAAATAAAATAAAATAAAATAAAATAAAATAAAATAAAGCATATCTTAGGTTAGGTACGAAAGGCGTTAAACGTGTTTCATATTTAAAAAATACATTTCACTACCCTAACTACATTTGGTAGAAATTAAATTATATTTTAATTAAATTATTAATAAAATAAAATTATAAAATTAAATTATTTTTATATTTTAAATCAGTGACCATCGGTGGTCACTGATTTCGAATCCAAAATCCATTTTTAAAATTTGGTTCAAGTTTCGCAAAAAAGTAAGCTTTTATTTTTTTTATTTTCCTTGACATTTTCATATTTCTGATCGTAATTTGAGAACCAATAAATCAATGGATATGACTTTCATTTCCTTTTCTTTTTTTTCCCCCATACAATTCGATTTCATGAAAAATGCTAAATAAATTCTTGTAGATATTTACGAGAACAAAAATGTCTTGGACAGAAAAATGCAGAAATTAGTTTAAACTGTGGAAAAATAATGATTTTTGTAAACAAAATTATGAATGTTTGAATACTAATATTTAAAGGATCACGTCAGATGAAAGCTCAACTTACAGAATCACTGTCACTTGAAACGGTTTTGAGTTTTTACATATTGAATTCGAAAGTGAATTGACTTAAGACGAATTAAAAGTTATGAAGCAATGTAAAAAAAAATCCCAAAATAATAATTATCGAGAACGAAAAAAATATTTGTTTCTCATAACAGTTATTTTGCAAAAATTAATTGTCGCAAATACTAATTATGATCAGCAAAAATAAAATTTGTTACATTTTAATAGTTACATTGCAATTATTTTCTTAAAAAACTTAAAATAGTTTAGTCCCTGGAATATTTACTATTTCCTTGTCACAAATTCCTATCCAACGCATTCGAATTCCAAACTTTCAGTAGTCGTACAAGTGAAACAAACACACAATGTCAGTACAGACTAATGGAAAATAACATAGCGCCCATCGACACAAACCTTCTCTATCAACTCCACCCACCTATCATTGCCATAGCGCGCAGCAACTGGAGCTGTGCGCATTTACATTTTACCTCATGCCCGAAATAATGTTCAAACTAATCGCATTAAATTTTTTTCTAATAAATCAATTCAATTCAATTCTAATTTCCATTTAATTCAATTCTAAATTATGCAATAAAAGTTGAAAAAAAATAAAAATAACAAAAATAAATAAAAAAAAATAATAAGTTAATAATTTTTTTTTAATAAATCGCTTTAATTCAATTCGAATTTCAATTTAATTCAATTCCAAATTATTCAATAAAAGTAAAAAAAAATTTTGTTTAAAGAAAAAAAAAAGAAATAAAAAAATTTAAATAATGAGTTAATAATAAAAAATAAATAATTTAATCATCAATTCAATTCAAATTTAAATTTAATTCAAATCCAAACCATACAAAAAAAGTGAAAAAAATCAAAATATATTAAATAATAAAAATAAAAAAAATTCATCATACAAAAAAAATAAGAAATTATAAATAAAAAAATTAATTTAATCATTGGAAGCTAAGTTATTGAATTTGTTGGACCCAACAAGTGGTTTGTTTAAGTTAGCTTTAAGTTATGAAATCAATTAATCAGCTTTGAATGGATACAACTTTGACTTTGAATGTCGTGTTTTGGTCATCATAGTGAAAAGTGTACAAATAATTTTTTTTTGGGCTGATAGAAATTACAATAATTTTTTCAGTTTGTGTTCTCTTCTTTGCATAAACTTTTGTTTTTTATTATCTTCTTTTTAATGCAATTCTTAGTTAAGTGAAAGTATCTTTTTAAAGTTGAAATGAAATCAAAGGCTTGATTTAGTATATTTTTTTAGGTAGAATATCGAATAAACAAAATTTCATAGTAGGCCCAATTAAAAAATTAACTAGTGAAATTGTCTCAAAATCTGAAATTGCATTCTGCCACAACCGCCACAAACACAAACCCAAGTTTTCAGATTAAAACAATGTTTTCAAATTAGCATTGCGGAGAATCAGATATGCAAAAATCAGACTCAAAATTTGTGTTTACCATTGCAATACTTTAATATCGAATTCTATCTGTTAATACCAATTATAAGCAAGCAATTTCCGACACTACAAGTCTCGGTGAAGCACTCTTCCACCAGTTTTCCCTTTCACTTGTCGCACCGCTTTTGGCATTCAATTGCAAAGCACTCAAATATTAATGCATTGGTGCCGAGCGTGCAAAGTCATAATTCATATTTTCATGATAAATTCAGCTTTATTTACTTACTCGTACATTCGGCCGCAAAGCGATGGACAGACGAAGCACTTTTTTCGCCACTTCTTGAATTAATCAAAACGGCAATATTCTTATTTTTGCGAATTGCAAAATTATTCAAGTATTTGCCGGCTTTTGTTATTAATTTCAAACACACATTTTTGCACACTTTTATTAATCAATCACTTTGCTTTTTGCGTATCTTTCAACTTATTCACTACTTTTATTTATCTTCCAACGCATCGGACTCACACCGCACAAAACATTCACGCCGCCCAACTCGCTGCTCAAATGTGCCGCTTTGTTGCTTTCTCAAATTTTCTATTTATTTATTTATTTATTTTGTTGACGTTGTTAAATTTTTCAACAGACCACACACGCACGCCAACTCGTTCGTAATTTTATTCTCCATTTACTAATCGAATTATGCCAGACGCTTTTTTGCCGGTCTTGGCGCTCACTTCCGCTTCGGCCGCTCGGTGCGGCTATTACGTGTGTCAGTTATTGTTGCTGTTGTGTCGTTTACCCTTTTCACTTAAGCGACTTCCGCTCTTGACCCTTGATTTGCACTTTGGCGTTGGCGACTTGGCTGCAGTGCTGACGGGCAACAACTGTGACAGCGTCGATGTGATAACAAAGACTGCTCGCATTCGGCCAAAACAAGTGATTTTATTCACAAAACCGTTAAAACGATACCGTTATCCTTTGGCGGCACGCACAAAAGCTCCGCTGGCCTCCAAAAAGCTCGACGATGTTGGCTATGTTCGGCCGCAAACAAATGCCGACGACAAGCAAAGAGCGTAACAAATAAAATAAAGAGCGCCAAATAGCGTGCAAAGAGCAAAAGAAGAGCAAGGAAGAGAAGAAGGATAACTTTTAACATTTAGACCAGTTCGTTTGCGGTGTTTTTGTTGAAGTGTAATTGAGAAAATTAAGTGTCGAAAAAATAACAATAACATGAAATCATGTGCCATAGGCTCGAGGAATAGTTGAAGCCGAACTCTGTGCACTTGTTGCAGTTAGCGGAAGCTGTAAGCAAGCGACAAAATGTTGAGGTGCGAAAAGTAGACTGAGAAAAAAAGCCGCAAGTGTTAGAGACAAAATCGTAATTTGTTTGATGCTCTGATTTTTAGATTTTTGTTATTGTAAAGGTGCTGTCAGACTATTAAAATAATGAAGTTTTTGAAAGCATTTCAAATTTAAAATGTAAAACCTGCACCTGTGACCACCAAAAATGTACTTATAGCAAAAACTTTTTGACTTCCTTGAATATACTTTCGAAAGCAAAATTTGCATAGTGTGACTGCTCTTTTTTGAAAGAAAATTAAATTCTGAAAGTGCTTTCAGTAAATTTTTTACTTTCGAACGCATTTCAAAAATCAAACGAAACCATAGTTTTACTCTGACGAAAGTATAGAGCTCAGTTTTATAAAAAAGAAAAAAAAAAATTTTTTAAATTATTTAATTCTAATTTATTCATATTTATTCATTAAGTTTAAGTTGTCATGTGTTCTTTCATTAAGTTTAAGTTGTCATGTTTTTTTTCATTAAAGCTAACAAAATATTCATAAAAACATTTCTTTCAAACATAACATTTAACATTTCGCAATGACAGAATCATGTTTTGTCAAATGCTATGTTTTTGTCAGCTTGAGTTGTTATGAATTTTTTGTTGCATATTTTAAAGATGAGACATTTTACACATTGCATTTACATTTACATTTTTGGATAAAACAAAATTAATATAATAAATCTTTATCTCCAATTATTGTTACATGTACAACCACTAAACATTCTCCCGTTAGTGTTAACATAATTTTAACACTTTATATTATATATATTATACTACATATTGTTTTAAAAAAGATAAATTTTTTTTAAAACAATTCTAAAAATAAATAAATAAATATTAAGTCATCTTATTTTACATCATCAGCGAGCCGAAGGTCCTGGCAGCCAGTGCTCTACATTTTTCGTGAAAAAAATAATTCTATTATATAAATAATTCTATAAATAAATAAAAAAATTATAAATAAATAAATAAAAAAATAAATAAATAAATAAAAAATAAATAAATAAATAAATAAATACATAAATAAATAAATAAATAAATACATAAATAAATAAATAAATAAATAATTAAATAAATACATAAATAAATAAGTATATAAAAAAATAGAAAATTCTACGTAGGAAAAATACTTTCAAAACTTTTGATGTTCAATTTTAAACCGAAAATATTTGCTAAAAGAAATCCTTTAAAACATTCTTCCTGGCGCTTCTGGGAGAACGCAAATATTAGCAGGCACTGTTTTAAAAAAATAATTAATACACTTTTGACTTGTGATTACTGTTGTTGTACGCTTTTCAACTTCAATTACTTACATTTACCTTCTGTGCGCTGTACCCGGAATTTCCCGTTCAAACAAACCGCGCTTGACAAGTTGTCAAAATCTTTTTTCTGGGTTGTTACTCTCTCAATTGAGGCTCAAATATCGATTTGAGCGAGATCTTTCGGCTATTAGAAGCTTTGAAAAAAAGGGTTTAGCAAATTTAGTTGAGTAAAAAATGTATGAGAAATTTTGTATTTCTTTCACATTTGAGGGAAAATTTTCATCGCAAGAGGCCAGAATTGTGGAAAAACAGCTCGTGGTTTCTTCACCATGACAACACACCGTCTCACGCATCTCGTTTTGTATGCAACTATTTGTCCAAAAACAACGATCATACTGTTCAGCAAACTTCGTATTCACTCGACTCTTTGTGACTTTTTCCTATTTCCACGACTCAATTTACCAATTCGCGGAAAGCATTTTAAAACGGTTGAAGCGATTAAGGAAAATTCGCAGAAGGAGCTGAAAGCGATACCAAAATCAACATATTAGAAGTGTTTTCAAGAATGGAGGAGGCGTTGGAATATGTGTATTGCTTGCGTTGGAGATTACTTTGAAGGAAATCAAAAAAGGCAATGATTAGTTTAAAAGTTTTCGTTTTGTTTAAAAACTCTGAGTATTTTTTTACCTGTCCATTCTTCTTTATTGAGGCAATAAAGAAGATTTTCATTGAAATCTCGATAAATTGTTCCACAGGTGCTCAGAAGTTGCACTTAGAGTGTTAAAATCTTGGACTGACCCCACTAATTTTTTCTCCTGAATATTTCTTTCCAACATACCTACCCGCTACCTCCAACCTTTAATGCGGCTCCCATACAAAATCATCGTTTTTAGAAAGTGGGCTCCCGCTGCTCTCAGGTTGGTCCCAGACGTACCATATATAAGACTGACCCCCATTTATTTTCCTTTCCGAATGTTTTTTCTATACACACCTAACCACTATATCCCACTCTTAAGGTGGCTGCCATACAAAACGAGTAATTTTCAATGGAACTGGCTCCACACTTATAAATGTAGTAACGTAAGCGAGGAAACATATCTTCTACTGAAACTACCGAACCGATTTGAACGATTTATTCAGCAATCGTCAACATTCCTGAATGCAAAAAATACAAAATTAATTAAAGTTCAAAAATTCACCACCAGAGGGCACCCCTCATACAAGTGAAGTAGTTAGGTTGTCAACTTTTGGGTCTGTACGAAAAAAATCAAAGTGTAATGTCGAAACTCCATTAACCCTCTATTTCGAATATCATAGTAATCGTAATTGATTTTCCGAAGCCTTCTTCAACAAATTTTTCCATCAGCAGCAGAGCATTATTTGACCGATTGCAAGTCTCATTCAACCAAATGGTGAAATATCGCGAATTGGCACTAAAGTTTTCACCGAAAAATGCCAATAACTTGAACTCGGGCAAATATACGCAGCTGAAAATTTTACAGCATAATGTACATATTTGCCAAAATAAAATATCAAAAAATTTCGAAAGTGATAAAAAGTTTTTTTTTTTTCTAAATCACCTTTAAAGTTTTAACTCTGTTTTTATTCATTTGTTTTCTTGGGTTAAAATTTTCATAACGGTACTGCTCAGAGGTGAGAAGAATCAGCGGAATTTTGGTCTTGCCAGACCTAAATTGTATTAAACTTAAGACAACAGTAAGTTTTAGGGACCCGCTCATAATTGATTTTGAAATATTGAACCTCAAAATTAAAGCAAAAATGTGCTGTGTACACAATTTTTTTCAACGCTGCGAGAGTGTACTTTAAGAGCTCATAACTTCTACATTCACCAATATTTTTTCTTAAGACTTGGGATTTCTCTTAATTGAAATATTTCCAATACAATCCCATACTCAGATTTTTGTGGGTATAACATTGCATTTTGGCATTTTTGTCACTACTCGCAACACGAGTAGTGACAAAGTGTCGTGTCGTGTCATGTTGTCCTATAAAAGATGTCTACTTGTTTCTCAATTATTTTTCAAAATCACATTGAAACAACTCATTAAGATCAAACGAGGATGCATACGATTTTGAAACTAATTCCAGGTTCACGTATATACCAGCAATATTATGGATTTATATCCATCAAAAACTCTTAAATCCAAATGAATTTGGTCATGAACACTTAACCAATTACTCCAACTTTGTCATCTAACCCAGACACCATCAGTGCACTCTCCCAGGAATTTCATTCCAAAGTCCTTATGGCCCAGACAAACAACCGAATACGCACAAATACACTCACACAATATTTATAAGTAAGCAAAATAATATTCCTTTTCTATGAATATTCAGTTGCATAACGTCTCGCAATTCCATGATGAGCAGCAAACGATCTCAGTTGCTGCTTTCGTAAGCAAAAAGTCGTTGTAGCCCGCTGCATCTGAGAATTCCAGACGGCAGCAATTGATGGCCGCTTAATACAAACGCGTCAAATAAACATAAATTTCCATTCTGCTACATGCTACTTGCTACCTGCTGCCGCCTTAGTGCTCGTCCTTTTCCATATTTCATACTTCCAAATGGCCTGAAGCCTGCGCCTCGACGCTTCCTGCTGTCAGCGGCCGCATTGATTTACTGCGCCGGACACGAAAACCCACAAAAGATGCGCGCATCGAACGTTTAGCAAGAACTGTACAACTCGCCGTCGGTCGTCTTTGTTGGAAATTTGAGTTTGCCACATTCGCTTTTGCTGTCGCTGTGTTCGTAGAAGCGTTTCGACGTGAATCAAACGCTTGCAATTTCCACTTGTGTGCACTTTTGTAACATTATGCAAGCGGAAACTCGCACATGCACACACACACACACATACAGCGACAGGTGTAAGAGCTGAACGGACGAACAGACTAGAACGCAAAGGGCACAAATGTGCAGTGAGAACAAAAAAATCAGTGTTACACAAAAGGATGTTGAAAGTCGATCGGAAAGTTCGCCACACACAACCACACATACACTTATCCGCACACACACAAACACACAGCTGAGCTTATTTATACACGCACGGCCGTGTGCACGTGCGACGTGGCAAACTTCACCTTGAAGCAGATACCACGGCGCTGCAACTTGCCGCCTTGCGTTGCATGCAACAATGAAAATACAAAAATATCGATTAGAATATCAGATGAACTGACAGGCTGACACACAAGCTCAAGGCAAGCGCGGACAAGTTGGCGCGCATCGTTGCAGCGACTGCGTGGTGCAAGTCGAGGAGGCGGAGTGCGGCCAACGCTGCGACCTGAAAGCGTCGCGACCAGAGACACAATGGAGCATAGCGTTATTGTGTTATCGGGTGTGCAGAGCAGAACAAAACACAGTGCAGCGATGCACAGTGGCGCAAAGTGGTTAAAAATCGAAAATATGTTAAATATGTGAACATTCTTTGATGAAGTTCATTCTTTTCTACAGAGTATTTAATAGTATGGCGGACGGCCTTGGACAAAGACGGTCACCGAAAACCTCTTGACTCGGTTCAAAGGTCTGCAACCTCATTGTTGCCAGATACCTGAAATTACTTTCTCTGAAATCTTAAAAATAAGCTGAAATTTCCTCACAAAAATTTTAAAAGTCTCCTAAACCTTTCTTAATTATTTTTGTCATTTTTTCATTGCAGCTTTTTTATTCATTCAGCTTCAGCTTAACAACAACTTAACACAAACAAAATATATAAAAAGTGAGATCAGCATGGAATTGGCTTTTGCAAACTTCCTTCATTCATTGCATAAATTATTCTATTTTAGGCATACAATTTAATTAAATTAAATTAGACATTTTAGCTTTCAATATTTAAGGCTTCAGGGCCACTAATGATGTCAAATTATCACCATCAAGATCTCCTAAACTTTCTCCTAATCAATTCTTCCTCCCAAAATATCTCCTGGTAGGTCAAGCATCTCCTAAATCTAGGAGGAAATCTCCTGATCTGGCAACACTGCCAACCCTACTAATGACCCTTGAAATCACCACCGTTCAAAAGATGTTATGCCTTGTTTCAACAACTTCCTTCTGGATCTGTTTGATAAAAATGCTGAAATCTCTTTCATAATTTAGACTAAAAGCTGTCAATGAATTTTTCAGAAATATGTTCGGCAAAATCTTTTCCAGTTCCAGCAAAAAAAAAAACACAAGATGTCAGTAAACGGTTTCTTATCTCTTAAAGTCTCCCTGGTTCGTGGATTTACCGCAGCGGACCACATAGACCATTTTCCAATTTTCATATATTTATTATCATATTTTTTTTAAATCAGCCTTGCAGCTGCGCATATTGAATTCAAATTCAACTAGCAAAACACTACATTTTTTGTGGACAAATTTTATGACATTGCGACACTGTACAATGCAACGTGGGCGACCCCAATGTTGGCGTTTCGAGTTTGTTTTATATTTGGCGCTGTCAAGCAACAAACCACACATAACTTTTTTTTTAATTTGATATTGAACTTTGTGCGCTGTAAAGGTGCCACCACAAAAACAAAAAATTCAAAAACAAACTACAATAAAATTTGTTGTTAAATCACAAGTGCAACTTTTTGAGGTTATCAGCTATGTTTGGGGTGTGTATGTGTGTGTGTCTGTTTGAAATTTTTCTTAAATGTGTGGTCCTGCATTTTGCAGACAGTTTATGATTGCTTGCCAAGAATTGATTGAATGAGTGATTTTATTTTTGTCGCAAAAGGTTGAAATCTTCTTGGGTTCATTGCCATGTCGAATTCTAATCTGAACTTTTTAATGTTTTTCTAAACAAAAGCAATTTAACCAGAAATGCTACTATGTATAGTTCTTAGTGTATTCAACATTCTCTCAAAATTATTGAAACTCTTTAAGTATTTTTTGTCTTTATTTTGTCGATCGTCGATTAGTCCAACCAACTTCCTGCAGGGCCTCTTGCATAGAGGCAGAAGAACCTGTAAGCTGTTAAATAACTTGTATTGAATTGTTTTGTATTTATTTTTGTTATTTTCCACTACTTAGTCTGTAAATTTATTTAAAAATAAATAAAATAAAACAAAATAAAATTAAATAAAATAAAATAAAAAAATAAAATAAAGTAAAATAAAATAAAATGAAATAAAATAAAATAAAATAAAATGAAATGAAATGAAATAAAATAAAATAAAATAAAATAAAATAAAATGAAATGAAATGAAATGAAATAAAATAAAATAAAAAAATAAAATTAAATGATATTAAAGTAAATGAAATGAAATGAAATAAAATAAATTAAATAAATTGAAAAAATAAGTAAAACCATTTTCTGTTGGAGAATTGTGAGACTGTGTCATCTCCCAAAGTTGTGTGCAGCCATTCAGGGGTTTTTGGTAATGATTTGTTTTAGCCTTCTTTTTAGAAGGAGTGGAAAATTTGTTGAAGTTTAAAGAATTTCCACTTTCACTGCAATAAATTGTAAACGATTTTCACTAAAAAGATTAAACAAATATGCTTTTGTTTTGAAGAACTGAACCAATGAACCGATGATCTCAGTAAGAAATCAAAGCATTGGTTGATCCAATGGACCGATGATCTCAGTAAGAAATCAAACTATTGGTTGAACCAATGAACCGATGATCTCAGTAAGAAATCAAAGCACTGTTGCACCAATAAATCGATGATCAAAGTGAGAAATGGAAACTCTGTTGCAACCGATGAATCGAAGATCTTAATAAGAAATCAAAGCACTGGTTTAACGAATCAGCCGATGTTCTCAGTAAGAAAGCAAAGCACTGATTCAACCAATGAACCAATGATCTCAGTACGAAATCTTACGCTGAAACCTTCACGCTGATTCCACTGATTGATAGTCTGCCCGCTGTCACATTTGCTGCCTCCTCAGATACTTTTTGAAAAGCAAAGCAGATTAATAGGTAAACTAGTCCATATATGTTCTCTCACTTTATGTTCCAAGGCCTTCTCTAGCCATGAAAATTCTAAAATCCCTTAGATCTTTGCTTTATACCAACTTAGATGAGCTGTTTTTGTTATTAGGGAGATATCGAGGTATATATGGGAATCCTCGTGGTTCCCAATGCCGTAAACAACGAGTTGCACCATCGCACAACGAACTAACTTTTTTGTTCTTGAGTGAGCATTTTCAGATGAAGACTGCCACTTAACCTAACCTGGTCTATGCTCAAATATTCAGTCATGTCATTTCAAAGCAAAGATTTGCGTTCGCTTTCGCATTGACAATTTTGATCCGCATTTACATTCGCACAAAATTTGTGAATTTTTTGTCATTTGACGTGTTTACTCTATAGTACTAATTAGGTACTATTCCAAGCACTAAGGTTCATTATTATTTGAATTTTACACTCATTCACATTCACGTAAATTAACATGCACCTCATTCCTAGTTTGTGATGCTCAAATTTGTATTCAGTGATCGGTCTAATAATTGCTTGTGGTTAAAATTCAAATTCAAATTTTAGTTTTCCTTTCTACCCGTTTTGGTGTTCTTCATACCCTTGTTGTTGTTGTTGTTGCTGTAGTTATTTGTTGTTGCAGCTATCAGTGTGGCAATTGGTGTGCAGAACAGCGCCGATAACCCGTCGGTCGAGCAGTTAGTTGCCGGCATTTACATTTACGTTTACATTCTGCTTTACACGCTTCGTCGAATCGCAACGTGGCAGACAAACGAACAAGTTGCCGGGATGTCTAAACAGTGCACTGGAGCAATGGAGCAGCGATTCAAGCGACTGGCAAGTTCACCCAGTTAGGAGCGAATAGTGGCGAGCGCCAGCAGGCGAGGTCTGTGTGTGTGAGTGTGTGTGTGTGGGGGTTTGATTTGATTATGAATTTAAATTTGTCACACTTGAGCGCTCACCAAAAGGGCATCGCCCGGGTGCCGCATTCAGCGAACTGGCTCACTGACTGAGTGGGCTCTCGGGCCAACTGAGTTGCTGACAGACATGAGTGTGGGTGTGGCTCTCGGTGCGCCATAATGAATGAAAAGTGAGCAAACATTTTGCCATTTGCCGCAATATTGAAAGTATTTGTTCGGCGCAAATTGCGTTATGACTTTGAATGGGTAAATTTTGTGCACATTTGCAATTTTTAATGTTGCGTACACGACCTTCCAGGTTGCTGCTTTGTATTTACTGTAATGGAATTGTGTGTGACATAGTCCCAGCGGAACATTTTTAAGCCAATGAAAAATTAATTTTTGACGAAATTTCTTAATTTCCTGCTTCCATGCCGGCCTGCAGGGCATTGTCGAAGAAATAAAACGAAACGAAATTATATGAAAAGAAAAACATAAAAGAGAAGAGAAGAAATCAGCAGAGGCGGCACAATGAAGTAGCGCCAGAAAGTATGCCACGCATACGTGCACTTGGCACCCAGGCGTCACTGATGGCTTGGCATACACAAAGCAACGTCTCAATCCATTTTACGGCTCAGCAATCAACAATAAAAGCAAACGCGCCGGCAACAACGCAGCTACAGACGCAGACGCAGTCAACAGCGGCACCTACCAGCATCAAAAGGCTGCGCAGAAAAAAATTGGCATACGCACAGGCGCAGCAGAAAATCCAATACATATACAAAAGAAAAAAATAAAAGGAGCTTTTGCGAAAAGGACGAAAACGCTTGAGCGACACAAAACGCTGGTAAGAAAAACGTTGAAGGGATCATTACAGTTTGCTGATTTGCTTCGTTAAACAAAAGGCAAGGCGTACAATGCGATTTAAAGGAAACATATTCAACAACAACAACAACAACAACAACAACAACAACAATGTAATGCTGTAAATTGAATAAACGAAACAACATGCCAAACAGCCAAGTCAGTGAAAATGCGTGCGTGTGTGTGTGTGTGTGTGAGTGAAGCGAGAGGAAAAGCCGAAAGTGAAAGCACAAGCAAAGAGCGAAGAGCAAAGAGAAAAATTGCCGACCAGAAGCGCCCGCAGCCACATACAGACTCGCACTTTAATTTTTCGGGTTTTTGTTTAAACAATCAAAATGCAAATAAAATCAACTGTGAACCCATGAAAGCGACGCAGTGGGACGAAAACGAAGCAGGATTTATATATATGTGGGTGGCACCCAAACGGAATACAAGCACAGGAACCATCTAAATATAGTGGTGACAACAATGGCAGCAACAACAACAACAACTCCACAATTACACAACTTCAAAGCTGGCCACGCAATCAGCCGAACGCACAAAACACGCACAAAACAAAATTGCACGCAAATTTGACGGAATTGCCTAAAGTGCAAAATCTGCTGAGCAGTGCCCGCGCAAAAACAAAATCAAATAGCAATAACAACACTACATATTGCCAGTGCTGGGCCACTAGGAATAGTAGCAACATGTGCGCCTAAAAGAAGGCTTTCGCATTTGATAGATTTTACAAAGTTTTTATGTGAAGAGATTTCATTCTTTGGAATCAAACAAGAAAAATTTAGTCTCTTCTCTATCCAGAACTTACCAGATTTTGTTGAACCCATAAATGCTTTGTATGCGCCAGAAGTGGGCTGTCAGTGTGTATTTACTTTGGATAGGGGACTACAAATCCCTAGAAGAAGGCCTGAACGGCATACAACGGCATTTTTAATCAAACTCGTCTTAAGAATTGTTCAACACATATCAGTTCATTCATTTTTCTCTCTATCTGTGAGTCTTTTATCTCTCTCTCAGTTGAATGAGAGCAACTGACTGGAATCCATAAAAGCGTCCAAGCCTGACGCGTAAAAAAATTAATGCAATGTACAATTTTTTTTCATTCTTTTATTAAAAAGTAGCAGTGCAAGAAAAAAATTTTTTGTTGGCGTGCTCAAAATGGAGGTGGGGGTCCAACGTTGGGCCCAAATTCTAATAGAATTTGTGCCGGCGCACAGTGATTCGTTCCATAGACAAAATTCAAAAAATTTATAGTCTCAGAATTTAATGATTTTGATCTCATTTGAAAGGTAAAACTCCAACTAAGAAAACCCCAAAAAATCGGTGCAAAAAATCAATTAGTGTCTATGCAAATACGGCTCAAAGTTGAAACTTTTAGTCTATTGAGTAAAAAAAATTTAAAAAATACATGGTTACCAAGAAGTTGCATAAACTTTCAATATAGAATAAGAAATGATGTGACCATTTTCGCTTTTAATGTTTTCCCAAAATTTGCAAAGCGTAGGCGTTTACTTCACTTTTAATTCAAAATATTTTTCTAAGTTAAAGATCTGAAAATTGGCAAAACTTAGACGAAAATATCTAAAAAGTATGTGTAAGTAAGTTCCTGGATTTTTTTATTTTAAGAAGCATTCTTTCTTTGTCGGATAGTGTAATTACATCCTCCGATATCTTCCGATCTCAGAAAATAATTCAATTTTAAAAGTGGTCTAAACACCTATTTTACGACAAAATTTCTTGTATTTATGCCTAAAAGTATGCAATTAGCACAAAAAATTATAAAATCTGCAAAAATGCAAAACATACATCTATCATTATCGTTTTTATTGCAAAACCAGAGGGTCCTACAACAATTTCTGTTACTCTTTGGAATAATCAATGTTGACGTTACCGATTAAATGTAAAATCTGAAAAATCTAGCCAACACATTTGGTGCTATAGCGTTCCAAAAATGACGAAATATGCAAAATTAAGCATTGCCAAACTACAACAGTTTAAGAAAAACCAAATGGAGACTTCAATTCAGCAGGCCATGATTAAATAGTATACCAAATTTTATGAAGAACGGGCTACTCCTTCTAATTTTGTCCCGCGGTTGTATGGAGTCGAATCACTGTGCCGCGCCCCAAAAATCATCTGAAAAAATATTGCTATTAGTTATTATGAGAAAATATATGTACCTTCTAAAGTAACCAAAAAAAAAAATAGTTTCTCGAAAATACAAAAATACGCTCCAACCGAAAGAAATGACCTTTTTTCTTAATTTCCCGAAAATGGCGCCGCGGATTTCGCCAAGAACAATGAAATTTTTAGTTACTTTAGAAGTTCTATGTTTCAAAAAGTTGCTGCCCAAATTTTAGATCAGTGGGACCTAAAATTGCCGAGATATTCTACTAGAGAGCTGCATCGGATAACTTTTTACTGCACATGAGAAGTTTGGTGTCGGATACGTATACTTCACTTACTCGATCGCCGTCGAGTATGTATACAGCTCTTACTCGCTCACTTGCTCACGCGTAGAGAAGAGAAGAGAAGCACAGAATTTCGGATAACAACGAGAAGGAAGCCGCGAAAAAGCGGTAGCCGAAAAATCGGAACATGAAAAAATAGGAACATGTAAAAATAGGAACATAATAGCAAAACTTCCGCGAGTATGAGGTACCTTCCTACGGAAGCTCGAGAATTTTTGCAGCTTCAAGGTCAACGGCAGACCAGATATTGCTGCTGCTAATGGCGTTGTGGTTGGACTTGGAATGTTTTTGCTATGTTTATGCAGTAAATTGATTTAAAATCTTAAAATATAGTTATATTATTTATTATAGTTATATTATTAATTTTTCAATATTGATTATAATTAAATATTTTTAAATCTATATAAATCAAAATTATTTATTTATTAATTAATTAAATAATTAATTAATTAATTATTATTTATTACATAATATTATTAATTAATTATTTATTTATTAGTAATTTTATTTATTTATTCATTTATCATCCCGTAATCAAAATTCGAGCGATTATGCGTGGAAGCTGAAATCAATGAACGTTGTGAATGTGGGAAGGGAAAGGTTTTTTATAAATTAATATTTACAATAACATATATTTGTTCATATTATTCATTATAAATAAATAAATAAATATAAAATACAAAAAATTATGCGTCGCGCAATGCGCGCAATGCTTTGCAACATTCCTTTGAAGCACATTCAACTCAAACTTCACAAAGTATTTGCATGCAGTTTCAAATCATTCAATCACATACTCGACACCTTCCGCGAGTATTTATTTGCGGTACCTCATGCAGTTTCAAATCTTCCGACATACTCGACACCTTCCGCGAGTATTTGCGGTACCTCATGCAGTTTCAAATCTTCCGACATACTCGACACCTTCCGCGAGTATTTGCGTAACAATGAAAAGGAAGTCTGCTAGCGTCGAGTAGCAACGAGAAGCTGCTCGCTCAGTGTCGAGTAACAACGTGCAGTTACTCGACAATTTAGAGGATTCTCTTCGGATACGTGTTCCGTTTTTGAAACTGCACGTGATGGCATCGAGTATAAATGGATTTATGCAGCTCTCTATATTCTACTTCCATAATCAAAAACCAGTGTTTCGAAATAATTCGGTTTAAATTTTGCGTTACGGCTTCATGCGGAACGAATTGACCATCAATAAAGCGCTGCTGCAGGGGAACGGGTCATCAGAATTAAAAACCACTTGAGGGGGATATTCTTAAGACCCCCTGGAGTCTATTTCAAACAAAAAAAAATGAAAATTTTGTAAATTTACACGTATTGAAATTTGGAAACCAGAATATAAAAAATTTGAAGCTAAAAAATTATGTTGCATACTCACAAATTCAGAAATCATTTTTTATCCAGGGACATAAATTCAATTAAATGTTTTGCATGGGTCAAAAGGTTTGAATAATTGTTTTGAGAAGTACTAAAAACTTGGCGGAAAGGGTTAAGACCCAAACGAAAAAAAAGACCCAAACGAAAAAAAAACCTCACTTCTGAAATTAACCGCTGTTCACTGATCACCCTGTCTTTAAGTTGATCTGAATGAAGGCAATGCTTCCAAAACGTTTTCTTGTGCCTCCTAAAAGTATGCAATGCCAGAGCAAATCAAACAGATTGTGACATGATCAGTGTGACGCATTTAGCACTTCTTAAGCCACTGTAAAGTTTTTTGCGTAAACCTATAGAAAACTCTCATGTTCTCTCTCAGCTCTAAGTCCACTCTATGGTAGAGTTCTATCGCATAAAAAACTCTACAGTGGATACATAATGTTTGCATGTCCGCTAGAGCTCTTCGTCTGCCCAACGTTCTATCAAACGTGTTTGACAGAGTTTTTCGCTCTATGGCAGAGATAGCGGTATATTTTCGCGAGGGTGCGTGCGTGCTTTTGTGTGAGAAAATTTAAATCGCATCGCAATGGCATGGAAGAAATTGCGCGGAAAAACTGATTCCAATTCGCTCCCAACATTTTTTTTCTTTTTGTTTTTCTTCTTCAAGCATAGAATGGCAGCAGCGACCCGCTTTAGGCAATAAGACATTTTCTTTTATTTTCAATTTTGTAATTAAATGTTTTCCCATGGCCAGACAGCCACCATATCCAAATGAAATCGTTGGTTCACTCAAAAAAATTGTATACGCACGCTCGGTTGAATGACTGCAAAATAAAGTGAAATGTCAAACAATCTTGCTCTACCATGCGACTCTACCGTAGAGAAAAATGTGACTGCAGTGGACACAGTCGGTAGAGTGCATGGTGGAGCTCTACTCAAAATTTCTCCATACCAACTCCACGTAGAGCGGTAGAGTTGTAGAGTTGCGCTGTAGTGGACACACAATAGGTCGATTATCTACGCTCTACGCTCTACACTCTACACTCTACCGAAAAAACTCTATAGTGAACACTTGACTTTAGAATAAATCTAGCCGCTCTTTTTATCACTTATCTTTGAAATTTGAGGCTTAGCTTTGTATTTTTATTTAGTCTTTTCTATTGTCTGACTAGTCTTTTAATTAGCTTTTGTTACTAGTTATTCTTTAACCCTTTTGCTGCGACTGTTACAGAGCTTTTGCAAAAACTGTTTTTTAAATTTTTTGGAGCCTTTTTTGGTTGAGTTTATAATACAAATTATGATACAAATTAATTAAGTTCAAAAATCAAAGCTTCAACTGACACCACTGTACCCGCAGTAGCAAAAGGGTTAAACATTCGTTTCTTTTCTTTTGAAAATTCTCTAAAATTTATGAAATCAAACATGTTTGCTCACACAAAGAAAATTGAATAACTTAATAAATAAATTAATAATTAAATAAAAGAAAATTAATAATTCGGTCGATACAACAATAACTGAAATTCAAAGTGGAGAGCTGTAAATTTTGGGAAAATCTATTCAGGAACATTAATTTTTGAACAGAAGTGAGAAAGTTCAGTAAAGTATTAAATAAAAGTTAATTGTTTCAGTTAGTCAATTTAGCATTAATTTATTTGGTATTATAACTAAATAATGCTTAAGCTGAAATAATTTTCAGTGAAATAAATAACACTAAATAAATAAATAACACAAAATTAATAAATTAAATAAAAATAAATAATAATGATAAAGTGAAATAATAATACTAAATAAATAAATAAAAATAAATAAATAAATAAAAATAATAAATAAATAAAATACTAATAAATAATAATAATAAAACTATTTTCTACCAAAACACTAAACGAATTTAGTTTTGATTTCGAAGAAACGAACTGCTGAACTGAACTGAACCGATCTGAGAGAACTGATGATCTCATAAAGGATAATTTCAATCGAGAAATAATTATATCTGAGATATATATATATATATTGTGAAGTAGTCATAATCAGTTAAAGTTTCCTTAATTTTTTGTGTATTAAAATTTTGATTTACTTTATTTTTATTTTTATTTAATTTATATACAATATACTTGTATTTCAATATAGATTAAGTCTATGACTATTAATTTAAATTGTTAGTGATATTTTTAGCTCTGACCTCCCTTACACTAAATGGCCAAATAAAAACCATCAAGATGAAAGATTAAACTGAAAAGGTAAAACACCTTTTTCCGCATAGCTGCAGCTACCAAAAAGGTTCTTCGTCGTCTGATGTTAAATGACGCAGCAAACCGACCAGCCGGCCACCGGTCTAAAGTGTTGAGTGGCAGCCGTCGTTCATAATTTGATAACTCAAATTCAATGACCGTTTAGGCTCTTTGACAAATGAATGCTCAAACTATTTTCTAGTAGAGGCAACGGGCTGCAGCTTCATGGGCGTTCAACAACAAAAAGGCAAATTCAATTCTTGTTAAATGCCCTTAAAAGCGACACTCAGAAGCTATGTGTAAGTGTGCAAATGGAACGTAAAAAATTTAAATTTTCTATACGTTTTGCAGGTCATTTACCCGCTATGGCTGTTGTCCAGTTGATTAAATTGAATATTCATTTTCATCTTTTAAGTGGAAATTTTCCATATTTACGGAAAATAGCCTAAGGACATTTGTACTAAAATGTCCTGAATTTCAATCAATGCTAAGCGGCTTAAAATGTGATTAAATTTTGCATCCAACATTTGATTTGTACTCAATCAGGTTTGCCATCTTAACGAGACAAGATTGAGAACAAATGATCCGATTTAATTTAAAAGATGACCAAATAATAATCTGCGCATTTAATGGTCGGTCAAACCGCTCATAATTGAAGTCGTATGTCATTTCGAGCAAACCGACAGCAAACTGTCTTTTGGTTCTTGTTCAAAGCAAAACTTGGTACAGTGATTTGGCTTCAACCGGGCTTGTTTTGTTGTAAAATAGCTGTTTGCTGAAATGAAGATAGGCAGTCCTCTACGGTTTGAGAAACACAGTGCCATATTCATAAATTTGTGTCCTATTGGCCTTTTTGCAGGAAAGCCTAGTCAATGAATGCTAAGCGGCTTAAAATTTTAGTTACTTAATTTCGCATTCCACATTTGATTTGTACTCAGTCAGGTTTGCCATCTTAAGCAGAAAAGATTGAGAACAAATGATTCAATTTTATTTAGAAGATGACCAAAGACTAATTCGCGCATGTTATATTCCCAATGCAAATGTTCTACTCAGCTCTACTTACAGCTGTCAAGTCCTAACATACCAAAACGACTTTTTAACTCCTTAAAATTGAATAGTAAAGCATATTTCCTACACGATCTTCAACGAGCGCTACTGAAGCTATTTCGATTCATGTTTTAGATGAACCAAACTTGGAATCTCTAAAATCGACTAAGAGCAGACTGCTTTTTAAGACCAGTCCTAGAATTTCGTCCAGAAAGGACGACTAAGCGACATTCTACATGACTTGGAGTATCCTTCTGCTTTTCACTCAAACAGCTCCGTCAAAAGTTTCAACTGTCAAGGTTTAACTTAATGAACCAGTTACCAGAATTACTAAGTCTTTTGAAGTCCTAAGGACCAAATAAAGAGGCAGATTTCCAATAAAATTTGTAACTTTGAATCTTTGTAACCGAGTAACAACATGCTTTTTCTGAAGAGTAGTCTTAGATTTTGGTCCAGCAAGGACGATTTAGCGGCATACTACATTACCTGATTTTCACGAAAACAATTCCCACAAAAGTTTCAACTGTCAGGGCCCTACTTAATGGGCTAAATCTTTTTACGTCCCTATAACCAAATAGAAAAGTAGATTACTTGCAATAACTTTAGTGAGCTCTTCATAAGCTATTTCGATTCATAATTTCAATGAATGAAAAGTATAAATTCTTCAAATTAATCAACATCAGGTAATCTTTCAAGAACATAATAAAAATTTTTAAGGATCACATAAATTGGATTTTTTAAACAATCGACATTATTTTTTACATTTATTTTGACATTGGTTCGAGAGTGAGTTCGAACTGAACTCCAAGAAAACACAAACAATTTCTGTGCAAAAAATTAATTAGTGTGTTTTTCACAAAAAAATGTAAATACATGTCTTCTGTTTTTTTAGTCTATTGAGTAAAAAAATCGTAAAAATACATGGATAGCAAGAAGTTGCTAAAACTTTCAATATATATTAAGAAATGATGTGGCCATTTTCGCTTTTTATGTTTTCTCAAAACTTACAAATCTGAAGCTTCTATTGCACTTATAATTTAAAATATTTTCTCAAAATTAAAAACCTGAAAATTGGCAAAACTTAGAGAAACAAAAATAATGTGATAGTAAGTTCCTGAATTTTTTGATATTTTAAGAAGCATTCTTTCTTATATAATAATGTAGAATAATGTAATTACGTCCTCCGATTTCATCCGATCTCAGAAAATAATTCAATTTGAAAAGTGGTGTTAACACCAATTTTTCGATAAAATATATTTTATTTATCCCTGAAAGTATGAAATCAACATAAAATATAAAAAAAAAAATTTCAAATGCAAAACATCCATTATTATCATTTTTATTGCAAAACTAAAGGGTCCTCATAAAATTTCTGTTACTCTTTGCAATTACCAATGTTGAAGTAACTGATTAAATTTAAAATCTGAAAAACCAATACAATCTAATACAATTGTTGCTATAGCTTTCCAAAAATTGCGAAAATTACAAATTTAAGTCTCAGGCAGGTTACCTAGCATACCAAATCTTAGGAAGAACAGACAATTCTTTATAATTTTATCCCGCGGCTGTATGAAGTCGAGTCACTGTGCTGTGGTCTTAAGTAGTCATGAACCACTGAACTGTATCTCATTTTAAATTTCTGTGATTCACAGTCCAATTCATTAGAAATAAAACCTCAAACAGACGACTTGAATCTCTCGTTTGCCAAATTACTTCCCAAGACATCTTCCTATTGGAAAGAAAATGTTTAACTTAATTAAATATTCAGACTGTGCCATATTCATGCCAGCTCCATCTACAAACTAGCGCAAACTTAATTAAAATAAAAAGTTGAAAATTAAAATTAAAGTTGAAGCTCTGATCCTTTAAATAATTTTATCATGTTTTATGGCAATTCGAAACTGCGATCCTTTACAGACTATAAACTTACTTTTGAGAGACATAAATACTTAAGTGCGAATAAGTGAGACTAAAAGTCAGAGACCTAAAATAATTATTATCCATATTTTTGAGAATAAAAAAATTGCCCTAATTTAAGAAATTTCTAAAATTATTGCTTTATAATAATTATTCCCAATAAGAAATTTTTTACGTCGCCTATAACTATTATCATGTAATTATTATTTTTGAGTTGCATAATAACTATTATAAGTAACAAATATATTTTTCGTTGTCGATAATTATTATTTTGGGATTTTTGTTTTTTACATTGCTTCATAACTTTTATTTATGACTTTTCTTATTTACGTTACCGATAACTATTATTTTGAGACATATTTTTTTTTACGTTGCTTCATAACTTTTATTTATGATTTTTATTTAATTTACGTTGCCGATAACTATTATTTTGAAAAACAAATTTTTTACGTTGAATTACTACATTTTTGGATATGAATTAATTTTTAATTGTTCTAAATTGGCAAACGCAAATTAACTGTAGAAACCTAATTTCCACCCACAACTAAACAATTAAAAATCAATTCATACTCAAAATGTGGCAAGGCAACGTAAATAAAAAAAATTTTTTTCATAAAAGTTATGAGGCAACGTAAAAAAAATTGTCATTCAAATAATAGTTATCGGCAACGTAAATAACAAAAAAATCAAAAATAAAAGTTATGAAGCAACTTAAAAAAAATTTTCTCAGAATAATAGTTATCGGTAACGTAAATAAAAAAAGTCATAAATAAAAGTTATGAAGCAACGTAAATAAAAAAAATCCCAAAAAAATAATTATCGAGAATGAACAGATTATTTATTTTTCATAACAGTTATTATGCAATGTAAAAATTAATTGTCACAAATAATAATTATAATCAACAAATAAAATTGATGTTGCATTGTAATAGTTACATTGCAATTAATTTCTTAAAAAACTTATAATAGTTAAGTCCCTGCTAAAAGTGCATTGCACTTAGCCAATGCCGAATGCCAACGAACAAATATTATTTATATTTGCGGTGATGAAAACCACTTCCTACGATTTCCATGTAAATGTCACATGTCTCAATTTATTGATTTATATGTTGAAAGTAGGTAAACAAAAATCTCATACAATTTGTCTGTAGTGAGTGCAATAAAAATGTTTTCTTAAGTACGTACAAGTACAACAATGGGCCAACATGCAAAAGCATCGAACCGGGCGAACCAACAAGTTGGCAAATATGCAACGCTCGCTAAAAGTCCACAGTAAATAGAGAGAGTCAAAGATAGAGAGAGATAAACCAAGAGCGATTATAGAGAGACACAAAAAGTAGAGAGTAAGCAACATGAGCGCAACTGAACGAGAGTGCAAGCGTTCCCCAAGTTGATAAGCCAACTAGCGCCAAGGCAAGGCCCAGCAAGGGGGCCGCAAGGTGGCGAGGGGCGCCAATTGTCGCTGATCTTGCCGCCAATAAGTATCTCGCAGCTGCCGAAAGTGTGGATCGCACAGTTGCAAGCGAACGCGCAACTGAAAAAGACGTTGAAGCGAGTGCGTGATTTTTGTTGTTGCCGGGATTGTTGTGTCTTGTCCGTCGAGCGTCGGTTGTTGTCAGTCTGTATGCAGCTGGCATTGGTGCGCTTTCTTGTTGGCCAACAAGAAAAATTAAAGAAAATTGCTAAAATCAAATTCAAGTGAAATAATTAAATTTGGCCAACTTGAGACGGCTGTAGCAACTACCATTACAACAACAATAAGTTTGAATTGGTCAATACCACATAACAAAAACGCAAAGCGACGCCGTGTGAAGAGCGACGAACCAACCAAACAACCAACCAACCGACAACTGCCTGCCACCAACAACAACAACAACAGCAGCAGCAGCAACAAGTTGTGATTGTGCAAGCAGTGAATCGAACGAGTGCAACAACAACAACATCCATACCCATAATTATGTGCTGCATGTATAACAAACAACAACAACAACAAATTGCATTAGGTAAATGGCCTTTTGGCAAAATGTTGGCAGAATTTGTACATTGTTGACAACGAAAACGGTGATTTATTGATACAAAATTGGTGCGGCTGTGCTTTGCACATTTTGTCAAATATTTGACACTCACACAAAGGGTGAGCTGAAAAAAGAGCTTTTTTAATGGTTAAACTTTGCAACAACAACAAATCGCTGACTGCGTGCATTGCATTCGAATTGATTTGTATTAGCAATTAATTCTGCCTCTCCATCTCCTTTGCTTCCCTTCACTAATTGACTGCAATATTCACCACTTGAGGGGTTTAATAGGCATTTTACGTCAAGCGGCAAGTAGAAAGCAAATTTTTAGCATTTTTACTTTGAGCGAAGTGTTGATGAAAGATTTGTTCGTAGTAATTTTAGCATTAAAATTCAAAACCTTAGTAAATATTTAAGTTAAGAAATCATTTGAAGCGATCTGATCCCTCAGTGTTATACCAATATTGTTGTTTTTATTTTTGAACTCAGACTTTTTGAACTGGCCATCAGTTTAAGATAGGTTTTGCCGAATCCAAACACCGGACTTGCCCCTAAGAATCTTCCCTTTCCACTTTCAATACAATAATGGCGCCCATGCTCTGTTATAAAGACCACTAAAACCCTTTGTTGGGTACTGAAATAGTTGAGTTCTTCATAAAATTCTTTTAGAACAATTTTCAATGTGTAGAATTCAATGTTTAGAATTGCAAATTGCGTCTTTTGCTCAAATTGTTAGACATTTTTAATTATGTAAAATGTTCGCCCTCTTCAACGCTCAGCGATAATTGTTTGCATTACACTTTTGCTGCAAATAAAATACACCACAACAATTAATGGAAATAAATGTGCTGATTAATTGGCAATGCAATGAATGCTTCTCAGAAACGCTACAACGTGAGTTACAAGTTAGATGACAACTTGCTGGCACTTGGCGATAAATTCACTAGCCGGCAGCTAACAAATTGTCACTCTTAACCCTATAGGGGGGTGCAGAAAAACTTCTTTACCCGTGTGATGAGGTACCCGGGTACCCCAGTACAAATTGTATGAAAATTTCTAAATTTTTGTTCGCAATGTACAAAATTTTGCCGTGTCTGCTAAGTTTTAAAGCTCTCAGTAATATAAAAGTATACATAAAAGGTATTTTATGATTCGATATTAAAGTGATTTGGGTACACGGGTACCCCGTCACACACATACTGGTTAAATAGGTTTCACTTTCGTTTTGCATTTGTGCAATTTTTTTAATTTTTAATGCTGCTTTTACAGATAAATAAAATTAATTTTATCGAAAAATAGGTATTTAGACCACTTTTCACATTGAATTCTTTTCTGAGATCGGAAGAATTCGAGGATGTGTTTATATTATTCGATAAAGAAAGAATGCTTCTTAAAATATTAAAAAATTCAGGAACATACTTTCAGACAATTTTTAAATATTTTCCTCTAAGTTTTGCCAATTTTCAGGTTTTTGATTTTCAGAAACTATTTTAAACTAAAATTGAAATGGAAGCCTCAGCTTACCAAATTTGAGAAAACATGAATAGCAAAAATGCCCACATCAATTCTTAATTTATATTATAAGTTTTAGCAAATTCTGGCTATCCATGTATTTTTACAAGTTTTTGTACTCAATAGACTAAAAAACAGAAAACATGTATTTACATTTTTTTGTGAAAAAATATTTCGACTTTGAACAGCAACAGTGCAAAAAATTAATTAGTGTGTGTGCAAAACAACTAATTAATTTTTTGCATAGATTTTTTGGGGGTTTCTTAGTTGGGGTTTTACCTTTCGAATGACTTTAAAATCGTTAAATTATAATACTACATTTTTTTGAATTTAGTCTATGGAACGAATCACTGTGCAATGAACTGAATGAAATTATTCTGCAGTTAATCCATTGCGGTTAGTTTGTTGCATTGTTTAGGACTGAAGGATACAATGTCTGTTTTCAATGTGAAATGTGACATCAAGACTTCATTGTCTCTTCCCCACTGACCTTAAAGCAAACTCTGGTCTAAAGTTCGATAACGAAGGGTTTGTTCAGTAAAAGTGGAACCTTCACTCGGACTCTTGTAGGTTCCAAAGACTCAGGTAGAACTTAATTTAATAAATAAATAATGCTAACCATAATCTCATTCAATCTGTAATCTTTGATCTCGTCTCTGGTGTTATTGATTGGCCTTGTCTTCTCGACCAAATCTAGTTTAAAGCAAACTCTGGTCTAAAGTTCGATAACGAAGGGTTTGTGCAGTAAAAGTGGAACCTTCACTCGGACTCTTGTAGGTTCCAAAGACTCAGGTAGAACTTAATTTAATAAATCAATAATGCTAACCATAATCTCATTCAATCTGTAATGCTTGTTTTTGATCTCGTCTGTGGTGTTATTGATTGGCCTTGTCTTCTCGACCAAATCTAGTTTAATGTGTCCTGTAAAATACTGCGTTGGTCTTCAGTTTTTTGTGTAAAAACAGTTAAAACCATCTGTTTTAAAAACTATCTTCTTGCAGCGCCAATAATTAGGACCATGTCTGATTTTGTCAAGCTTTCTAAATCAGTTGGGTTGGATCTGTCTTTCAAGAGATCGATCTTCAAGGCAACTCGACATAGTATATCTCAAGTCACCTTAGTAATTTTTTTCCATTTATTTTATAATTATTTTTATTATTCTCGACATAGTAAATCTCAAGTCAGCTTAGTAATTTTTATTCCATTTATTTATTAATTTGTATTCAATTTATTTTATAAATATTTTTATTATTATTTAATTCTTTATGATAATTTATTATTTTTTTTTACTTAATCGTATGTATTTTGTATATATTTTTTTAAACTTCTTGTAAATGCTAATAAGTAAGATTCTGATTTGTTTGACTTAATTGTTAAAAAAATAAACTAAACTAAAGTAAACTAAACTAATAGTAATAGTAATAAAAATAAACAAACGCACGACACAAAAAATACAAAAAAACCCCAAAACAAATAAGTACTGTGTAACAACAACAAATAAGTACTTTGCACTTTCGCATATTAGGCAAACAATTAAAATGCAAATGAATTTTCTAAATGACACACACAAAAATTACGCCAGACGGAATGTTTGCGTTGGCTTGAACAAAAAAAAAACAGCAAAACGGAACCAAAAAAGTAAGAACTTTCAGCAGAAAGTATGGGCACCTCGGCGTAAAACCAAACAAAAAAAGTTCCAAAAACTTTGCTCGGTTGCTGTGATTTTTTGTTGCTTACTATTAAAGGTTTGTGTGCTTTCTGTTGGCACCGCAATGAATCAAGCAACTACTTTTTTCATACCTGCGCGCGCGTCTGCCTGTCGTGTCGCAAAATATCGGTGTCCCCCCTCCAAGCCGGGCTTACTTAACGACTAGTTCGCGCTCGCTACTTTTTTTCCGCTGGCATTAATAAAAGTGTCAGCAATTTTAGGCACCGGCGGCGTCTGAGATGTCGCGCGGAGGGCGTCGCGGCGTATTTCATTATAGTGAATGGATTATTGTTTGCCTATATTTGCATACAATGTCGTGATACAGACAAATATAAACACACACAAAATTGTGTACACAATGTTCTTAACTTGTTTAATGTTGACATTTGAACTTTGAATTGATTGTTTATTTTTTTTGTTGTTTCCTTTTTTTGTAAAATCACTTTAGTATAGAATGTTTGAAAAATTTCTAAGTTGCGTAATCTTTTGACAATGTTTAGATAGTTGTTTTGCATGAAAATTACAGTGCAAATATTTTCCATATGGGAATTTTATGGAATTTACGAAAGCTGGGAGAGACGATTTTCAGAAGCTTCTCTTGACGCAATGTTTCACCAACAAAATCACAGCAACAGTTGGTAATTATTTCACGTCAGGTCCCGACTATAAAGTGGATGCATACGAACCTCTCAACCAACCTCTCCCGGAGCTTCAAGCGAGTCACTTTTGATGTGTGTGGCCTGGCGTTGCCTGATGAAACACAATTCCTCCCCTATTGGCCACTTTTGAACGATTGTTTCCTACTATTGTTAACTATTATTGTAAGGGAGCATACATGTAGTACATGATTCCCTTTCAATCTCAGTAAATATTAATGAATCAATAATGGCGCCAACTCACCGCCATTCGACTACAACCGTTTTCCAGTGATCCACTTCCACTTTTCATCACCTGTCACCATCCGCTTTCGACATGAGTCATTTCTGTTAGGATTCGTAGATGGAAATTCGGTGTATGAGGTTTTTTGCGTTAACTCCTGTGGCACCCATACATCGAGCTTCCTTTTGTATGCAGCCTCATTCAAGTGGCTCGAAACAGTTCTGTTTTCGCCTTTATCGAAGAAAAATTGGCATGTTTTCTCTGCTCTGCTTACGTCCATCTTTGACGCGCGCTCAAACAAAACTGAGTGAGGTGATCGGAAAATGGTCTGAAAAGGTTTTTTAACACGAATTCTTATCTATCTAACGCCATCTAACATAATCCGATCGCACATATATAACGCGAGATATAGATTACTGAAAGGAACTTTTGGATAAATTATGAATTTATTTTTACTAAAACTTATCTATATACATTTTTCTCCTGACTGACTGACTGATTGATTGACTGACTGACTGTCTGGTTGATTGATTGATTATTATCGCCCAGTTGAAACCGCTAAAGCTATAAACACGAAATTTGAACTGTATGAACATCTTGAAAAATGGACCACCGCTAAGATGGGATTTTTGGAAATTCTAAGTCTGAAAGGGCCAAGGGTTAAGGTGGGTAAATTTGTTGTATGAAGAAACATGATTTAAGGAGCCTTTTGATTTCAAACTTGGTGAAAAGAAAATCAAAATCTGACGGATTCAACAAAGGGTTAAAGTTTGTTTAGAGAAATTGGAAAGCACATGAATTAATAGGTCCATTGATTTCAAATTGGTAAAAACACTTTAAAAATAAGTTGATACGTATTTCTCATTTTTTTTTAAATCGAAATCTGACAAAGTAACAAAGTACTTAATTGTTAAAATTTTGTATGGAAACATTTGATTTTATGGGTTTTTTTGACTTCAAATTTAGTAATAACACTTCAAACGAGAAATAATTCGATACGTGTTTTTAATTTTTTTGAAAATATAAATCTAACAGGGTGAATCAAGAGTTAAAAGTTGGTATAGAAAAACATAATTTTTTGGGTTTTTGACTTCAAACTTAGTAAAAGTAGATACTTCAAACAAGAAATAATTCGACACGTGTTTTTTATTTTTTCGAAAATCGAAACCTAACAAGTCAATGATGAGTTAAAAGTTTACTTAGAGAAATTTAATAGCACATGAATTAATAGGTCCATTGACTTCAAAATTGGTAAAAGCAAATTAAATTAAAAATAATTTGATACGTGTTTCTCATTTTTGGAAAATCGAAATCTAACAAAGTAAACCAATTGTTAAAGTTTGTATGGAAGTACACGATTTAATGAGTTTTTGGATTTCAAACTTAGTAAAAGTACTTCAAACAAGAAATAGTTCGATACGTGTTTTTAATTTTTTTGAAAATAGAAATCTAACAGGGTGAATCAAGAGTCAAAAGTTGGTATAGAAAAACATAATTTTATGGGTTTTTCGACTTCAAACTTAGTAAAAGTACTTCAAACAAGAAATAATTCGACACGTTTTTTTTATTTTTTCGAAAATCGAAACCTAACGAGTCAATGATGAGTTAAAAGTATATTTAGAAAAATTGGAAAGCACATTAATTGAATTAATAGTTCCATTGACTTCAAAATTGGTAAAAATACTTCAAATAAAAAATTATTCAACACGTATTTTTAATTTTTTCGAAAATCGAAACCTAACGAGGTAAATCAAGGGTTAAAAGTTGGCATGGAAAAACACGATTTAATGAGTTTTTCGGCTTTAAGCTCCAAATGATAAATAAACCGACACGTATTTTTAATTTTTTCGTAAATCAAAATCTGACGAGGTCAACAATGAGTTAAGAATTTGTACGAAGAACTATGCTTTAATGGGTCTATTGACTTCAAATATGATGAAAGCACTTCAAATAAAAAACTTGACCTTTGGCAACCCTTTAGATGTTTTAATGTTTCGGAAAAACTAAACAGCCTCTCACTACACTCAAACATAAATTAAACGCTGCACTCAATTTTTCATAAATTGACTTTTGTTGTTTGTTTCTGGTTCAATGAAATTTATGCCCTTGAAATATTTCTTCGGGTAATTGAAATTTCGCATAAATTTTGTCAGTTTATGCGTTAACCAACAATAAACAAGGCACATTTTTATCAAATAACAACAACAACAACACCAACACCAATACTGACACTGTGACTTGTGTGCGTCGCGCTGGGCACTTTTGGGAATAGGAAAATTAGCCAACATGCAGCGAACAGCAACGAAATCAAATACACAGACGCGTCAATTTAAGGTCAACCAACGCACACGAGCCAACGCAACAACAACAACAACAATGACAACGCATGAAAAAGCATCAACGAAATTACGAAAACAATAAATCTTATTGACAAACAAAACAAAACAAAACACACACAAAATGTGTCTCTTGCAAAAATGCAAATGTATTTTTTTTGTTTTTTTTTTTAACGCGCTGAAGCGACCTGGCACTGGCAACGACTGTCAACTGCAGAGATAAAGACAGAGACAGCATGCTTAGTAGCCAAATTAACAAACATAGAAAATTAAAAATAAAATAAGACATGCCATGCTGCTCTGTGATTGCGGCATAAACAAAAATTCGCTTTGTTTTTTTCATTAATTTTATATTTTTTTCTTTTTGTTTTTGCTTTGCGGTAAAGCAAATTGCGTGATGTGTGATTTTGACGTTTGCGTGTACTTTGCGCGATATGTAGAAGAATTTGAAATATTTGTGGGAAACAAAAACCCAATCACACAAGCTTACATATGCATGCATATGTGTCTACATAAGGTATGTATCTATGTATTTATGTAGGGATTTCATTTCGACGGGAGGGAGGTTTTGCCTACAAATTTTGAGCCCAATGCCATTTGGAACCAAATTTAGGGAGAGCGGTTTGAGCCCCCCCCCCCCCCCCCTGTGTGCGCCAGTGTATATGTATGTATATAGTGTCTGCTGAAGAATTGTCCAAATAGACGCATACGGCCACGCAACAGACACTAAAATCTAAGATAATCACAATTAGTGAGAAAACGTGTCGTTGCGGCACTTCTCACCCAAGCAATGAGCACGTTTGGCGCGTTTGCGGCGACCGAACCGTAACTCTACACGTGCGTCTGCACGAAATTGTTGTTGTTTTTTGATTTTTTTTAATTTCTGTTTCGCTAAGATTACAAGTGAGAACTGGTTTTGGCAAAATTTCGTCATTTCAAAACCGAAATTGGACATTTTACTATGGAAATTGGATATTTTACTACCTTTAGCTGTGTCTATCGATAGACTCACACACACACACATAGAATGTGAACACTAGAATAGCCAAATGGATGATTTGCACTATTTTAAAGTGTATGAAATTTCAGCGTTACATCTCTTCTGAATGACCTTCAAGAAAATAATACGCCATTGAAATGTAAAAATAGCAACCAAAGTTAATTGGCAGCTGTGGCAAATTGGTTGCTTCCTTGAACCAGCAATCAAATGAGTTGAGTCTCGGCCCACAGCAAATAACGAAAAGTTCACTTTAAGTTCAAAAGTCATCAGGTGGTAGAAAAAAGCTGCAAGCAAAATAATTGCTTATAGTACGAATGCATCAATTTGCTAATTATTTCCACTTTTGAGGCTACAAAGTTTGAAACTTTGAGAGAGTATGATAGTTTTACTTGAAAGAAATTTATACAAATTCTTTTTTTTTTAAATATTGTCCATTGTTAGCTACGATTGTTCAACATGTTTAAGGCAACGAAAAGATTCAACGTTCAAAAAATCGTTCGTCTTTTGAGGCAATTCAAAAATGCATCCAATTTTTGGCTTCTTCAACAGAAGTGAAGTGTTACCAAGTGGGCCAAGTGGTAGGGGGAAGAAACAATGCCTAGTGGGGGCTTCTTTACAAGAAGTAAAATACTGCTCGACTAGTCCATGAGTCATCGAACGGAACAAGTGGCAGTTGGAAGGCGCAATGTCTGTTCAATATGGCAGGTGGGATAAGACATCCCTCTAAAGCGTCTCCAAGTAGTCTTGGCAACTTTTGCAACATGTCCTGAACATTTGACCTGCAGAAAGCGCAGTACTACTCCTAAATTTTGTTTTGTTGGTTGGTTGACACAAAGTCACTGAATAATTTTTATTGATGACTTAAAAAATCAAAGTCACGCAATGATTTTTATTGATGACTTAAAAATGAAAGTCAATGACTGATTTTTATTGATGACTTTTTTAAAAATAAAAGTCACCAATAATTCTTATCATAGGACAACTAAAATAAAAATCGAAAAAACTGTTATTTGTAGACTTATAGGAAAAAAAACGGAACAATTTCAGTGTCACTCAAATGTATAGCATTTGAGTTGGTTGAGAGAGAACAAAATTCATGCTCTCCTATATCTCTAGTACTCTCTGCCTTTGACTCTCGATCACAGTTGCCACTCAACTAAAATTTGTTGTACCAACATTTTCTTAAAGAGACTCAAAATGGGAACGAAATGACAATTTTTTAATACCAAAAATAAAAACCCAATTTTTATATCGAAATTTGTACCGATTGCTCTCAAAACTTTAATTTTTTTTTATATTTTGCTTACACTTATGTTATATAAAAAAGATCAAAATTAATAAAAAGCGACCCATAAGGCCCAAGTGAAATAAAAAGGCCAAGTGAACAATTTCGTAACAATTTAAAATCTACTTTGCAGCTTCGCTTGAGCCCCAATCTACTAAAATTTTTTCTGAAGCAAAATGTTCAAAAAATTATATGGCAGCACCAATTATTAAAAAAGATTACAAAAAAAGAGTTCTGTTTTATAAGTTTTAAAATATAAAATAAAATATATATAAATATAGAATAAAATAAAATACTTTTATATGATAAGAAAAATCTTTTTTTTATTGTAGCGCAAATTCAAAAGTTCAATACGCCAAGTTTGCAGCTGTCACCACGATTTTGATATTCTACTCTCTAATACTGTCGATAGTTGACGGAGAAGCTCACTGAGTGGTGAGAATTCCACGATTTTTTTTTGTTTAAATATTCTTTTAAAAAAAATATTTATATTTAGTTATATAGTTTATTTAAATATTCTTAAAAAAAATTGTCTTCTGCTATTATATCTAAGTTCAGTAGATTTTTTTATTTCGAACGAGTTAACACATGAAACAAAAGTTTTAAAAATTCTATAAATATGTTTGTGTCCTCAAGATCTTCCCACATTGGGGATTTTTCTAGTGCTTCAATTAGCTCATCTGGTAGCACTGTACCTCAGCATAATTTAGCATAACTAGCCGACATTATCAGCTCTTGATCTGCTGAGCACTTGTTGGCTGTGCTCACAGTCTGCCTCTCTGTCTGTCAATTTTTATAGAATTAGCCGCCGTTTGTTGTGCGTTCAATATTTTCTTTTTTAACCTCAATTTTTGGACATTGCAATTTTTGTTTTGCTACCATTTGCATATTTGTTTTCATTTATTGTTTTTCTGTTTTTTGTTTGACTTTGGCTTTTTTGTTTGTCTTGTGACGTTGCCGTAATGAAGTGGGCGCACAAAAACGGTACACAAACAAAATTGCTGCACTTATTTTGTAACATTTTTTTCTGTTTCTGTTGCTTCATTTTCCTGTTTTGATTTTTTTTGTTTTGTATTTTGTTTTGATTCACAATCAACAACTTCGCTTTAGCAGTGCACGACGAATTACTTCTTTCACTCGGTTTCAGCACTGAAGGCAGTTACAGTTACATTGAAAAGTGAGCGTAGCGCCAGCGAATCTCAAAGGTGACCCACTTATATATTTACGTCACGTCAGGCGAGTTGTTTGTATGATTTTTGTTGTTTCATTGTTGTGCGATGGCAAAAGAGCTTTATGAAAAAATTTATAATCAAACCATTTCAGTGGCATAAAAATGACTAAAGGTTTGGAGTTTAAAACGAGAAATGTTCGTAATGGTGCATGACGACTTTGGCGGTCAGTCAGAAACGTGCAACCAGAAACACAAAATCTAACAGCTTGACTCAGCTGGGCTCAATTACCACGAAATTTTTGTTGCTGAGAATGTTTGACTAAGTGCTTTCTTTCATTGGAATACTAGAAAATATTTTCTATTGCACTTTTCCACAGAAAATTCATTAATATTGGCGCCCTTGATCGCATATGGAACATACCACAATATAAACATTTCCTTTCAAGTATTTGCAAAATTTTCATCAAATAAAACCGTTTGAATAGACATTTTCTATTTAATAATAATTATAATTATTGCAAATTCCAATAAAAGTATTCGCCGGAAAATGTATATTGAATGATATTCGCTCACTGATAAGACAAATATGTACGTGCAAGTGGGAAAAAAGCATTCACAAAAACGCCCTTTAATTGCCATAAATTCAAATTGCAACTTGAAAATAATTGCCAACAAGCAATCAGAGGAATTGCAAATGATTATGGAAATTTTACTGAAACGCAGAGCAAATTTCCGTATTATGTCATGACAGACTAATCGATGCTTTGCTAATCTTACAACAGCCAAACCATTACAATTCATTTTTTCTCTCTGAATTCGCATTTGCTGAAAACAAATATGCTTTTAATACCTTTAGCAGTGTTTGTGTGAGTGCGTCAAATTCCAATATTTTTTGCGTTTCATAATCGTAGGTTTCCGCCTGTATAAAGTAGCTTTAATGGGATATTTACTTTCTGTGTGCTATTGAAAAAGATTTGAGATTTGTTTGCTGATTGCAATTCAATATGGCATTCTAAAATATTGTGTTATTAATTTTTCTTTAGTTAATTTGTTTACATACACTTGGTCGATGTTCTGACAGGACACAAAGTATATGATGGCACTGATATATTCAGTGAAACGGACTCTGAACAAATTCTTTTAGTTTTAATCTTAGTCTTAGTCTTAGTCTTAGTTTTAGGCTTAGTCTTAGGCTTAGTCTTAGGCTTAGTCTTAGTCTTAGTCTTAGTCTTAGTCTTAGTCTTAGTCTTAGGCTTAGTCTTAGGCTTAGTCTTAGTCTTAGTCTTAGTTTTAGTCTTAGTCTTAGTCTTAGTCTTAGTCTTAGTCTTAGTCTTAGTCTTAGTCTTAGTCTTAGTCTTAGTCTTAGTCTTAGTCTTAGTCTTAGTCTTAGTCTTAGTCTTAGTCTTAGTCTTAGTCTTAGTCTTAGTCTTAGTCTTAGTCTTAGTCTTAGTCTTAGTCTTAGTCTTAGTCTTAGTCTTAGTCTTAGTCTTAGTCTTAGTCTTAGTCTTAGTCTTAGTCTTAGTCTTAGTCTTAGTCTTAGTCTTAGTCTTAGTCTTAGTCTTAGTCTTAGTCTTAGTCTTAGTCTTAGTCTTAGTCTTAGTCTTAGTCTTAGTCTTAGTCTTAGTCTTAGTCTTAGTCTTAGTCTTAGTCTTAGTCTTAGTCTTAGTCTTAGTCTTAGTCTTAGTCTTAGTCTTAGTCTTAGTCTTAGTCTTAGTCTTAGTCTTAGTCTTAGTCTTAGTCTTAGTCTTAGTCTTAGTCTTAGTCTTAGTCTTAGTCTTAGTCTTAGTCTTAGTCTTAGTCTTAGTCTTAGTCTTAGTCTTAGTCTTAGCCCGAGTCTTTCTCGATTATATCTACAAGTATATATAACTCTTCGCAATTCTAAGCAAATTTTTAAGGGTCACTGAAAAAACTAACGACCAGATTTTTAGAAAGTTACATGTGATGGTTTTCTTGGTTCTTTAGCTCTTCCCTTCATTCCCATTTTATGTTTGGAGTTTTAATTTCAAAATGTTAAACCTTGTAATACCATTACACAAAAATTCTTGAAAGTAACAAGAAATGTTGAACATATTGAGTTACGACTGAAATTGTGTACTGAAGATAACCCTGCAGGTTTTGAAGATGCCGCCTTATAGGGTCTAAACTAAATATGATGTGAGACATGGACAGACAGACAGACATTGTCATTAGCTTTCTGTTTAAAGTGAAATTTGGCCCTCCATATGTTCTCGACCTCATAGAAGCCACAACTTCATTCAAGTTTACTGCCAGGTGGACACAAACATTCTATAGACTTTTATTCCGATATTCTCGAGTATATCATTCAACTGTCATATCTTGGGTTGAAGTCAAGTTATTACGTTGTTCTTTTTTACAAGTTCTTTTTTGCACTCAGTTATCTTCCTCTGAAAGCAGCCTCATTCAACTCGCATGGCTCAAATTCAGCTCTTCATAGTATACACCACTCAAGTTTAAAGTTTAAATTTTTGCTAAAGTGATAAAAGACTGCAAGCAAAGAGTGCAAATCTGTTTACATACATCAGTAATACTTATATTTGTTGTACTAACATATGCAACACTTTGGGCTGAGCGCTGCTTAAACATAGATTAAGTACTCGTATCATAAAACCTAACCTTGCTACACCATAACTCAAGTACCAACATAAGTGAAGTCAATGAACGAAATATGCAGAAAATGTTTACTTATACTTGAGATCAAATGTTGATAAATCTTAATAATTGTCATCATTCAATGGTAAAAGGTTTTAGGCATACACACCATGAGCTTTCCTAGTTTGGAAGACTTGAAAACTTCCAACGATTGAAGGGGTAGAACTTTCTGCCTTAGAAGTTTTTTACCTTGAATATAAATCTTCGAATGTTAGGTTTCAATGTGAAACTTTAGTGAGTAAATGCCTACGAATACGAGTACTAAAAGGTGATTATAGAAGAGTTGATGTTATTGGATTCGGGGCCATAAAGTATTTTTCGAAAATAAAGTCAGATGTAGGCAGAATTTTGAGATATGTTAACTTGGATCTGTAAGGCCCCACAGTTATTTTGTATTTAAACACTTACAAATGTAGCTTAGCAAAATGTTTCAAACGTCTTAACCTTCGCCTTACCAAAGAATTTTTTGTACGTCGTTTACCAATACCCACCCAGGTGACCTCAGTATGTTTTGTATAGGTATATGGCAAATGTAAGTCGGAATCCTCACTTTTCTGTATTACGCCTACTCTGTTTTGCTACTATTTACAATTTAAATTTGAATTTTTGAATAAAATTTACAAATGCGCCAGCTCAAGTGTGACATGTCAATAAGTTTGATTAATCAGTTCATCTGGTGTTGTTGATTTGAAAAGTTCAGTGTGAAAAAAACGAATAACAATGATTAGTGGAAACGAATTTCGATATTTGTCTGCCGCCGCTGTTTCAAGGTACGCATATATAGATATATAAATTTTTTTGCTTAACATTATCATATAACATGTGTAATTTTGGTCAAAGGTTGTCATTTGAAGAAAGGGAAGCATATTTTGAAAATTTAATTGATGCTGATTCCGAGTCGGGTGAAGAACAACAATGGTTTGATGAAGACGACGGCGATGAGGATTATTTACCTAATTTGGTGAACGTTGATTCCGATGTTGAGGAAGAGAAAGCTGAAATAGAGGTAAACGACGTAAGTGACTCTGACGAAGAAGATGAATCGGACACTGATAAATTGGTAACTTCCTCTGGCGATAGTCCGTTTTTCGGTACCAAAGATGGAGTAAAGTGGTATAAACAACCTCCACCAATGAACCGCCATAAAGCGCTTAATATAATTAGGGAGAAAGCGTTCATAGGGCCTAATCCTATTACAAAACATTTGTCCAAAGTTGATACATTCAATTGTATCTTTAGTGTCGCTATGAAAGATATTATATGTAGATACTCCAACAAAAAAGCCGACGCTACGTACAAACAGTGGAATACAAACAACCCAGACAAACCACCGCGCACTTGGGATCACATTACAGAAATCGAATTATCAGCTTTTATGGGAGTTTTGCTTGTTATGGGCTGTCATAAATCAAATCAGGAATCATTAACAGAGCTTTGGAAAAAAAATGCATATCCATTGTACCGCGCGACCATGGCCCGAAACAGATTCTTCGATATTCTGCGATTTTTACGATTCGATTGGCATGCTACCAGAGCCGCTCGACAAAAAGAAGACAAAGCTGCACCTATAAGGGATGTGTTTGACATGCTAAACTCCAATTTGAGAACCTATTATAGGCCGCACGAATCTATTACGGTGGATGAGCAGCTGTTTGGGTATAGGGGCCGTACTCGGTTCACCCAATATATGCCGTCTAAGCCTGCCAAGTACGGCATTAAAATCTGGTGGGCCTGTGATTCAGCCACCTACTATCCACTGCATGGACAAATTTACACTGGGAAAGTTAACAACATTCGAGACGTTAACCAAGGTGAGCGTGTTGTGAAAGATTTGGTCAGTATATACAGAGGGTCAGGAAGAAACGTTACCATGGATAACTTCTTCACAACATTGTCATTGGCCAAAGAGCTAGCAAATTGGAACATGTCGATTGTAGGCACAGTTAAAAAAACAAGAGGTATGTTCCTAACGAGTTCAAACCATTACGAACCAGAGAAGTCACATCAAGCTTATTTGGCTTTACTGAAAATGTGACCATGTGTTCTTACGTCCCAGCTAAAAACAAGTCCGTCGTTTTGTTGTCTACAATGCACAGAAATGATGCTGTATCTGGCCCAGACAAAAAACCAGAAATAATATTATATTATAATCAGACCAAAGGTGGCGTGGACACAATGGATAAAATGCTGTCCCAATATTCAACCAAAAGAGCCACATTGCGCTGGCCTATGGCAACGTTTTACAATATTTTGGATACTGCCGCGCTTGCTGCTTTTATTATATACAAGGAGAACAACACAGGGCAGTCTATGAAGCGATCACAAAGGCGGCAGTTCCTTGAGCACCTGGGTGAAGATCTCTGTCTGCCTATAATTTTGAATAGATCTAAAAATCAAAATGTGGTTGGAAGATTTCAAATCAGAACAGCTATTGAGTGCATATTAGGTATGTATTTTTGGAGTTTGTTTTACCAACAATACAATGTTTTCCCCAAATAATTCTGTTTTTTTTTAAAGGGAACCCCGTTACCGGAACTTGCGTGGATGAGGAGTTTCAGGCAGATGTTAAACATGAACGGGACGCAACTGGTCGCATAAAGCTCAAGGGTAAATGCTACATTTGCCATACAGCCAGGCAAAAGCGGAATACACGCCAAATTTGCATGAAATGCAAGAAGCCCACTTGTGCAGAACACAGCGTCTGCCAAACTAAATGAAAATTGCCATCTCAATCCATCCACACCATCATACCAATAATATTTATTTATTAAAAAAGAATTAAAAAAAGAACAAACACTTCAAATAAAATGCGTGCAAACTTTTTAAAACCACTTTTTCCCCTTTTCTAAGGCAAGTTAATAAGAATATTTGACTAGGGTCACCCGGGTGGGTATTGGTAAACGATGAATATAAAATGACAAATTTCATGTTTAATCATGAAAAATATTTTCAAAAAAAAATTTGTTTATATTATTGAAAACTAATATACAATTTGTTCAGTGAGTCGAAATCATAACTGGATTGGATTAATACTCGGGCAGATATCAAACAATAAATATCAAAAAGGTCACCCGGGTGGGTATTGGTAAGGCGAAGGTTAACAGTAAAAGCGATTTAGATGAAAATTATATGCGGTTACGGTTTTCAGGACATTCGCAAATTAAATTTAGTTGATGTCCATTTTTATAAAATTTTTGCAAGAAAAAATATGTTTTCTTAGATTTCATATCACTAGCTTTGGTTTGATGTAAAAATCATCGTTTTCTGACATTTGATTAAAAAAATATGATGTTTAAAAAGTCGGGATTTTTTTTTTTTTCAAGACGGGATTTTATTTTGAAAACCAAAATAATCTTGGAAGAAACGTTCCCATGTTATGAAAGCTGGAGCTAGAAAGTTCTGTTGCATACTCACAAATTCTCAAATCATCCTTTTTTCCTTTCACATATAATTCGATTAAATATTTTACTTGGGTCATAAGAACTGAACAATTGTTTTAAGGGGCATTCAAAATTTAGGGGGACGTATTATCCCAGAATGCTCCTGAGTCCTCTATCGAATGCGATATGTTCCACTTTGTGCCCAGAATTTTTTTAAATTGTTTGTATTGCGATATTAATTACTTTAAAACCCTGATTACGGATTTTTATTTTTCGTGCTTAACCAACCTTTGAGTTGACATAAATAAACGTATATAAACATAATTTAATTGGAAAAATAACCTCTAATCAAAGTTCACTTTAACAAAAACTTCCTAACAAAATTAGAAAAAAAAACAACTCAACAACAGCAACAATAACCGATTTTAATGACCAATAATTTGAGCAAATTTTCAACAACATGAAATCAGCCTCGAACAACGCCCAACAATACAACGGTTAATTAATGTTATGTGATATAAGGCAGTCAGTTGCTGTTATTTAGTTAGTCAGACAATGACTATAACCAAATAATTGGAAAGTGTTGCGCGTCGTTGAGGCACTTCGACGCAACGCTTATCCGCACCAAAATTGATATTTAAAACGCACTCACCGAACGGCTCTCAACTTGAAGCATTGCAGACAATGCTGACTAATTGCGAAAGCAATTACCAATTACAAATTAGACGTTTGTCGATTGCGCTGTCAACAATTGTTGACAATCGGGAACTAGTTTTTAATTTGTTCCACATTTTCACATTTTCACGGAACAAAAGATTTGCAGTCAATGCTGGCCTCCAGTAGAAAAGAGTTCAATGCTGTGTAAGAGTCAAAAACACGAACACATTAATTAACTGACATATAAATCATTTGATATGTTTTAATTCATTTAAAGTAGATTTGGTGAATGTGCAAGTGTTATAAATAATTTGTGTGCAAGAAAGTGGTGGTGTCTCAGATATATAACAATTGTTTCCAATTTAACTGATTGATGAATGGAACTAGATTCAATAAAAGATATAACAGTTCTTTAACTTTCTTCAAAAAAAAGGCTTATTTTTAGAACAAGAAATTTCAATTTGCTAAAAAAAAAACCATAATTTGTTTAACTTTTGAAGGAGTGTTCCAAAAGAGAGAAAATTTTTTAATCGCCTCTCATGTAGCCACCTAAGCTGAGTGAAAACCCCCAATGCCGCTTACCAGTGCTACACTTCGTTATTGCAGCCGAATTTGCCGGCATGGCAACAACAATTGCCAACGACCACAACCTACCCGAACAAAGCACAACGATGAGATTCCGCACAAACGTGGAACTGTGCGGTCAGCCAAAGAAACCGGTTTCGTGGCTTAAAAATGCGCGCTGAAAGAAGACAAAAAAATATTTTCAACAACATTGTTAACGTAATTGTTGCACAACAATGTGAGGTGCGTGAAGAAACAGCAGTGAAGTTTGTTTGTATATTTTAACATAAGCCGGCAGCGATGGTGGGCCTTTGTAGGCAGAAAATAAGACTTTATTTTCGAACAGACTTTGCAAGATGTTTGAATTTGTTGTAGCAACAAAGATGATCAATTAAAAACGACGAACTTGATGGATTTTAAACTTAATCAATCAACTCCATAAAAATGTTTGACATAAAGTAATACATACAAACATCATTTATGTACTTCCCCACCAGAAATTTTTTGTTGCCGGCAATATGAAAACGAGTCGCCACCGGCAACAAATTTATCGCCGGTAATATCGCCAACGTATCGATTTCGTATCACCAGTCGTTCTAAAACGTCCGCCGAAAGCAACTCGCCGTGACGAGACGTTTTCTTATCGCCGTGACGAGTGTTTTTGGGACATGTTGCTAATTTGTCGCTGCGACAATAAATCGGCGGGTCGCCAATTTGTTGCCACTGACGATTGTTGCCTATTTCTCACATTTTGCTTGGTGGGTCGTGTAGGTTTCTAGGACAAATTCTGTGTATAAGATAGGGTCTAGTGGCGAGCTTTGTTAGTTATCGCGCTAATCTAACTTATTATTTTTTAACTCTATTTCTCGCATCTGAATTTCTTCAACAAGAAGGATAAAGTTATATTCGGACAATTATTATAGTTAATAATATTTTCATTCTTCGAAAGAAATTTTACTTAATTTTGTTAGTTGAATAAGGTTGTAAACTACGAGCATTCTATTGCCTGGCAAATTATAAAAATATGAAGATGTTGTTGTCGTTTGTCAGACTCAGATCCCTTTACTCATAGAACATGTTTGAGCTTCTAAGTCAAGTAGACTGTATTATTAGACTTATTAGACTGTATTATTATTATTATTTATTCTTTTAAAAATTATAAGGATAAGAAGTAGATGTTGTTAAGTAGGTGTGACTGTTTCAGGAAGAGCTCACTTAAGCCTTGGAGACCCCACATTTTGTCAAACTCAGATCCCCTTATTCACAGAACATGTTTGAGCTTCTAGCAAAGTTAAGTAGACTCATTTAAAAAAACGGGTGAAATATATGTGGTATCACAATGGGCCTTTCGGGCCTCCGAGTGTGTCTCTTATAGAGGCAGCCACCATAACCTAACCTAACCTAAGTAGACTCTATTATCGGTAAGATGCTGTAGATTACAATCTATAATAAATATTGAAGACGAGATGAGTATTCCTTCTCTTAGAGAGTCCAGGACATGAACAAACATAGAATAAGAAGTAAATATTGTTTCCTCTTCCTTGTTGAGGCAGTTCCCGCATAAAAAATTCAAAAACATTTCAGCTTTTAACATGAGTTTCTATCATAAGTTTCTGACAGTGAACCGTCAGGAGATTAATCACAGTTTTCAGTTGATGTCATTTTGAAGAGAAAAGTTCTCTAGAACAATGAAGGTTTAGCTTTGGTCAAATTTTTGAGCAAAAAAAATATATATAATACATATTGATACAAATAGGGGATATGAAGTTGAGGCATCGATTCATCTGATAACTGAAAATTTGACTTTGCAAATTAATAATTCTTGGTAATTTAAACCGATTTTAATGTTTTAAAAAATGTCCTTTTAAACTTCAGGTTTGTAGGAGCGGCATGCATATAATGGTAAAAAAACATGGAAAACCCTCTCCAAAGAAAACCATGAATATTTCCTAAGCCGCTCTTACAATCGAAAAACTAAGTACGCAGTTGTTATCAGCGTCCAAAAATCCTTTAGAAAAGTATGGCTTGATTTTAGAAAAAAAGGTCGATTTTGTTGCCCTGTGTTATTATTATTATTGTTAGTAAGGTTTTTATTTGAACTCAGAAAATTCTGTTTAAGGTGAAAGATTTGACGATACCAGATGAGACTATGTACAAAGCCAATTTTTCTAGTTATTAAATATTCCTGGGGAGAATAAAATTGTGTCCCTCTGTTGATAGCACATATGGATGAGTAGATGAAAATGAAAAAATATATATTTATTTTGGTGATTTTTCTATTTTCACCCAGAGAAATATGTTTGTATCAGAGGTTGGTAAGGAAATGATTTGCACTACGAACTCTCGAAGAAGGCGAATAAAGTGATATGCATATGAGCGGGAAATGAAAATATGAACTATAAATCTTCTAAATCTTCTAAGATACTTTCAAATTATTTTAGTGCATGCCAAGTACTCAATTACGAATTGAGCCAAAAAGGAGAGACACTCAAAACGTGATCTCTCAAACGTGATTATCACCTCTCCCACTAGCGGAGTGAAATCTTCTCCTGCTATTGCATTCTTACCTTCTTTTGGCCTGCAGCTTGTGTTAATGTATCCGTCTGTACCCCCGCACCCCCTCCCATCCAAAAACAAAAGACATCCAGGCCTGCAGCCTCTCTGTGCCTGACTTGCTATCTCGCACGTTGAAGCTCCCAAAAGGCTAAATTGCTCTTTTAATAATAGAATGCGCAACCAAGCTAACCTTTCTTAACCCTGCTTAGCCAATGCTTGTCGTTTCGACTACTGTTAGTCGATCTCATGAAATTAGGAGGTTAGGTTCAAATTAGGAGGTAGCAATTATTTAGAAAAATCCAAAATAAAAATTTTTGTTTTCTGAATTTTAAATAAAAATATGACAATCTTTTTATTTTTATTCACTATAATCCTTTCGGGACGGAGTCTAATTTTGAATTTCAAAATAATTTTGGTAGAAATGTTTTCCTGCTAGGAAAGTTGGGGCTCGAAATTTATGTTGCATATTCACAAATTTTAGAATCATACTTTTATTTGGGAATATATGATTTGAATAAATATGATATCTAAATAATTCTTTTAAACACTTGGGTGGGAGTAGTCCCGAAAGGGTTAAACGCATTTTATGCACCACCGGTTTCTAAAACTGATCTTAAAATTATGTAAGTCGAATCGACAAACATTGGCTTTAACGAACGAATATTAAATATGATTATGCAGGCTTAAATTTGCATATGAAATCATGTTGCAAAAGAGGTTAAACACTTTTTCTTAAATATTTTTTAAAAATATTTTTAAATATTTTTGGCTTCAACAAGTAGTAAAAGTCAAGTCAGAAAGCGGTGCAATAAAATATATTAATTAAAAAAACCAACTCGTTGAAAATTGTTTTGACTCCCTTGGGCATTCAAGTGTTAATGTACACTGTCCTATTCCACTTTTCCTTTGTTGCAACATAACGTGAAATCCGCCATTGAGTGCAGTTGAGTGGAGCCAAACACCGGAACATCGGCTAGGCCATGCAACGTTGAGTCATTGGAATTTCCATAGACTGCAACCGATTTCATGCAGAAATGTATACATTTCGCAAGCTGTTTCGAATATGTATGAGAAATATACATAAATAAAAAAAATGTTCAAACTTATTCGCACCAAACTGTTAAGTAAATGCTGAACATTAACAGAGAATTGCGCCACTGGCGATCCAGCAAAGTGAATAATAAAATCTCAATTCAACAAATATAAAAACTAAATTTTGCAAATATTCATTCAATAAATGCGCACACGAATTGTTGACAGTGGCGCATTCAACTTTCCGCCAACTGGCCGAATGCTCGTAATTCATTTGAAATCTATTTGCATTGAGCTTAAGGCAATTTCGGAATGTCAAATATTGCAATTAGTAGTGTTTGATTTTCAGAGTAAACATGCAAATTTGCTGATAAGCGAAGAACATTAGCGAACTATGCAATTTTCTGACGCATCCAAATTCCAACGCGAACAGAAATAAATAGAAAAGTTTGTTCTTTAGGCTTTTGTTGACTTTTAGCAGCAAACCGCTAAGAGTAGAAGAAAAGGTATTAAATGAAAAAATAAGTATTATCAATATAATGTATAGAAAATATACCAAATAGTAATGAAACATTTAGACATTCCCTTCTGTCATAGAATAGAGTCATTGAAGATAGAATAAGAACAAAAGTGCTGTTCAAATTTCATATTTTTAGTTTCAGCGGTTCTTGCTACCTGAAAGTTCTGTCTACAAAATTACAGACATTTTCTTCTTAAAATGTATAAATACTCAACTTTTTTAACCATTATTACGAAATAGAAAAATTTCATAAAAAATTTAAAAATTTTTCAATAATATAAACAAACTTATAAGGATTAAACTACAAATAATATAAATCTAAAATTTGTTTAATAATATAAATAAACTTATACGAATTAAACTAAAAATAATAGACAACATTTTTTATTATTTTTACGAAATAGACATATTTCTTAAAAAAATCTAATCTTTTATTTAATTAAAAATTTTATATAATTTATTTAATTAAATATTTTTAATAAACTCACACGAATCAAACTAAAAATAACTTGCTTTTATTAATATTACGAAATAGACATATTTCTTATAAAAAATTTAAAAATTATTTTATTTAATTAAAGATTATTTTAAAATATAAACATACTCAAACGAATTAAACTAAAAATAATACAGATTCAAGACAATTGGCAAATTGGGTTTATGAAATTAAGATTTTTATATTCAAAACTTTTTATTGAGATGAAAGCTTTCGCCATCAAAATTGTTTTTGTCACCTTCCTTACATACGAATTTGTTGCATAAATTTCATTTTTTTTATGAAATTGATAATTTAGTTTTCAATATTCAATGGTTTAGTGCCATAAACGCGTAAACTTTTTTTCTCCTAAAATTCATTCTAAGATGCCAATATTCTCTCAACTCCAGAAGATAGTTTTATAATCTGGCAACACTGCAGTGATGGTTAATCAGTGAGCCATTAGGTCAAACAAATATATAAATTAAGTTTAACATTTTTAGTAGAGTTAAGTAGTTGTTATCTGTTTTATGGCCTAACGCTAAAAATGCTAGAAACTGTTCCATTTAGAAGTAGACACGCAATCTTCAACTTTGGTTCTTGAGCCAACACAATGCCAGACGTTCATAGAGGGTTTCCATGTTGAATGCAATTTAGTTAATAACTTTTGTGGAATTAAATTTCAATGGTTTTACACTTCGGTAAATGAAATTTTTATTTATTAAATTAAATTAACAATTAAATTAATAATTTATTGAAGTTAAATTTATTTTATTTCGCTGATTTGTTTGATTCACTTCCTTAACCCTTTTACTACAGGTTTTTACTGGAGAATGCTAAACTTTTTTATTTATCGATTTAGTCTTTTCTGTGATTATGTTAACAATATTTCACAATAATTTAACGAACCCTGTTTTTTAGCGTGCTGTCATATGACAGAAATCACATTGTTGTGGCTGTAATAATTACTTAAACATTAAATTTGCTACGCATATAAATATTTCGAATATCGAATATTTCTTCATCTACTTAGCTTAAAATAAAATAAAATATAAAATATAAAAAATAAAATATAAAAAATAAAAAATAAAATATAAAATATAAGATATAAAATATAAAATATAAAATATAAAATATAAAATATAAAATATAAAATATAAAATATAAAATATAAAATATAAAATATAAAATATAAAATATAAAATATAAAATATAAAATATAAAATATAAAATATAAAATATAAAATATAAAATATAAAATATAAAATATAAAATATAAAATATAAAATATAAAATATAAAATATAAAATATAAAATATAAAATATTAAAATATAAAATATAAAATATAAAATATAAAATATAAAATATAAAATATAAAATATAAAATATAAAATATAAAATATAAAATATAAAATATAAAATATAAAATATAAAATATAAAATATAAAATATAAAATATAAAATATAAAATATAAAATATAAAATATAAAATATAAAATATAAAATATAAAATATAAAATATAAAATATAAAATATAAAATATAAAATATAAAATATAAAATATAAAATATAAAATATAAAATATAAAATATAAAATATAAAGTATAAAACAATAAAATATAAAATATAAAATATATATTAAAAATATAAAATATAAAGCATAAACCATAAACCATAAAATATAAAATAATAAAATATAAAAATATAAAATATAAAAAATAAAATAAAAAGTTCTCCTTTTGGTTTCTGCTTCTTCTTTCTTTACTATGTCAAATTAAAACATTCAAAAAACCTGCATGTTTCTTCTTTGTAAATTTAAACATTTAGTTGATTAATTTTGTATTATTCCTAAAACTTTAAATTATTCCAAGGATCAGCAGACAAATTTATTCTTGAAGCCAAATAGGGTTCAAACATGCCCAAAGTAGCGTGTTGCCATATGGTAACAAAATAGCGATGGGTATTGAATCAACTTTTGCTCTGTCATTCGAAGATCTCGTTAGGGTAGGAAACGCTACTCTCACTTTCAAAAGTGCTTACTGCTGGCAGCTAAATAACTGAGTTATTTGTTTTGCTAAATCTTATCAGTTGCTTTACTTATTTAGTTGCTACCAATTGTGACACCATAAAGTAGTGCAAACACTTTGCGGCGCCTGTGAGTTAATCTCGAGCGAAGCAATCTTGTAAATAATTTGTCAGACTACGCGCAGCCACTTTTTTAAATGATTATTTACTCTTTTATTTTATAATCTTTCACAGCTCATGCAACGTAGTACGAGTGCAAATGTTGCAATATTCCATAGAGGCAGCCAAAACTTAGACCAAACAAAAGTACTTAAATCAAAACTTAAAGAAATGAACGACAGCCAGTGGCAGCGAAAAAGTATCCAAAAGAATAAACTACAAAAAGTCAACTAAAACCATTGCAATTGACACCAGTTGCCGAATACACCAACTATTTCATAGTGAAGCCACTGTCGCCACCTGAAGACAGCAACGCCACAATGGCGTCCAGTATGGAGGTGAACAACGTCACCGCGCGCAGCATCTACGACCATCCCACCATGTCCGAGTTTTATTCGAGTAAGTTTGCGGCAATTGCTGCCACGCCCTTCTGCTGCAATTTAAAATCTTTCCCCGAAACTGCTTCCAGACCTCACACCGTTCATCACGCTGTGCATCTTCGTTTCGGCCTTGGTTGTCATACTCACCATTTCCATCTTCTTCACAACCGTCAGCAAGCTGAAGCGGCGTCTGAGCAAGCCGTGGCTCAGCTGTTCCGTGACGCTCTGCTCGCTGTACCCCGTCATCAGCGTGGCGGCGCTGGTCACGCTGCTCGTGCCGACGTCGTGGTTCATCTGCCACACAGTGATGCACATCTCGTTCACCATCGGCGCCATTTTCTTTCATCGCCTGTGCATGATGTACATCGACTCGGAGGTGAGTTTCATCAAGGAGTCAGGCGGCGCTGCCGTGGCAATTCAAACGCCGCCCTGCTGCTGCTGCTGTGTCTGCTTGCCGGGCGTCACGCCCTCGAAGGGGAAGTTCGTCATACTGCGCTGCATGGTGTGGCAGATGGCGTTCGTTCAGGGCAGCATTATGGTCGTTCTCAACAGCCTCTACTACAACGATCGGGTGAGCTTCAAATACTAATCATATACAAAAATCATTGCTTAACTCGGAGCAACTTATTTTTATTTTTCCTTTAACAAAAGTTTAATGTTAAGATTTCCTTTTATATTATGGAATATTTGTTGAGTTGTAATACTCGACATGTTGTTGTTATTGTTAGAACCCATTACTACTTAGAAGGAATGCCAATAGTTCTGGCCGACGTTTGGATAGCTAAACAAGAAGAAGGGACACAATGGGATCCACTACGTGACTTGTATCGGCCAGTCACAGGCCACCACAGTAGATGGTTTTAGCAGATAGAATACTGTACGGTCATGCTTTCCACTTAAGAAAAAAGAGTCAACGTTTTTACTTTACTTTTTCTTTTTCTGCATTGTAGTCCTTGATTCCTTCAATCCTTCGTGAAGTAAATCTAATCAACAACGTCTGATTTTCTTTGCCCAGTTGTTTGATATGACGTTTTAAGCTCGCTTCAACATAGTCCAAGTGGACTGTTCAGTTCGAGCTTAATCCAATTCAATGCTCCCAAATCCAATCCAATTCCTAGCACCCAGCTGTCGGCTTTTCGAAAAGTATGGCTCATCCACACCCACATTTGTCTTGTTGTCAGTGGTGCAACTTGTTGTTCGATATATTTAAGGTTAGACCAAAACAATTATTATAGCTAAATGCATATCGAACATGGCCTCAGCTTCTGCCCCCCCCCCCCCCCCCAATCTTGGTGGCTCGCGAGTTCGCCGCACTAGAAGAAGTGGTGACATTATGTTTGAAGCGTTTGCTGAAATTCGCCAAAACGAATCACTACTGCAACTCATAACCGTAGCATCGTCTGGTATTGCTAAGGACCCAATAGGAATCTCTATTTGTCTGTCTGTGTGACTAGCCAGTTACACCTACCAACGGACATACAACAAGCATTAAATGTAAATTACTTTGAACGTTCAATATTTAGAAAATTATGTTTATATAGCAACCCTATTCAAAAGTGGAAGGGCCATGCTCGCTTGACGCTTAACCACTTGAATAATCATGCCAAATTAGTTTCTAATATTTCTGTAATAAATTCAACATATCTTTAACACAGAAATTTAAACTGAGTAAGACTGAGTCCATAAGACACTTAATGGGCCAAAATGGCGTGCCACATTAATTTTCAGTTAAAAATACTCATAAACTCATCCATTATTTCTGTTTCATGTCGAAACTCTCACACTTTCTTAAATATGGAATGGCAGCCCTGCTTTAAAATAATCCGATTGCTCTCCGATTTGTATGCCTCTAAAACATATATGACGGCAGCGATACGATTACATCTGTCGAAATATAGGATTAGAACGCTCCGCTGGTGACGATTATTTTGACGACTGCACTGCTACACGACCACCGAGCGCAGTTGCCGCTATCACCAAACATAGGACTATTCTTTATTTTGTAGGCGACAAAATCAAAGGAATTGAAATCACTGCTTCAAAACAGATATTTTTAATGGCATATTTCTTATTTTTTGGATGTGCTTTGAACAACAATAAAAAGGTTATTAGCAATTCAATTAAAATTTCCTAATTTTTAAAATTATTTCTTTTAAATTGATTCTAAAATGATAAAATTTATATAGACGAATGCTTATTAAAGAAGTGCTAAAGAACTTAAGGATTTTTGCTTAACACTAGAATGACCAACAATCTGACCTACCTAAAGTACCCATTAGTAGTAATTTTGACTACAATATTGTTTACGAATTTTGGCTTTGTTTTTTGGTTTTTAATTAGCAAATAAAATAAATGCTCATGAGATTAAATTAAAATAACTAAGTACTTCATTTTAATTTTTTATGGTTTACGAAGAAAATTCATTTAAATATAATAGCGTACTTTACACATCAATGGGATTAATTGGAATGAAATTTGGAATTTGTGAATAAATTTTGTGAGCGAATTTTGAATTGAAAAACTTGGGAATTGCCACAACCTGCTATGATATTTTTTTTTTAATATTTGCAATTATTTGAAATTTTCATATTTCGCAATTGAAGATGCATATTTTTCTATTTATCAGTAAGATTTGCTGAAAATTTTATATAGGTAGTCAAAATGACTACTTTTGGGCATTTAAGGTAAATGTTGCAAAATTGGGTTAAAAAATTTGTTTACAATATTTTTAATTTATTTATTCCTTTTAGCTTTAAAATTTAGTAAAAGTCACGTAAGATATTTTGTTTAGAAAGCGATGCAATAAAAGTTATTAACAATAAAAGACCTCAATGTAGTCAAAATGACTACCTTGGGCATTCTAGTGTTAAGAGCCTTAAAAAATATTATTGTCACATAGTAGACTACACGGGGACGGTCGAAGTTGACGCCATCTTGAAGCTGTATGGCCGTGTCGCTGCCGCCTTGAATGTGTTTGGGTCATTAGTTGGAGTTCTGCTATAATTATTATCAAATTTCTTGTCACTATATCAATTTGAAGTTATTTTATGTAGGTGGGCATGTTTAAATTGTTTCTCGAGACGATCTTAGTTATAAATATCAGAAAATAATAATAAAATATATTACTTGTGGGCACGACAAACACCTCATTGAAATCTGCTATATGTAGAACACACAAATGTTTAGGCAAACAAGCACCGCGTCACAATTTCAAATGCGCGCTGCTGATCCCAAAAATGTCAGCCATATAAATAGTTTAAGAAAAATTATTTGCCTGCACCCTTATCGCAGAAATTTGTTACAAAAACAATAACAATTATACACAGGACAGAAATGGCAGCACTGGCTGGACACTGCGCATAGCCTCGGTGGCGCAGTAGGCAGCGCGTAAGTCTCATAATCTTAAGGTCGTGAGTTCAAGCCTCACCCGGGGCAATTGTTTTTTTTTAGTTTTTAATTATTAAAAATTTTAATTAAACATACATATTTTTATTATTATTAAAATTACACCACGCAAAGAGATTTCATCAATTCTAAAAAATATTTTGTATTTCTTTTCAGGATCTCTTTGCTGATGTCCAACTGTACTTCTTGCCTTTCCTCATCACTTCCATAATACTGGGAATTTGGGGTCTCAACATCACAGTGCGCGTGGTGAATCTTGTGCACAATGATTTTGGAACCATGGTGAGAAATTAGAAATCAATATATATAGGTACGAGGGTAGTTTGAAAAGTGCTACGCCACAGATAGAGATGACAATATCAAAAAGGAATCAATATGATGTTTAACAAAAACAAATTATTGCTATTTAAATTCAGTGTTATTTAATTATGTAGTTTCTTTTTGGTTCAATTGGTTATCGGCGACTGTTTTTTTTTATTGCTATACATAAAATAATCTTCAACGACTGTCTGAAAAAAAGTTATTGCGTTATTGAATTAAATTATTAATTGAATTGAATTAATTAAAGAAGAAAAAATTGTCTTACATCACAAAATAGCTCGGTTCTTGTGTTTTCCATATTTTGCTCCCTTCTTCTGCGATTATTTTTTGCTTCCAGTGTTGCCAGATAGAGTAAATAACTTTCATCCAAACCTGAATAAAGAAGTGAAATGTTTCCCAAAATCACCGAAATCTCTTCTTTTTTAAATTATTGCCAGAAATATAAATCTCAAAGGCAAATCTAAAAATATATATACAAAACTTTTTTTATATTATACAAATAAACTTAAACAAATTAACTCAAAGACAATTTTGTGCAATTAAAAAAATGAAATTTCAATATTGAATGCTTTCCAAAGCAATCGTTTCACCATCAAAATTGCTGTCGTAAACTTCTTCACACATAAATTTATTGCATAAACTAGACACTTTTATAAAATTAGAAATTAGTTTTCAAAACTCAAACCTTAAGTGCCAATAACACAGGGCAATAAAATTCTCGTAGTTTCTGGTCCGTTTTGCAGTTTTAGAGTGGATTTTCTTTAACCCTTTCGACCCAGAATTTTATCCAATGTCTCGATATTACTTTTTGGTATTTAAGTCACAAAACACTTCCCTAACAAGGGTGCACACGACATTTTAAGTCGCCACGCCTCTTTGTTAGAGCTCTAGAGCTAGTTTAATTTTGAACAATTTTAGCTTACAACGGGTTAAATAAATTTTGTATCAGTATTTTTTAATTATAGAAAAATTCTATAATATTTATGGAAAAATACAAAATTACTACTTTTTTTATTTTATTTAACCATTATTAAAGAAACAGGGTTTTGATAAAACGCGCCCAACTCGTAGACTTCAATTAGAACACAAACTTTCCCTGATATCGCTGCAAGTAATTGAAAATTATTTTGGGGATAACAGTACAATTTTTTTAATTTGCTTTGAATTCACTTCTAAAAATATTAAGTTGTTGGTGCCTACTTAAATTAAACCCATAAATCAATCGTAGCTTTTGCTATAAGATGACAAATAGGTGAAGTTGCTCTAAGGCAACTTTGGGGTCGAAAGGGTTAAAATCCCTTCAATATATTTTTGGTTTTTCTATTGTTAAGTATTGGTTTCGTCATATTGGTTTTAAAAATATCTTGAAGAACTCTTTAGTAGATTTAGCTACTTCAAAACTCATATTTTTTAATTGGTTGAACTTTTTCTGCAATTAAATTTCTTACTTTTGTATTTTACTATTTAGTTGAAATTCTTTACCTTATTCTGTATTAGTCTTTAAGCATTCAATTGTTTTTGGACTAATAAATAAATAAATTTAAATAATCTGGCAACACTTTCTGTTCCCGAACATACAGAAAATGGCTTGCTGGCTATAAAAGTTATGAGACTTTCATCGAAGGGCAAAGTTTAAAGGGAACTGAGGAGTATTTGGCAGATCTTGACACGTTCCATGTTTTTGAAAACATCGAATAGTTGGAAAATCGTTGAATTAAGTGCATTAAGGCAAAGGAAAACTAAACTAAAAAATATTGAAAAATTAAATTTGCTGGAGAAAGTATTGGCCTCGTAGAAAAATCGTTTAAAAACTGATGAGTCTTACTAATTAGTTTTTAAACTCCCCTCGTACATTTAATTTTTAGTATTTTATACTCAACTTATATTTTTTTAATTATTTTACTCATGTAGTAAGTTTCATTCCATTTCTATTTTCATTTCACATTTAGAAAATCTTTGTATTTATTTCGACGTTTTAAGTTTTCGCCTCTTGTCTTCACTCACTACTTTTTAAACTACCCTCGTACATTTTATTGATGGTATTTTTTACTTCACACATATTTTTCAATTATTTTTTTAAGTATATTTCCTTTTTATATTTTCATTTCACATTTGAAAAATCGTTTTTATTATTTCTTAAATGTTTCTTATTTTCAGAAAAAAATGTTCGGCTTACAACTGATTCTGCTGCTTTGCAAAATGCAGTACATGATTTTGGATAGTCAGCTGGACTCATTCGTATTGGGCGGTCCATTTCCCATAAATCACACCATTTACAAGCAAAGTAAGTCAAACCTGTGGAAAAAAAAAAAATTATCTCAACAGCTATTTTCATGTTACCATCTCTTTTGCCTTTCAGCCATCATCAACTGTTTGATTATGGTGGAAATGGTGTTGGTGTCGCTGTTCGTACAAAATGCTTACAAAATTCCAGTGCAAATTCAGGAAGATTAAAGACAAATTGCAACACAAAGTACTTAAAACACACATATCTTATTTTTTAATTACTTCAAATTTGAATTAGTTAGCTTACTCGTAGTTGTAAAAGCAGTAAATGCTAAAATATTTTTACATATCTACGTAAATTGATTTGTATTATGAACACTGTAAAACATTTTACAAGTATGATAAGTGCAAAATTGTGATAAAAAACTTGAAAAAATATTTTCTAAAAACTTAAAAGTTAAGAAAGCTAAATGTACATACATATACATACATAATGATGTTATGATATATTCAAGTTTGTGTGTATGTAAAAGTATCTTAAAAACCATTCAACTTATTTTATATAAAAAAATGCGTATTTGCTAGCTTTCAGAAAAAATTTGTAATTCTTAAATTTTTAAATATTTAATAAGAAAAAAGTTTTACAATTATTGACAGTGTTTTTATTTTTTAATTATTAAGAAAAAGCTCCAAAATTATTGCCATGGTTTTTGTTTTCGAACTGTTAATAGAAGTTTAGAAAATGTTAATTCTTAATTTCGAATTATTATGAATGAGTTCACAAATTATTGCCAGTGTTTTTATTTTCAAAAGTACTAAACAGTTTCACTTTCAAGGAAGTTACTGTTGCCATATCTATTAAATTTCAGTCAAATACAACTAAATTCCTTTGTTGATTCTGTTCAACAACGTCAACTTCTTCATGGCTAAGTTTCTCAAGTTTTTTGTCTTGGAATGTTTCTTTTTGCAATCAAATTGAATGCAATAACAAAGCATTGATGTTGTTTGAAGCAACCATCTACATTGAATTAGTAATTCACAACAATTTATTTCAACTATAATCCACAACGTGTGATATTTTCTCCACCTTAATAAATTTTATACAAATAGCTTCATCGAAGTAAAAATACTGCCAGCTTTAATACAGACGACGCCATGGCTATAAAAAATTGTTGTCCACACACATATCGCACACACGTATCACACACTCGAACGGAAAGTTATTGAATTTCTAACAATACACTCGAATTTTGCCAACTCAATTACTGTCGTCCGTTCTACAACAAAAACAACAACAACGACAGCAACAGCAGCAGCAGTAGCAACATAAATAAGTCATCATAAAGTTTCACGCAACATAACTACAAACATTGACAAACATATACACGTAGAACGTTTGTATGTGTGAGTGATTGCTACTCATTCATACACAAAATAGTGGCCATCGCTAAGTTTACACGATCTCTGAACAGTGATGCAGCTATGAAAAGATATACAGGATGCTTTAGGAATGCAAAAAACATTAAGTTGTACAACTTTGTTCAGTTTTTAAAAACAAATTTCGATTTTATTAAAATCTTTTTAAAATCTCCAACGAGAAATGTGAAGGTCAAACACACCTATTGTGATCTACTTGTTCATTGAAAGCAAAATGGTCATAACTCAGGTTATAAGTCTCAACTTCAGGTGAATTTGAGAAGAAAGCTTTTTTGAGTAGTCAACCAATTCTTCTGGCGCTGAAGCAGCTGAAGAGTTTGTCGCCATTGGATCCGAACTTAACCATAGTTTGACTGCTAATTTGTTAGTAAAAAATTAGTTTATGATATAAATAAACGAATATTGCTATGCAATGTTTTCTATTGGAATTTTTTAATGAAACTTTCAATGGATTTTTCATACATGTCCATCATTTATGCAGAACAAATGTCCTTCTTTTTATCTCGTTAAGTCAACTTTTACTCTGGTAATCCTAAACTTTGACCTGAAGGCAATTACCGCAGGACTCCTTGCTGTTCTTACCGGTCATTGGCCGGTGGAAGAGTACGCGGCTCTTCAACAATCATTGTCGCAGCTGTTCAGAGGAGAACCAGACAGAGAGAGAGAGAGACAGTGACCTACTTTCTGTGTACATGGCCAGGTTTAGGAAGGAGCAGGCTACGCTCGCTCAGGGCTCCCTTCCCTTAGAATATTTTTAACCATGGATATCAGGAGCCTTCTGCACTTCTTGAATCATACGAAGTGAATTTCAAATACCAGCTAATAGCAACACAAACAAGGATGTAAGGATGCTAATTGTGCTACTTAGCTGTTGTAGAAAACACTCAAGCAATCAATCTTAAACTTTAGAGAAGAGTCCAGCAAACGGATTGCATTGCATTTAATAAAACTGGGAAAAAAACTGTTTGGTGTGGATTGTAATCAGATGGGCCATTAGTCTTTCAAAGTAAGAGGAATCATTTGAAATTATTACTGGTCACTGTACCCACTGTACTCATGCTAAAAGATTGGATCAAATCCATCTGACATTCGACTTTTGCAAAAGCTATATAAGTAGATACGAGCAGAAGTCAATCTTGCACTTATTTTGACCCTGCCCGGTGCTTTGCGAGTTGCTCAGGAAAGAAATTTGTTCTTCTAATCGGATTTCAAACGAAAGCAGAAATCGTTGCCATTATTGATGATGTATGGTTCGAACTCAATTAGGACCAAGTCCTGAGGTATCACGAGCCAAATTAATTTGTAATTGTAATTTCAATCATCGGGAACGCTATAGGTCAATTAGACCCTGTTCACTTTTGATCATCTATAATTAAATATAATTCCATAACTATGGAACCTTTTGACTTAAAAATAATTCTGGGCTGTATTTTCAACATTATTTCAAATATTTATAAATAAAGTACTTTTCGTTTATAACGAACCCGTTTAAAACGATTTTCCGCCTAAATCGAACCAATTTCAAAAGTACGCGCTGTATGTTTTCGCTTATTACGGACCCCTTTTAAAGCGCACTTTCGGTTAAAACGAACCATTTTGCCCAGTTCCTCGAAGTTCGCTTTAAGCGAAAAGTACTATATTATGAATCTGATGTTTCTAACATACTTAAAAAAAAATTGAGGGAAAAACAGGTTTGTACTCCGTAAGTTAAGTAAGCAGAACTAAATTTCTCTTAAAAATGCGAAATGAATTGGTCCCGAAAATTGCAAAATTTAAAGTAGTTGGGACCATTGGGTGGGATCATTTTATGGTACATATTTGTGGTAATAAATCAACAACGATATATGTTAGCGTTGGATATAAACATCATTCAACCCATTGCACAGTGATTCGTTCCATAGACAAAATTCAAAAAACTTATAGTCTCAGAATTTAACGATTTTGATGCCATTTAAAAGGCAAAACTCCAACTAAGAAAATCCCAAGAAATCGGTGATAAAAATTAATTAGTGTGTGTGTGCAAGAGCTGCTCAAAGTCGGAAATTTGTTCTCAAAAAAATGTGGGAAACACATGTTTTCTGTTTTTTAGACTATTGAGTAAAAAAAATCGTTAAAATACAAGGTTAGAAAGAAGTTGATAAAATTTTCAATATAGATTAAGCATTGATGTGGGCATTTTTGCTTTTAATGTTTTAAATATTATTAAATATTTTAAAAAATTAAAAACCTAAAAATTGGAAAATATCTAAAAAGTATGTTCCTAGATTTTTTTAATTTCAATAAGCATTTTTTCTTTATCGAAAATTGTAATCAAAGCCTCCGATATCTCCCAATCTCAGAAAAACTCTGAAAAAATTGCACAAATGAAAAACGTATATCACTTTTTATAATTTTTATTGCAAAACTAAAGCATCCTCAGACAATTTCTGTTACTTTTCGAGGTTATCAATGTTGAGGTAATTGATTAAATGGAAAATATAAAAATCTAACCAACACACTTGGTGCTATAGATTTCCAAAAATGAAAAACAAAAATTGCATATTTAAGTCTCAGGCATTGCCAATTTAAAAATTTAACAAATTGAGACGATAATACTCGCCGTCACTGTGCAATTGCCCGGTAATTCTCAATACTATTTGAGAAAGAATTGCGCTCCGAGCATGGCCTACTTTTAGGGGCATGGTAATTTCGATAGAACAACCGAACGAATCAAGCAACTACTGACGAATTGCGTTGAAGGATTTTAGTGTATTCTATTTTTGAGCACAATTGAGAGAAACGAACTACGCCTGCGTTGAGGCAGCAGAACTAATTTTCTTAACAATATACAGTGGACGTCCAATATAACGAATCTTATGTTGTACCCCCAGTTTATAAAATCGAAAAATTCGTTAAATTGATCGAAATTTTTTTGGTTTTAAACCATCCTTCTTAAAGAAATAAGTCTCACATACTTATTCAGTTTTTAAACAAATGTCTTGTTTTATTCCAGCATTTTCAAAATACAAATATGGTTATGTGTGTACAGGGAAAAAGTCTTCGATGCGCGATTGCCTCTTTACCGCAAGTAAACTTTTCTCTATGGCAATTTCTTTTGATTGATTATTGAAATTTAAATTTTTACAAGAAAAAAGCCCACCGAACGCAAAACAAATCCTGTGAAAATGATCAGCAATGCATATAAACAGAATTTGAAAATGTTGATAACTTGACGTAAATTTGAATGTTTTAACGTAACAAAAACAAAAACAATTGAGGTACCGTTCACTTGACGAAACCAAACATTCATTGTTATTGCAAAGAATGTGAATGCTCGAATAAAAAAATATTGTTGACAAAAGTATTCGTTATATCGAATTGCAAATTTCAATTTCGTTCGTAATATAGAACCATCAATGGAAAAAATTTGGCCGTACGTAAAATCGAAAATTCGTTAAATGGAAAATTCTTTATACTGGACGTCCACTGTACTTTAATAAAGAGGTTCAATCAATAAAACCACAAATTAAAAAAAAATATTTGGTTTTAATTTGTACGAAAACTTTTTAATGCAACAGCAATGCCTTAAAATAAAAATTGTAGATATTTATGCACCCTGTATAACTATGTACAGTGTTGTGTATACAGCCAATCGTGATTTCATAAAAGCGGCAATTGTGATGCAATTTCGTCTTCTTACATATAAACAAACTGACAGACACACACATACACAAATGCGAAATGCGGACAAAATGTATGATTTATTTGGAAAATATATATATTTATATAAATATAGTTGCACGCCTCGGCCACACTCTTTCTCTGTCTTCATTTTCCGCATATTTCCTGTTCAAAACTGCAATAAAAAAACCATAAATAAAGGCAACGCTCAACGGCTCTCCGGCCAAACTGAGTTAAGAAAACGTGCACTGGGGACAAACATTAAAGTTGCCGCCACTGCCACACCACAGCTTCGATCTTCTTCTTGTTATTGTTGCCTATCTTAACGTTTGTTATTTTTACTGTTATGTCGGCCATTGCAGTCGCCGCAGCATTGGCTGCTTGGCGCTTGTTAGCGCATTGAAGCGCTCAAGCGTTGTGCGGCATTTTTACTTCCGGCTTTTTAGTGCTTTTCGCGCAGTATTTCGCCTTTTAGGCGCAACAAAGCGGGCTAAGTGGAAAATAAGCAAACGAAATGTGCATTTTCGTGGCTATTTTATGAGCCAACTTCATGATCAGATTAAAATATACTTTCGATTGGCGTTACAACTTTTATGATGAAGCCAAAATAAAACTCAATATGTGTTGAGGTATTGAATTTTGTATTATAAAATGGCAACGGACAGTTTGGTGAGCCTTTCTTACTCACTCTTAGGTGGCTTATATATTTATGAAGCCCACAAAATTCAAACGCACACGTGTTGACGTGTTGTGTGTGTGGGTGTGTGTGAATTTCTACCCGTCTGCTGTTGCTTTGGCACTTTGACATATGCCTTATTCTGTCGAGCGTAAAAGGGTCAAACAGTAGAAAACTAAACACTGACACACTCACAGCGAACGTATCGTCCGATCGATTTGCAGTCAGCTGTTTGGGGCAGCAAAAAAAAAATGGTTGCAACTTTTCGAAGCGTAATTAATTTTTTTGTTCAAAAATTGAATTTGCAAAACTTTTTGCGTCACTTTCAGACCAGCCGAAAATTTGTTATGCCATTTTGCCATTTTTATGGGCCACCTCCCGTCATATTTTTACAGCTGTCGGCGCACATTAAACGCTGCCGCGCGTCTCAAATACGCCGCACACCACATGCCACGTGCCAGCACGCAGCGGCAACGCCTTCAATCAGCGTCAGCCTCAGTCGACGTTTAATTGCCAAACGTTTCAGCAATATTACAGCATTGATATAGCAAAGCTTGCCACAGCGCCAGAACGCCATACGCCCACCTCAACCTCACACATCCATTTATCGCCTCATCGCATTTGGCTCATATTCCGCCCACTTGTTGTCCATTTCTGTTTTTGATTTATTGACTTAGCGTTTGATTTTCACTTGAAATTCCTCAGCGCAAACTGGCCGTAATTGAATGGCTGCATGTGATTTTGTGTGTGTGTGTGTGTGTGTGTGTGAGTGTTGCAGTGCGCTTTCGGTAATTTTATTCACGCCAGGCTCCCTAAAAGCGCGCAATACAAATTCGCGCTTTCACTGTGCCGCCTCGCGAAGCTCAACAAAGTTAATTGCCTTTTGGCATTTCACTTTGACGTTTGTTCGGCGCCAACACAATGCAACACAATCAATTGTGCGCTGTATTTTCGCACACATCAGCGCAATGTGTTGCTGCCGTTTGCGTTCAATGAAATTACTAAGTAATCGAATTGGCCAATTAGGTCCATAAAGCCTTAAGTAAATAGATGAAAGCATTTAAATCGGCATTTATTGACTTATTCATAGCCGACTTTGAAGTTAAAGGTGGGGAAATTTGTAATTAATTTGTTTGTGAAATATAAAGGATGTCCCAAGAAAATTGCATATGGATATAGAGCAGAGCCCTGATTTACTCACTTCGTGTCGCACTTTTGCTTTTCAAAATCGATTGGATTGATTGATTGGTGATGCCTCTTATACCTGTTTTCCCGTAGCGTAACTCGTTCTCAAACATTGCAGCATTGCACAGTGATTCGACTTCATACAACCGCGGGACAAAATTAGAAGGAGTGGTCCGTTCTTCATAAAATTTGGTAAGCTAGTTAATCATGGTCTGCTGAATTGAAATCTCCATTTGGTTTTTCTTAAACTGTTGTAGTTTGGCAATGCCTGAGGCTTAATTTTGGAAATTTCGTCATTTTTGGAAAGCTATAGCACCAAATGTGTTGGCTAGATTTTTCAGATTTTACACTTAATCGGTAAAATCATCATTGATTATTCCAAAGAGTAACAGAAATTGTATCGCGACCCTCTGGTTTTGCAATAAAAACGATAATAATAGATATATGTTTTGCATTTTTGCAGATTTGATCAGTTTTCGTGCTAATTGCATACTTTTAGGCATAAATAAAATAAATTTTGTCGAAAAATACGTGTTTAGACCACTTTTCAAATTGAATTATTTTCTCAGATCGGAAGATATCGGAGAATATAAATACATTATCCGACAAAGAAAGAATGCTTCTTAAAATAAAAAAAAATCCAGGAACATACTTTCACATACTTTTGATATACATAGCGCCATATTCTAACGAGGGTAAGTATTTTTTATATTTTTTTTCATTTTTATCCCTTTCAAAATTTTGAAGTCCTTTTAAAAGGACAAAGCATGTAGAAATGAAAAACTAAGTACGCAGTATTACTATGTTTGGTCTCTAGTTTCACGCCCATATGGATTTTTTCCGGTGTGAAAAATTTGTTTTATTTTTTGTCGCACGGTGTTATCGATAAACAAATTCATTCACAAAGGACCGAACCAAAACGAAATTTTAAACTGACAGAAGCGAAAGATTTCTGTTAAAATTTTTTTGCTTTGAAATTTCGTTTAAAAATTGTGGGATGTTCATTAAATATTATTAATTGTTCAATAAATGCTTTTAAGAAGTTTTATTATTACATAAAACCTATCTTCTGCCAAATCAAAAACATGTTCGATAACATTTTCGATAACAGCTAAATTGAGGTGGTAGCTTAAATTGAGGTGTGTGAACAGCAAAAGCTATGAATTCATTGAAGAACTGAATTGCTTCAATTTATTTGAGTGTCTGAACAGAATATTATACCTTATTCAGATAGCCAGTTAAATTGTGCAATTAAGAAATTTTCTCAATTTGGGTCGAAATTAACCTCAATTTGTCATACAAAAGTCTCCATTAATCAAATTGAAATCATTGCTAAATTGATCATAAAATAAGCTCGATTCGCCAAGCAACCCTGAGTCATGCTGTTATCGATAAAAAAATTCAGTGACAATTGATGCAACCAAAACAAAAATGAAAAACTGACGGCAGCGAAAGATGTTTGTTAACATTTGGTGGCTGTAAAATTGTATTTAAAAATGTTATAATGATCACTAAATGTTCAATAAATGTTTTCAAGAATTGTTTTATACATAAACCGAAAACATTCTTTATTCCAAAACATTATTCTTTCAAAACAATGTATTATTATTTGTTATTATTAATTTAATTTACTATTTATTTCAAAACAAAAACATATTCGATACCACAGAAAGCTAAATTGAGTGTGTGTGAACAGCAAAAGCTGAGCTCAATTTAAAACTAAATTGATTCAATTTATTTGGCAGTCTGAACAGGACATTATTGTCACAATATTCAGATTTGCTTACCTGGATTATTTAACCCTTTAAACAGGGACCGTAACAGTTATAAGTTTTATTATAAAAATCAATGTTTAAGAGTTATTTTTTTACTTTTATTTAATGACTCAACAAATAAAAGTTATTTTTTATTTATATTTTAAAAATCCTATAATAACAATTATTTTTGATTTTTTTCTTATTAGTCCACAAATAACAGTTTTTTCGATTTTTATTTTAGTTGTCCTAGCATAACAATTATTCGTGACTTTTATTTTTTTAGTCATCAATAAAAATATTCCATGACTTATTTTTTAAGTCATCAATAAAAATCATTCAGTGACTTTTATTTATAAAAGTCATCAATAAAAATCATTCAATGACTTTTATTTATAAAAACTCATTTTTTATTTATAAAAGTCATCAATAAAAATCATTAATTGACTTTTATTTATAAAAGTCATCAATAACAATTATTCAATTGCCTAAGCTGATGATATATAATCTGGCCGAGCAGTATTTTCTTTCTTATGAGCACCAAAAGAAGTGCAACGATTCACAGATGTGCTCAGAGTATGAATCGTTTTTCAACTTAAAATTTGTAGGCTGTAAAAAAATATTTAAAAAATTAGTAGCGAGAAATGAACAAAAGTGTGGGTGGCAGGATTCTTACTGACTTTTTCATTTATTTATTTATTTATTTTTTTTTACCAAAAAATCAGTTGGAGTTCTTAGTTTTTTTTAGCAAAATCTTACTTGTTACATATTTTCATTTGTTTGTTTATCATATAAATATACAACCATATTTAGTGCCGATAAAATGCCATCTGCATGCAAAACGATTCGCTTTGGTTGCCCTGAAAACCGCCGCCACCACCGCATATGTGAAGTTATTAAACCTTAATGTGAAACGATATTACTTATGGCCATCACGGCTCGTTGCGCCGATATTTGCGTATTTTCGGACCAAGGAGAATTACTTCCGCCAGCATGCAAGTTTTCATGCCGCTGACAGCGCTTGTCACTCGAATCGATATAGTTTTGCACACGCTTGGCTGACGCGCTCGAATCGCCGCGTGACCGCAGTCGAAACCCGCAAATAGTGTTACGCAGCACTGAGCAGACGGACAAAAGGACACAGGGGGACCGTGTAGGCAGACAACTTTGTATACGACAGCAAGGACGTTGCGTTGGCCGCATTGTCGATGCCGATGCAAATCAAAGGCAGAGCGCAGCACAAACGCGTCGAACGTGTTGGCACTGAGCGACGAGTTGCGTTGCATTGAGGCTGTGTTGCGGTGATGTGGTCCTGCGGCAACGGTGATAATACGGGACAGGTGTTGGTGATAGTGAAGGCGGTCATGCACACGCACACACACAGCTACGCCGCACAAGTGTGACATCTGTCACCCATTATGGTTGGCTGAAAGCGGGGGCCGCAAAGGTGTTGCGAACAGTGTCGGTGTAGTTGTTGTTGTAATTGAGGTTTTTGCAGTTCTGGCCTGATGCACTCATGCGTGGTTGAGTGTGTGTGTGTGTGTGTGTGTGCTTGAACTTGAGCAATTCGTACGCTTGCTTGCATCGCTGTCGCAGGTGCCTGGTGCAATTTATTATGGAACGCCAGAAGTATCACTGAATGTTCAAGAGTCTGTATGTTAGTGTGTATGTATTTATAAAGGTATGCAACTAATTGTGTGTATGTGTGTGCGTGTATGTTTAAAATAACTGCAACGTTTGTGCATTGAGGCAGCAAATTGATTAAATTTAAACACTTCACATGTCGCTGTCCTTTTTTCTGCACTCCTCACTTACTGAATGTGTTACAAACATTCTGTTGGCATTATGGCATTTGTGCAGTGTGCAGTTGAGCGCAAACCAAATAATTTCAGTTTGTTATTATTTTGTTTTTTTGCTTAGACACTTGTGTCAGTATTTTAATTAAAATATTTTGTACTGCAATTTGTGCAACAAATACCAAAACTTTTGAACGTTTTTCGTTTACTTTGTGCCTTGGTTTATGGGTAATTTGATTGCATTTTTTATAAAATGCAACCAACATTGAATTTTAATTGTTCCTACAACTTATTTCAAGTTATTAAAAAGCATTTTTTTCGCTTTTAATTAGTAAAGCCAATATTTCACTTTCACTTTTTTTTTTATTTTTTTTTCTATTTTTCACAATGAATTTTTATTAGTCAAAAATGCGTCACATATTTGATTACTATTGGTTATTTTTTTTTTGCGTAAAACTAGCAAAGCGGTCTAATAGAAATTCTGAGAATTTTGGGTGCTTCTGTGGAACCATAATTCAATTCTCTCAGTAGTTAATTTCGAGTGGAAAAAGCTTTCAAAAATGGTTTTTGTAGCTCGCTTTCGAAGGTTAATGTCCAAACAATTAATAGCATTGTAGAAATCTGATCGTCGCGGAGCATGGTAAATGAAACGCGTTGGGTTTCGAGTTTTGGGGTTCTTTATTGTTCGACGTGTGAAAGACGAATAACAGAGTACATGAACATTAAACGATACAAACGACCGAAGCCGGGGAGCAGAAAATAGGGGGAAACATGAGTACAAGAGGGTAAGAAAAGGAAGGGATTAGCGGTGGGATCGACAGATCACTGAACAATCACAGCACTCATTTAGGCAGCATAGTAGAACAATTTTAAACTTTTCATGTTCAATAAAATAATCATGGTATATTTTTAAAAGAGAACATTTATGGCTTACAAAGTAATAATTCAGCACGTTTGAGTTTTGTTTGCTTTCATACAATATTCTGTTTTAGAAATGAGGTCATACTTTTCGTCGGGAGAAGAGTTAAGCATTAAGCTTAATCGTCCATTAATTTTCATAGTCTTCAAACCATTCAAGTACATACTTTAGTCACCCCGGTTTTGCTGTCTTTCCGCTTCACGAAAGCCAGTAATGATCCTGGCCGCCATTTTTCATTCGGTGCTCCGCTTCTCTGCCGATCTGGTCACGATTTGGTCACATTTTGTAATTTCCTTAATCACTTTCATATGGAAAACCGACTTAAAAATGGCCAAGAGAGCTTCACATATCGCACACCCACTTCAATTTGAATTTTTCAGAAAACGCAAAAAAACTATTTTTAAGCTGAGTAAACTTTTTTTTGTAAATAACGTATAGACCATTTAGTAGAAAATCCTTATAGGTTAAAGGTAAAATAAAATAAATTACACTAGAAAATCCAAAATTTGGAGTTATGACTTTTTCGATGATATATTAACCCTTTCAGACATGAAAATAAACCCGTTATGTATGAATTGTATTGGCTGTAGTTCAATATATTGGACATTGTGACTGAAAGGGTTAATTCAATAATAACCGAATTATTTTAAGTGATGTCACTTTTTCTAAAATTAAAAAAAAAAAAATTATATTAAATATTATATTAAATAGTCGAAAGAAAAATTTTGAATATACGAAATTAAATGATTTATTTTGAAATATACACTAAAATTGTCACAACTTTACTTAAAATGAACTCCAACAAATATTTATTTCGTCAAAAGTGTCACAATTTTAATTAGGAATATTTTGCATTGAGCTGCAGCGATCAAATTAAATTTCTGGACATGAAGAGAAACCTAACTGTTTTTTGGCAACAGTTAACAACAACGAAATATCACATTAACGTTTCACATTTAGTTTCACATTTAGTTTCAAATGCATTCAAATCAGGAGTTTCATTTCGAAAAGTTCACTTTCTGATCAATGTTTTATGTATTTGTAGTAATTACAGCAACAAATAAAAAATCGTTTTGTCTTCGAGACTTATTAACCCTTTCGACCCCAAAGTTGCCTGAGAACAACTTCAGCTATTTATCATCTTATAGCAAAAGCTACGATTGATTTATGGGTTTAATTTAAGTAGGCACCAACAAATTAATATTTTTAGAAGTGAATTCAAAGAAAATTACAACAATTTTACTGTTATACCCAAAATAATTTCCAATAATTTGCAGCGATATCAGGGAAAGTTTGTGTTCTAATTGAAGTCTACGAATTGGGTGCGTTTGATCAAAACCCTGATTCTTTAATAATGGTTAAATAAAATCAAAAAGTGATAATTTTGTATTTTTCCATAAATATTAGATGATTTTTCTGTAATTAAAAAATATTGACACAAAATGTATTTAACTCGTTTAAGTGTAAAATTCGGGTTAAAAAAGGTTAAACACTCTTAACGAAGGTAAACTTAATGGTCTTCCCTCAAGTTCTCCGTAGAAAAATATATGAAAATTGCTTCATATGAAAAACTAAAACTTAATGGCTAAAAAACAGAAACAGTCGCCTTTATTTTATGTTACAAGACTGCGTTTTTTTCAATCAAAGCTTCTTTTCTTGAATTTACGTAATTTTGTTTGTTCAGGAAACCATTTAATAACACAAAATCTTTTCGATTGTAAATGTATTTCGTAGATCATGAAAATGTTCAGCAACTGAACACGAATAAGTATGAAAAATTTTTAAGATTTTAAATTTCGAAAAAAAAATCCATGCCCATTTGGATTTTTTCATTATTTAACGAAACTTTTGTTTTACTAGAAGAACCTTTTTTCAGATATGAATGCTTCAAATGCACATCGCCTACATCTTTGTTTTCTGCATAATAAATGTTTATTAAAATTTATATAATACATCAATTAATAATTCTACGAAATAACTAGAGTGAAGTCAAAGACTTTCTGCCAGGGACCGGAAATAACAGTTATTTATGAAAACTATAAATGAAAATTTTACTATGAAGGAAAAATCATGCAAATAAGTGAAATATACCAATACATTTCTTTTCACACGGAGAATCAAACTTAACAATAAACTTTTTTTGTCATTTTTACGGAAAAATTAAAAAATAATAATTTTTTATTTATAATTTAAAAAATCTTTAATAACAATTATTTTTGATTTTTTTCATATTAGTCCATAAATACCAGTTTTATTTCGATTTTTATTTTAGTTGTCCTATGATAACAATTATTGGTTACTTTTATTCTTTTAGTCATCACTAAAAATCATTCAGTGACTTTTATTTATAAAAGTCATCAATAAAAATCAATCAATGACTTTTATTTTTTAAGTCATCAATAAAAATCATTCAGTGACTTTTATTTATAAAAGTCATCAATAACAATTACTCACTGACTTTTATTTTTTAAGTCATCAATAAAAATCAGTCAGTGACTTTTATTTTTTAAGTCATCACTAAAAATCATTCAGTGACTTTTATTTATAAATATAAGTCACTGCATGATTTTTATTGATGACTTTTATAAATAAAAGTCATTGAATGATTTTTATTGATGACTTTTATAAATAAAAGTCACTGAATGATTTTTATTGATGACTTTTTTAAATAGAAGTCACGAATAATTGTTATCAGAGGACAACTAAAATAAAAATCGAAAAAAAAAATGGTTTTTTTTTTTTTAAATCAAAAATAATTGTTATTATAGGATTTTTAAAATATAAATAAAAAATCACTTTTATTTGTTGAGTCATTTAATAAAAGTAAAAAAATATGTAACTCTTAAACATTGATTTTTATAATAAAACTTAACTTAACTGTTACGGTCCGTGCTTTCTATGAAGTGCACAATAAATAAATTTATAGTATCTACAAGGTGCGTCCCAAAGTAAACAGGACTTTTGCAATAGGGACGTTTCTGGTGGCGCCATCTATGTGTGAGGACATGCGTTGGAAAGGTACATCTTTCATTCACATACTGTCTAAATTTCATGACATTTGGTCTAGTAGACGCCGAAATATCCCGCTCAATGTGACAGTATGTTTTTAACTTTGGTACGAGAATGTCGATCGAACAAAGAGCTAATATTAAGTTCTGTTTTAAACTTGGTAAAACTTTTACCGAAACGTTTAAATTGTTAAAGCAAGTTTATGGTGATGATTGTTTATCCCGTGGCCGTGTTAATGAGTGGTTGAATCGATTCAAGAATGGTCGTGAAGACTTGAATGACGACGAACACGTCGGCCAGTCGAAATTTGTGATTACTGACGATGCCATCAAAACTGTGCGTGATTTTATCAAAATGCAGCCAAAATCATCATTGGAATTGATGGAAATGGAATTGAACATCTCCAAAACATCGATTGATCGCATTTTAACCGAACATTTGGGTCTCCGTAAAGTGTGTTCTCGCTTCATTCCGCACACTTTAACCGACGACCAAAAAGCGCAGAGAATTGAGCACGCAAAAGACATCGTTCGGGAAGCCAGACGTGATCCAAATTTCTTGTTCAACATCGTAACCGGTGACGAAACGTGGTGCTATCAATATGATCCCGAAACAAAGCGTCAAAGTGCCGAATGGAAGCACCCAGATGAGCCAAATCCGAAAAAACCCGCCGTGAGAAGTCAAAAATCAAAACTCATCTCATTTGTTTCTACGATTCAAAGGGAATAATTCATCGAGTGTTTGTTCCACCGGGAAAAACAATTAACGCTTTGTTTTATGTTGAAGTTTTGAAGCGTTTGGTGCATCGCATTCGTCGTATTCGGCCAGAATATCGCGAGGAAGGAAGTTGGCGTTTATTGCATGATAATGCACCGGCTCACAGAGCCCTAGTTACGACCGATTATTTGACCAAAAATCGCATTTTTACCATCAATCATTCACCGTATTCGCCTGATATGGCTCCCTGTGACTTCTACTTATTCGGTCAGTTGCATTTGCCGAGGAAAGGAAACCGTTATAAGGACGTTGAGGACATCCAAAAGGCTTGTACCAACATTCTGAAGGCGATGCCGGCCGATGACCTAAAACACTCATTCCAAATGCTTTTGGACCGTGCAAAACGTTGTATCGAAGCAGAAGGAGAGTATTTTGAATAAATAAAAAGAATTATACAAAAATAATCATCCGTTTTCTTTATTTTATAAAAGTCCTGTTTACTTTGGGTTGCACCTTGTATATAGGTATTAAATTAAAATAAATAAAAAAATAATAATAAAATAAACAATAAAAAAAATAAAAGGTGACCACATCCGTTGAATAACTAACAGAGTTATCGAACGTCAAACTGCACATTAGCAAAATTGCGCCACAGCTTTGTTTGCAACCTAATAAATTTTTTACAGAACCTTTATACCTTGAACCATTTACAAGCAACCTTCAACTGCACATCACTCATACGCCTCGTTGAATATAAATTCTGTGCACGCATAGCCACCGACTTTATCCTTAATTTTGTTAAAAATTCTCTTTGAATAAAAACAAATTTGCATATAAATAATATTAATCTACTCGTACGCAACAAATTGTGCTCCACAAAAAAAAATGGCATCGAATGGCAAAAAGAATTATTGGACAAGTGCACTCAACGAAATTAAATGTCACTCATACGCCGCTGCACACAATGCCAGCAATTTTGATTTATGTACTTTAGCAAAGCAAAAGCAATAACAGGATGTGGTATTTTCTTTCTTCTTTCAATTCGTTTTTGCATTAACTACCTATGACGTCGCGTGATTTTGTGTCACGTATTCAATGCGAAATTACTGACTGGCAAACGACAATAATCACACACAAGTGTGTGCACATTTGTCACTTACATGACATTTACTTTTCATTTATATGCACAAAAATGGAATATAAAGAAGCTGAAAATTGGGCCCATTTAACAACAACGCGCACACACATACAACATTAGAATGCGTGAAAAGTGTCGAGCGGCAAGTCCTCAAGCTGACGTCTTTCGTAAGGCCGCCGCCACATTTGTTATAATTCTCTGTTTTTTTTTTTTTAATTTTCGAATGTTATTGCTTCAAAAGGAACTGGCAACACCACAAGTTACATATTTACGCTCGGCTAGCTCGCTTCAGCTTTCAGGTGCGTGGCGTGCGCAGTTACCGTTCCTTCTTGTCGACTTTTATGATTATTGGCATCATGTGGATTATGAGTCGTTTGTTATTGTGTTATTTGTTGTTGTTGTCGTTGTTGGTGTTCATGTCGGCGCCACATACACTTAGCAGCGTTTATGTCTGCGGCACACGTATGTACCTATTTATGTACAAACATTTGTATGGTTGCAAGCCGAAGTATGTGGGTGCGGTTGCATGTGCGTATGTGTGAGTGTGTGTGTAAGACGCCTGATTTTATGGCAAATTTCATTGTTATGTTATACCATAATTTATTGTCATTTACTCTTGCATGCTGACTACCAGTGTTGGTAGCAAAACATTACAGAAATTTAAAGTACTAAACGAATTGTTGGTTCTGGTTTAGAAAGTAGTGGAAAAAGTAGTTTAAAAAGTGGTGTAAATGTATTGTAAAAAATAATATGGAATATTGTACCAAACCTAAAAGATTGAAGAGGTTGTCTGAACACGAAGTTTAGAAGCAATAAACAAGAAAGGTTTGAAATTGGGACTTAACTCAAGTTTGCTTTAATACGACTAAGGAAAAAGTGATGTGACTGCCAGTGTTGGTAACAAAACATTACAGAAACTTAAAGTACTAAACGAATTGTTGGTTCTGGTTTAAAAAGTTGTGGAAAAAGTAGTGGAAAAGTGGTGTAAATGTAGTTTAAAAAATAATATGGAATCTTGTACCAAAACTGGATTGAAGAGGTTGTCTGAACACGAAATTTAGAAGCAATAAACAAGAAAGGTCTGAAATTGGGACTTAACTCAAGTTTGCTTTAATACGACTAAGGAAAAAGTGATGTGACTGCCAGTGTTGGTAACAAAACATTACAGAAACTTAAAGTACTAAACGAATTGTTGGTTCTGGCTTAAAAAGTTGTGGAAAAGGTAGTTTAAAAAGTGGTGTAAATGTATTGTAAAAAATAATATGGAATATTGTACCAAACCTAAAAGATTGAAGAAGTTGTCTGAACATGAAGTCTAGAAGCAATAAACAAGAAAGGTCTGAAATTGGGACTTCACTGAAGTTTTCTTTAATACGACTAAGGAAAAAGTGTTGTGAGAGAAGTGTGCAAGTCATTCGAAAGTCAAATTAAGACAGTTTGATTCATTGATGCGTAATTGCAGGTAGTTTATATTGATTTGTCAGAGTTAGTGCGGTTCTGTTTAGGAATCATAGCCAATAAGGCTTTCTTTGAATTATGGGGCCATTGCTTTGTATGCAATTCGAAAAAATTAAGAAACTCAAGAAAAAATAAAGGATTAGTTCTGTAGTTGATAACAGATTTAAGATTAAAGTGAGTAAGTGATCATCCAGTTTCTTCAACTTCATAAATTGAAGCAATTGTGAGACTTGTGATGAGTCAGTCGGGAGTCAGATTAAGCCAGTTTAATGGAATCCTAGCTGTCAAAGTTAGTGTACATTTAAGTAATCATAGCCGTTATAATAAATTCTTTCTTCAAGAACCTCTCTCTTTTTGAATCTCTGTTAGGACTTATTTTTTTTTTAATTGTTAGGACTTATTGCAAAAATAACAGATGTATTTGATAGCCATAGACTATGGATTAAAGTCTGAAAATATTTGTGTAGTTCAGACCAAATGAACTTATTTTAATCACTGATTAAATGATAAATATTTGTGTCTGACAATTTCAATGTTTGACTGTTTCAAATCATTGATTAAAGCGCAACACATCTCAGTTTATCAAATGCTTCAATAGATCTTGAACTGTCTTTATGAAAAACAATTTCAAACTCATGTAAAAAGATATAACAATCACTTCTCGCTGTAGTCGACTTATTACCAAAAAAGTCAATGAAATTATGGATAAGTTTCAGGGAGTAAGTCATGTGAGCCGTCACAACATGAAGAAAAAACCAAAAAGCAGAACTGAAGATCGACCACAAAAACATTTTGAATCATTTGCATAAAGTTGGTTTTAAAAGAAAGCTCGATTTTTTAGTGACTCATGAACTAAGTTTACAACATTTCCATCTTTGATCCATTGTTGAAACGAATAGATCACATACGACAATGTTGTTCGAAAACTATCTTAGAAAAAAATCAAAAAAGAGAAAGCTCCAAGCTCCAAACTCCGGTCTCAAGATTGACAACAGAGAAGGTGATGCTATGTGTTTTGTGAGACTTAATGGGTATCATCCGTTAGGCCACTGTCGCCTGGTTAAAGGATTCGGTTCGAATCTCTACTGTCAGCAGTTAAAGCAATTGAAGCAAGAAATTAAAAAAAGAGAACAGAATTGATCAACAAGAAAGCGTTCCAATGCTATGCCACACACATCTTTGTTGACTTGAAAAAAACTAAAAGATTTTGGCTGGGAAGTTTTGATTTACCCATCGTCCATAGTCCATAGCCCATAGTCCTGGATTTATACAGTCAGATTGTGATTTGTTTAGATCTCTAAAATACTATTTTGCTGTGGTAAAATTGGCTCAGAAAAAGACTGCGAAAAGGTCCTGCGTAACTTTTTCAAAGACCAAATTCAGCAATAAAGGAATAATTGTTGTAGTCGAATAATGGGAGAAGGTAAAAAAAAGATTATACAAAAATAGTAAAAAAAATTATAAATTTTTACTAAAACAAAGGCCGAATTCTTTTCCCATCTCAACAAATACAGAAGTGAATGGCTCCGGTCGAGGAGGTCCGCTGGAATACCCATGAAAAAAGGCAGTCAAAGTCACAGAGTCTTTGATGATTAGTGGAGTAATGGTGCTCCATGTGGTGCGGACTTATTTTCAGCTATTTCCAGGTCCAACCGTTGTTTCATATAATCTTCCACTCTTTCCAGGCCCAACCATTATTCCATATAATCTGCCACTCATTTCTAAACTGTGTCAGCCATGTTTCAAATATTGCAGTTAGTTACAAACATTTTGAGGGCTTTTGTTATAAGAAATTCGTACAATGTATTCCATTCAAAGTATTGTCGGCAGATTTCGCTTTGAAAAACTACCTCGTCCTTTGAGACGATCCAAAACTCCACCCACTCTTAGTTCACAATTATATATGATTGAGTGGATATTTAAGTATGAGTTGGATATTTAAGACTCTTAAATTAAGAGACAAAAAATATATTTTTACAGAACACCCTGTGCAATGCCTTGTGACATTTGCTCCTTTTGGGGGTTTGTCTTCAGCACTTCCTCCTGAACGTTTTCCAACCATTTCTCTTACAACAAACGTTTAAAAAATAAACTTGCAAATTATCGAATTTTGCTTCTTCGTAAGAAGTAAAGTGCAACTCGAATCAGGCCCTGAGACGTCGATAAGAAGAAACGATAATTCGAAGCAGTGTTGCCAGATACCTGAAATTATTTTCGCCTAAATCTTAAAAAAATACCGAAGTTTCCTCTCAAAATCTCCTAAAATTGTTCCATAATTTGCGTCATTTTAAAGGAATAAAACTTCTCATAAACAAATAAAAATATTTAAATATAAATTTTTTTAATGCAGCCTTTTTTTATTCATCTTCAGCTTATCAACAAAAACTTAAGGGGAGGTTCTCCTCTTTTTTTTCAAAAAATCAATTTTTTTTTTTTTGATGAAATGAAAGGTATGAATGTCGAGAATATGTGTGCAAAAGGATTTTTTGATACGACGCGTATTTTCATGGGAGAACACACCTGTCTCACGCGCGCTACTGGACGCTCCACTGCTCTAATTTGCTTCAAACGCGTTTATCTCGAAACCATTTCTTTCATCCTAACGTCAAGCGTAACTCATGATCTACTTATCCGAGTTACTTCATCTATAGCATTTCTTAAAGGGTATGATTTTTTATATGACTTATACCTAAAACAAATATAAACAAATGTGTAATAATAGTCTTTTAACAAAAGAAAAGTCGAAAAAAGATGGTAAAAATTGAACTTTTTCTATGATTATGCATAAATTAGATGATTTTTTATAAAAATTATTCCAAAATAGGTATAAGTCATAGGGGCCGTTCACATATTACGTAACGCATTTTTCGACCTTTTTTGACCCCTCCCCCCCTGGTTGTAACACAACGTAACAAACCTCACTACCCGCCCCCCCCCCTAATAACGTAACGCGGGGTTTTTTTTTTATAATGGAAAGTGTATAATGTAGCCAGCAATATTTTTAATGTTATAACCATCCAAATACCGTAATTATGATTATAAGCGTAAATTTAAATGTTTTTCAATATAATCCGGGTACATTAAATACATAATTTTGAATGATCAATATATAAGGACTCTCTTTGAATAGTAATATCTGTGGCTTGCCGCCATAACAGAGAAAGTCACTTATGCCATAAGGTTCATTTTACATATTTTGATGAAATTTTGAACTTTATGGGATATGTGACTTTTTCTGTTATTGCGAGAAGCCACAGATGTATGTTATATAACTTTCAGATTTTTTTTCTTCTATAAGGTCAATAAATCAGTACGTCATTATATATACATTTATAAATGTTTATTCAGAAATAATGTTATGAATTATTATTATTCAGATTATATGTAAATGTTTATTTATAAAAGAACATTTGTATCAAAAATGTTTATTCAGACAAACAAAAACTAAATTTTATGAATTTACAAAGTAAATTCAGAAAAACAAAAACTTATTATCAATGCTTATTTAGAAAAACAAAGTAAATATTATCATTGCACTTGCGGCTAGTGCAGTAAAATTTTTTTAATCCTTTTAAGTAACAAAAAATTTAGTTTATGAGCGCTGTGTCCATAGAGATGTCGACCATTGAGAAATATCCCTTATTTCTTGCATTCCATTGCAACTTTCATTCGAAAATTTAGGAATACAGTCTGCCTCAACTTCATTTTCTTCCATCCACAAAGCGTCTTCAGCGTCAGGATGGTCGTCGTTGAGGATACATAGAAGTTCAGTTGCGCGTTGGGCCGCAACTCTACGGGGTCTTAACTTCTTTTCTACCTCTTTTGTCATTTTTGAAGACTCTTTTTTGTGAAGCAAACGTGAGTGCCGTAAAACTGACTTGTTTGATGCACGGTAAAGCCCACATGTCTTGCAAATCCTTTAATAATTGAAATTGAATACTTTTTAGACTCAAACATATTTTTCATTTGACAAAGCTTACAAACAAATTTTTGTATAGAAGACAAAGATACCAAAATAATTTATATACTTGTGTAGAATCTTAAAATATGGAAAAAAATTTTTAAGTTGATGTTCGAAATTGAAAAAAAAAAAAGTTTCCACGCAACTTTTTATTTTTATTTTATGTAAGAACTTTCACTACTGAAAATTTATAAAAACGAACTAAAAGAAAATTCTTGTATTCAGAATTGATAAAAAATTCAGAAATCCCTCACGATTCCGAAATATTTTGAGAAAGTTCGAAATTTTTAATGAATTCTGGAAGTTCTAGTATTTTTTACATAAAAATTCCAAAATTTTTTCCGGATCATTTAAGGCTTTTATTATTTCACAATTTCGTTTTGATAAGTTTTCTAAAATACCTTTTGTAAAGAACTGCCTGAACGCTGTGACAGAAGTAATCATAGGGTATTTGCTTCGTTTCTTCATCTGGCAGTTGTAAATTCAGAGCCAGCTGAAGCAAAAGCGAACAAAACTTTCCTTCGTCATCTTCAATCTCAGTTACCAGATAACCCATACTAGTTTGCTTCACAAATAACGGCGAAGGTAAAAAGCCATCGGGAAGTAGACTCCACAGACTTGATCTCCGAGGTCCGCAGCAAGTTTCTGAGTTACATTTCGCTATTTGAAGCAAGTACTGTGACTCTCGAACATGCTTCGCATACCACGCTTCCTCAATGTCTTGGGGGACTGTTTTGGTTCCTTCTTGGAACTCAATTGGTTCTATGTATTCAGCTTCAACAGAAAATCCATCGATTGTGAGATCTTTCCAAACTTCGGCCAGGACTTGGCCCGCATACTTGAAATTTCGTTTTTCTAAATCTTCATCAATTGTTTGGTTGTTGCCATCAAGATGAGATCCGAATGTGTCGTGAGGTAGGATCACACCTGTGAGTTCGCGACTCAGCGGTGCCATTCGACGTTCGACCCGGTTATAGGCACTTCGTCCTGGAGCATTGGTAGCGATATACAAGGCGTCTAGGTCCAAATTTTTAAAGTGTTCAACTGCTGCAGCGATGACCCGTGTATAACGAGGATTCTCATCAGGGCCTCCATCAGCTGTGCAGATGAAAACTGGTTTCACTGGACCATCTGGTGTCTTCGCAAGAGAACTGAATGCAGGTGGATCCAAAAGTCGCTTCAGGTCAACAGCATGGGATTCTGCCGTCGATGAAGAATGTTTTCCACTGCGTATGGAAATGTAGGTAGGCCCTGAATAGGTGACAAAGTCTGGTTGCCCTTCCCCATTTTCACGAATTTCAATACCAGCGTATACCGATGGTATTAGTTTATGTCGATCGGCAACAACGAAGTCGTGATCAGGCAACCTTACTCGATACTCCATGTGCATGAGAATTGGAGCTTGTGCATTTGCAGCTGTGATGCCTAGTGGAACACGGGACTTGTCATCTTGAGACCAAAAAAAGACTTGCTTCGGTCCAAGAACTGATGCCAAAGATTCCAGATTTTTAATAGATGCTGTACAAAACTGTCCATCTGGATGCTTAGAGTGCTTGTCAGACTCAGGCCTGGAAAGTTTGACTGGCACAGTCGTGACATGACGTTTCCCTTCTTGAGATCTTGACAACCTGGGTAAGAGCCGAAGGTACAGGCCTGACCGACTGATGTCCAATCCTCGTTTTTGAAGTTCGCCGTGAAGGTCATCCAAAGTTTTGCAACTCCGGATAATTTCAGAGCGTCGTCGCTCATCAGCAGCGCCCCCAGTCACAGCAATTTCACTTATAACCTGTAATTTGTAAAAAATATGAAAAAGAATTAGTACTGTGTACTGAAATTTTTTTCAAAAAGGGTTTTTGTTAAGGGTTGTGAGGGAAAAATTCCTTCAATTTGAAAATATTTTCAGTGATTGCAAACATTTTTCTAAACTACTTTGAAACTGAAATTATTTCTGAATTTTACGGTTTTTTCAAACATGGCAAGGTAGTATTTATATGTATCCAAAAGAAACAGATTATTTTACTTTTTTATGCTTACTCTTAAAAGTTCAGGCTCATTTGCTTCAAATCTGGGTCTTCCGATTTTTTCACGAATCCTAAGATCTGTTGCTATTTCAGGAAAACGTTCTGCAATCTCTTGATACTTCTGTTTCTTCGTCTCCCTAAATTTTTGTTGTCGTTCTGCACAGCTCTGTAGTCTTTTCAAACTTTTTTTTTCAACTTCTATGGATTTCTGAATTTTTGAGCATTTGGTTATTGAGTTCATCTTCCTGGAAAAAATATTTTAAATAATTGAACTGAGTATAAAGAAAACATTTCGATTTTGAAAACTGTGACAGTGTATATTTTTGTTTACCTTAATTTCAAGAATTTTTCCTACTGGTTGGGACTCAGGTGGTACGGTCGCGATTTTTGTTTCTTCATCTTTTTTTGTTTCTGCAGCAGCTGTGAATAGATTGAGAAACGACACTTTTTTTTTTGTTGATTTTCGTTTGAGCCGTAGAATCTCTGCTTCCGTAGCCGAAACAAGATTTTCTTCATTTTTCAATTTCGCCCACAACTCATTCACTTGTTTTTGAATCGTTTGTTTTGACAGACTGTCAATATACGCTGCTTTGTAAGCATCGTATAGTTCGCGATAAAGTTTTCCCAGATTCGACATTGCGAAAAAAAATTCAAAATTCTAAATTCACAACTAGGAGAAATATTTTAAACAGAAACAATCGTAACGATTCAGATAATCAAACGAGAAGTGAGCAGGCACAGACGTGCATAGACCGAAAACAGTGCTGCCACAAGATTGTTTGAGGGCCGCTTCACAATGCAAGTCATTGCCAACTTTACCGAATCCGCGCGCGAATTTGAATTTCAGGTGCTGATTTTTGGGTATTTTTTCGACGTTACGTAACGCAGTCGATGACCCCCCCATCCCCGTCGTAACACTTCGTAACACACCTTTGAACCCCCCCCCCCCCCCTAAGAGCGTTACGTAATATGTGAACGGCCCCATAGGGAATTTAATATTCTTTACTATAAAAAAAAAATTTTTGATTTCAGTTCACTACAAGTGGCTACAGCCTTGACGTTTCCGAACAATGTCTCGCTTGCAGAGGTTGACAAGACCCGCCATTTTTAAGCCGCCATATTGGATTTTGTTAAAAAAAAAATTTTTTTTTGTATTTTAGAAAGATGGCTTAATAAACCATCAAAACCGTCTATTCGTGAGTCGTTTCATTATCCGACAGTAAATTAAAGAATTTCGCTTTATTTTCGGCCGAAAAGAGGAGAACCTCCCCTTAACAAAAACAAAACATATAACAAATATACAAATAAAAATTTTTAGCGGGGATTTGTATCAGAAATAAGTGAGAACGAGATAGAACGAGCTTACATTTTGTAAGCTTACAAATTTTTAACACAATAGGATGCTTTGACTATTTAAATAGTTGACAAAATATGTTTTGTTGCCTGTGTTCCCAATACATCATACTTCGTTATCCAAAAATCTCCTAAAAATCCAGTAAAGATCAGAAAAATCCCCTAACATGAAATATAAATCTCCTAAACTTTCTCCTAAACAATTCTTCCTCCTAAAAATTATCCTAAAAGGCCAAGAATCTCCTAAATCTAGGAGGAAATCTCCTGATCTGGCAACACTGGTTCGAAGAAGCAATGTTCGATGAATATGGTGAAGTGTAGCACATTCCATGGAAGCGCCTCCAGAGCTCTCATGTTGTCTTATCAAAAAAGCAGCACTTCTCACAAATTGTGTTTTGTTGGCTCAAAGGTTGATATGATTAAAGCACAAAGACAGTATGTTGTTTACACTTTAACAAAATGACACATAATAATGTTTAGAGGGAAAATACACTTCCACTTGAAAAAAGTTGCAAAATGGTCATTTGTAAGTCCCTCTCTCCCTCCAATAATGTACAAAATTAAATTTAACAGTTTTACACTGAAATTCGATACCAAAAGCAACTTTGCCCAACACTGGCCAACACACACACGCACACACAAGTCACGCAGCAAATATTGGCAGTAAATTTTCTGCCAAGCCATTGACTGCTACAGCGAAATTCACTGAATGTGCGCCTTCAACCTACCTAAATATCTCTGTATGCCTTCAAAATGTGAGTTTATGAAAAATTGCCAAAAATGTTCACGTTGCTTTCGCTCCGTCGCCACTGCACTCAAGTCGACTATGAAAATACGCAATGAACGCATGAACACATGGCCCGGCCGCCATGACTCGTAAAATTCGGCGCAGTGATTAAACTTGATTGATTTGATGTCGCGCGGCAGACGCCAACAAAATCTACACAACAGAAGCGCCGAAGCGCCTGAGCGTCATTAATCGCATCCTAGTCGAAAGTAAGCAATTTCGCATAAAAGAAATGCGAATCACAGCGCAGCGCTTCGCGCTACTTCATGTCATTTTACACAGCACAACATGTCGTATACGTGATGAGAAATTCATTGAATGCACTCAAGTGGCAGAATTTGATTACCGTCGGCCTAATCAAATGTTGCTGGATACGTTTTAATATTTGATGGCAGCGCACAATTGGACAATGAACATTGGCTGCGCGGTTGAATCTGGGCACAGCGCCTAAGTGTGCGCTCTAATATTCATTGTCCTTTAGAGTGGCACTTGCGCAGTCGCGGCAAGGCCAAATGACTAAACGGTTAAACTTTACCCTCGAGTGCTGTCAAACAAATCCAAATCGCGATATCATCACTGCCGGCCGCAGTGCGCATTCAGTGCGATTAGTGTTGAGCAAAGCGAAAGCTGTGAATAATTTGAATATTTAATTTGCATTTACTTTGAAAATAAGTTGTGTTATTAACAGTGGACCGCATTTGGTGTTAATGAAAGTTGGGAAAATTTAACAATTCTGAGATGTAATTAAGCTAACACTAACAAAGAAAAAACTTGATGTTAAATATCAATTTTGGTTAGGCAGCGTCATGGGGTTAAACATTTTTTGAAGCATCATGGGACCAAACATCTTTAAGAATAGCCAGACGATGACTGCCAAACAGGGACCGTACCGGTTATGGTTTTTATCAAAAAAGTCAGATTTTAACTGTTATCTTTTAACTTTTATTTTTACCGACAAAAATAAAAGTTATTTTGTGCCTTTTATGTTTTCAGGCAAAAATTACTGCTACTTTTGACTTTTATTTTATTGGTAAAAAATAACAGTTATTTTGTGACTTTTATTTTTTCGGTCAAATATATCAGGCAATTTAAATTTTTTAAAGGCCTTTTGACCGACTAAAAACTATTGATACCATTTTTTTTTGTCTTAGCAGAACGCACATTCTGAGCTATAAGACTTGTGCGACGAAAACAATTTGTATCAATAGTTGTTTAGTCGGTCAAACGGCCTTTGGAAAAATTCAAATTGCCGGATATATTTGACCGAAAAAATAAGTCACAAAATAACTGTTATTTTTGACCGAGAAAATAGAAGTAAAAAGTAACAGTTATTTTTGCCTGATATGATAAAAGGCACAATATAACAGTTAATTTGAACTTTTATAGTAAAAGTCTAAAATTTAAAAGGCGTTCAATATTCGTGAAGCTGGAGCCATTACGATCATAATGGAATATTTGAAAAAGTCCACCGGGAATTTTTTCGTTATGCCTTTTTGATTTGAAAATTGTAAAATAACAGTTATTTTCGGTCCCTGCTGCCAATGGCAAACCATATCGCCCCATTATAATTTAATTTTGTTGGCCTCTTTCGTATCAATTGGATTCGAACGACATATGGTTTCAATAAGATGGACCAATGTGTCATCCAACGAGCTTTGCATTAGATTGTTACAAGAAAATTTCGTAGAAGAATGCAAGTATCAAAATTGCATTACTCTAATTTTTATTGGTTCAAAAGTTATTAAAAAAAAAGGCGAAAGCTGCAATTCTAATGAAATACAAAAATTCAAATTTATTTGAGGATCAGTATTTTAAATAACAAAAATTTACAAAATCAATGAATCTAGAAAAATGAAATTTTGACACGTGATCAAGGAGATTTTGGGTTTTTACATAGTTATTTGTCAAGAAAATTCGATGTAAATTTTCAAGGATATAAAGGATTAAAATTTTCAAGCACCTTTTTCATATCCTTTTTTTAGAAATAGATAAATAATCAATGTTATTTAAATTCTTGAGCCTTTCCTCTTTAATTTGATATACATATCGCCATATTCTATCCAGGCTAAGTATTTGTTATATTTCTTTATTTTGTATACCCTTCAAAATTTTGAAGTCCTTTTAAAAGTACAAAAGATGTAGAAATAAAAAATTGAGTACGCAGTATTACTATGTTTGGTCTCTAGTTTCACGCCCATATGGATTTTTTGCGATGTGAAAATTTATTTTAATTTTTGTCACACTAGTTTTAGTTCAGTTGTCATATAAACGTTTCATATATTCCCAATTATTTTTAGTTGATATTTTGCTGTAAGCTTTGCTTATCTTTTTGATACTTATGTTTGCACTTCTCATTTCATTGTATTCTTCCATTGTTCGTGTTTGCTTACAAATTTTGGCAACTTTTCAAACCATTAAGTTTCAAATTTTTTTTGCTTTCTCTTCTCTTTTTCGTTTTCTTCTTTAATTATTGTCTTAAATATCTTTTCAAAAGTATAACAAAAATTCTCCCTTTTTGCCGCTAAGCCTTTTGGCCGGTTTTTTCCCACACGCCGAAAGTAGACACAAACAAAATTTACATAATCGCACATCTAACCGACTTGGCCATTTTTTAGGCAAACTTTTTCCACCTAAACTTTTGACATCCATTCTCGCTCCTCATCTGCATTGCTCTTTCATTCGTTCTTCGTTCTAGGCAACAAGTCCAACTCAAATCTGCGTGCGCCTAAATGTATGCACGAAAAATTGCGCCACCATTAGAGCGCAAATTATGACAGCAAACCATAAGCCAAGTCGTTGCGACCAAGAAAGCATGAACTGCGAACGTGTTGTTGCATAATTAAAGAGTTTCGTACGTGTAATTGTATTGAGCAAATATTTGCCCGACTGCAACCGAGCTCGCTGCGAGCCATTGGCAAGAAAAGCGCCACAGTCAGTTACAACTTAAACTTCATGGCTGCCAGCAGTTCTAACAGATATGCAACGCACATCATAAACTTACAAACGCTTTATGAATTAGTGGGGGGTGGCAAAGAATTTCGAGGACCGGGAGCTTCGAGCATATTGCTTGTAATCCCATAATATTATGAATGATTCGCATTAGCAGCGGAATTCTCACATTCGAAAGAAATTTCCATTGCTCGACGCCGAGTCGGCGGACTGGGCGACAATGCGAGGAATGTGCCCGGCACTTTGCATGTGAACGTGCATGTGTGCGGCTTCAATTTATCCGATGCCTTGTGCGTAAGTTATGCAAGGAATTTGCACAGCCGATTGCCATTAGTTCTCCTGCACAACGGCGCACTGCACCAATGTGTGACACGCAAATGCCACTTGGCACACATCCGAATGCCTCAAGTTGCCGCTGCACGACGCGACAAGCAGCAAGCGAGGCGACGAAGCGTGCTGTCGAGCGCATAAGCGAAGTGAATAAAGGATTCTTTGAGTGTATGTTTGTATGTGTGTAGCATACTAAAGCGTATGGAGCGTATATATGTATGTTGCATAATATGTATGTTGTGATGATATCTGGTGTGTCAGTGTATTTTTTTTTTTTTTTTTTTTTTTTTTTTTTCCAGTAGGGGAAAGCATCGAAAGCCAAACGAGTGTGAGACTTTAACACGCTAAAACCCCTGTATTCACAGTCCGTGTACCTTCATCGTGGCACCACCGCGAGGCATTACTTCACGATGAAGGCGGATATGTCAGCGTTCAGCTACGTCCAGGCATGAGTCATAAGATGCTCTGCCGAAAAGTGTCGTGTTCGGACGGACGGATAGTCAGTCGTTGGCAATTGTCACCGAACAGTCCCGTAAGTCTCGTCTCTGTATGAGCATTATGCGAGCAATGCTCCTGCACGCTCGGTCCCATGATTCTGGCGACGCAAGCATGTATGACACCAGTGAGGATGGAGTTAAGACACAGCCGATTGCTTCTTCGAGATCAGCTCTCTCATCGGTGTATTTGGCGCATTCAAAAAACGTATGGTGGGCCGTTTCGGCCACCCCGATACACTGATTGCAGTGAGGGCTCTCTGCGTGCTTGAATTTGTGCAGGTATGCACGGAAGCATCCATGGCCAGAGAGGAACTGCGTGAGGAAAAAATTCAGCTCGCCATGTGTCCGCTTTAACCACGGTGCCAGCACTGGGATGAGCGTTCGTGTCCAGTTGCCTTTCGAGGACGAACTCCATCTACGTTGCCATGCCACTATCGTGTCTTCGGCCGACACCTGTGCACCTCGTTTATGCCAGTACGAATTGGCCTGTTGCAGGATCACTAACTGAATAGGGGGTCTACCAGCGATCACGTCGGCCGCCTCGTCCGAGACCGTCCTGAAAGCGCGGCAGACTCGTAGTGAGTTTAGCCGATACGCCGTTTTTAGCTGCCTGCTGTATGAGGCCACCATCGCCGCCTTGTGCCACACCGGACAGGCGTAGGTTGAGACAGCTGTGTTAACGACTGCAAGCAGTGTTCTTGCTTGGGTAGAGGGACCACCAACATTCGGCATCAACCGCGTAAGCCTGGCGGTTACTTTTAGGGCCTTCTCGCCGGCATGCGACAGATGCGCCTTGAAATTCAGACGGCAGTCCAGCAGTATGCCGAGATATTTTATTTCGGGACGCGACTGTATGAGATGCCCTCCAACATTTACAGTCACGCTTTCCACGCATTTTCTGCTGCTTATCAGAACGGCTTCGGTTTTTTCACCTGCCAGTTGCAGACCTGCTTCCGTCAGCCAGGCTGTAAGCCGAGAGATTGACTCGTTTGCCTTGGCTTCGATCTCGTGCAGATGTTTGGCAACTACGACTAGCGCTACGTCGTCAGCGTATCCAACGGTTGTTACACCGCTAGGCACCTCGGTTCGCAACAGGCCGTCGTACATCACGTTCCAGAGCAGTGGTCCAAGAACAGAACCTTGTGGGACGCCACACGTGATGGTATGTTTGCGGACACCCTCGCTAGTACCATAGGTGAGCTGCCTATTACTAAGGTAGCTGTCGATTACACGGAGTAGGTAAGCTGGCGTTCCTAGATCTCTAAGGGCATCGAGGATTCTGGTCCACTTGGCAGAGTTGAAGGCGTTACGTACATCAAGCGTGACGACCGCACAGTATTGCTTGGAGCCCTCTCTCCAGCGCTTTCCTTCAATTGCCTTCGCGGCGATGTCGACCACTGCAGCTATGGCATCGACAGTACTACGGCCTTTGCGGAAGCCGAACTGGAGTGGAGAGAGACCATTTAGGCCTTCCGTGTATTGTTCTAGCCTGACGCAAAGCAGTCTTTCGTAGAGTTTACCCATGGTATCAAGCATGCAGAGCGGTCTGTAGGCAGATGCATCGCCGGGAGATTTCCCTGCTTTGGGCAGGAGTACTAAGCGCTGAATTTTCCAGCAGCATGGGAAGATGCCGGCTTGTAGGCAATATGAGAAAACGTCAGAGAAAACTTGCGGCTTTGCGACGATTGCTGCCTTGAGTAAGGCGTTTGGTATGCCGTCGGGGCCTGGCGCTTTGTTGGCTTTAAGCCTGTGCGCCGTGTGTCAGTGTATGTGTGTGTGTGTGTGTGTGTGGGTGTAGAAGGAAAGTCGACAAGGCTGCCGTTTGCCTCATGCACTTCTTCAACACATTTCGCGTACTTTCTTGATATTTCATTTGCTTTGGCTTTAACCCATTACGGCTCGATGCGTATTTGAAGACACATCAAGCAAACTAGAAGTGTTTGTTCATTAAGAAGTGCAGAATATTCTAGCCAAATCCTACTAACTTTGAGCTTTAAAGTTTCCAGGTGATGAACTCATATTCAGGCAAATAAAGCTAAGGAAATGAAGGCAACTAGATTACACGCTAAGAAGTCCAACGCACAGAATAACAAAGATGTAGAAATTGCCAATGAATGAAAAACACTTGGACGAGCTAGATTAACATATTCCGGTCAATTTTCGCATTTCTTGAGATACAAATGTTTCCTTAAAAATATTGACTCTCAACAAAATTACACAGGGCAACAAATTTCGACTTTTTGTCGGCTTTTCTGATTTTGACATCAGTTCTAGGGTAATTAGGGATCGCTGATTTCGAATCCGCAAACCGTTTTTAAAACTTAGTTTCAGTTTTCGCAAAAAATGCGCGTGTCACTTTTTCGGATTTTCCCTGACTTTTTTCAAATTTGGGATTGTAATTTCTAAACCAATAAACCGGTTGACATGATTTTCACTTTGTGGCACTTACAACACCTCACGGCTTCTTTTCCAGTATAATTTATTTTTATAAGTTTTACAATTCCGCGGTAATTGGACCTCAAAGTCGGAAAATATGCAATTTCAAGGCTTTCAATTTCAATGTTATTTAGGTTGAGAATTGCAGCTTAAACAATTTTTTACGATTAAAAAAAATCATGAAATTTTTTGTTTTACTTTTTTTAGGTTTATGAACAATATATTGGTTTTATTGAAAGAATACATAAATTATAACAACAAAAAACCAAAACGTGACTTCTTGATTGATCAAAACTTATATTTGTTGTTGTTGTAAAGTCCTTGCCCCCTCAATAAAACACAGAATCACTTAAAATTCATACAGCTTTACAGAAACATACTAATTATAGCCGATTCTTATTCATTCATAGTGGGAGTGGCAGTACGCTTGACTGACCTTACACAACCCGTGATTACTCAGTAAAATACAAAATTGTCTAAAAATTTACTTCTTAACCGAAATTTGCCGAAAAGTCGAATTTTTACAAGTCACGTGGTTTACAGATGGGCGTGGCAGGCAAGCAAATGCAAAAATTCTGTTAACAAACCCATAACTTAAGAAAATGCAAACAACTTGCAACCTTTGCCTTCCATTTGTACAATTTTATTTAAAGTCTCGGCAAAAATATTTGAACGCAAAAAATTTTAAATTTATTAAGATTTAAAAGTCAACTGGTATTCAAAATTTGAAATTGTTTAGTTTCTTCTTCATAAGTATTGTAAATTTAAAAACTACTCCTTATATTTTTAAACAGAATGGTACAACACAGCCTACTTAATAAAAATTAAAAAGTTAAAAAGCCGTTCCAGAAAAAGTGCGTTCGCTGTCAAATAAAAAATCCTAAAAAAATAATTTACATAATATCGTACAAATTTCCGGAAAGGATTAAATGCCAATTAGCTGTTTTTAATATCGAAAATGCAAACAGAATGGAAAACAAATTTTACAGAAAGTAAGCAAACAAAACAATTTTAAAGAATTTGTACTCGAGAATTTTGATACCAACGAGGACTTTTGGTTCTGCGTTGCGTAAATTTCCTATCTTAAGTAGGTATTTAAATACACAATCGGCTAAAGTGCCTGCTCATGAAAGTTGTTTATAGAAAAATCTAAATATTTATAAAAATTACTATGTACAACAAAACCTAACAATCGTCGTGTATATGAATTATTTCACATAGTGTCGGAGTCATTGTTTACAAATGTGTAATCAGTTTGTAGGCCTCGCCTCAAGCTTGAGTGTTATACATAATCTTACAAGAAATATTAAAGTGGACACAGTTTATTCCATTAAACGATTCAACTGATTAACGTGTAATTATTATGTTCCATTTAATTTGGTTTTGATTACAAATGACAATCAAACTTTCAGGAGTTTCACAACTTTCGAGTATGGCGACATACATTGTGATCAGCTGTTGGCTGTGGTACTGCATTCTGTTCAGGCAGTTATTGTCCAAAAATATCATTACAGAAACGTGAAAATATGAGCCCTAACCAATGTTTTCTTATATAATATTCTCTCAATTTCAGACGAAAAAAAACATAAATAAAAAAATTTCGTAAACTTCATAAAATTAAAAAATTCCGATTCAACCATTAATGGGTTAATTTTTTTGCTGCATCACATCAAACGTCGCGTACAACAATGTCTATGTCATCACATAAGTGTGTATGAGTGCTTAAGTCCATAAAAGCGTAGAGAATCAACGAGGCAACGTTCGCTTGTTCGGAACTTAGTGCCAGACGAACCAAAAAGTCTGATATAAGAACGCAAATTCGAGCGGATTATGAAGATATTATCTTTGCATGGTGTGTGTACATGTGCGTGTGTGTGAGTGTGTGTGTGGTAAAGAGAAATGCAAATGAAGTGTTTGTAAGAAATTAAATTAAAGTGGCAAAATCAATTGTGTGAGATTTTAGAATATGCGTTTAAAAATTAGGGAGAACAAAAATTGGCAATGGATATGAGCTGAAAATATACAAATAATGTGCATTGTGCTTGAAATGAATATGAAACTTCTTAGACGCAAATTTTGTTTATAAAAAAATATTACTAGAATTAAATTTTGGGTGTAAGGGCAATATTTGTTCGGAAACAATACCAAAGTGTTAACATTGATTTCAATGTGTTTTTTTCGGAAATTTAAGGAAATTTATGGTTTAACAAATTTTATTTACAGCGCTGCCCAAAAAGCACTGACTGATTGATTGACAGGTTGATTGATTGATTTATTTATTGATTAATTGATTATTGGATCAATTCATTAATTCATTAATTGGTTGATTGAGTGATTCATTAAAGGATTAATTGTTTGATTGATTCATTCATTGATTTATTTAGTTAGTCAGTTGTTAGTTTGTTAGACAGGATGTTAATTAAATAATTTAATACTAAATAAATTGAATAGTTTAATTTTTAATAAACTGATTAATTGAAAAAGTAAATAATTGACGAATTTATTTATTAGGTTATATTTTAATTTTTCAGGTTATTACTAATGTTTTTAATTAATTTGGTAATTTATTTATTAATCAACAAAACTAAATAATTAAACAAGTATTTCTTTATTAATTGTTGCTTTCTGATTAATCAATCGATTACATGATTAACTACCAAGTTGATTAAATAATTATTTTATTAACTAATGTCTAGATTACTTTGTTTCTTTACTCATTAATTCATAAATTTGTTAATTTATTAATTCATTGATTAAGTGGCTAACGCGGAGTTATCTATTAATTGATACTTGCCTAATTAATTAATTAATTAATTAATTGATACTTGAATAATTGATAATTCGATTAATTGATAAAGATAATTGTTGAATTATTAATTATTATATTAATTGATTGTTTCATTTATTATTTAATAAATTGGTAAATTAAATTAGAGAATAGTTGACTAATTAACTAATTTCTACACTAACTGATTAAATTATCAATTATTTAGTTAGTTGAATATTTGTTTAATTAATTTATATATTTTTTTTGTTTTTTAATTAATTTAAACATCAATAAATGTTTAAATTATTACTTCATTGTTAGTTTAATATTTCATTAATTAAGTGACTAATATAACGTTGTCTATTAGCTGATTATTTGACAGCTTGAATAATTGATATTTTGCATAATTTGAATAATTGATAATTGATATAATTGATAATTTGAATTGGTAAAGATAAATGTTGTCTTATTGATTGATGTATTAATTGATTATTTTATTTAATATTTAATTTGAATAAGAATAAGAGAATAGTTGACTAAATAATTTTTAATTAATAGTTGATTAATAGTTAACTAATTTGTACACTAACTGATAAAATAATCAATTATTTAATTAGTTGAATATTTTACTTTAATAATTTATGTTTAATTCATTAGTAAAGTGACTAATACAACGTTGTCTATTAGCTCATTATTGGCGACTTGAATAATTGATATTTTGAATAATTTAAATAATTGATAAAGATAAATGTTGACTTATTGACTATTGCAGTAATTGATTATTTGTTTTTTTTATTTAATTTGAATAAGAATGAGAGAAGAGTTTACTAATTAATTTTTAACTAATAGTTGATTAATAGTTAACTAATTTAAACACTAACTGATGAAATAATCAATTATTTAATTAGTTGAATATTGATAAATAATAACTGATAAAATAATCAATTATTTAATTAGTTGAATATTTGTTTTATTAATTTATATTTAATTCAATAATAAAGTGACTAATAACGTTGTTTAACTTACTTATTTGACGACTTGAATAATTGAATTGAATTTTGAATAATTTGAATAACCTATTGAATAACCTATAAAGATATATGTTGACTTATTGATTATTGTATTAATTGATTCTTTTATTTATTATATAATTTAAATAGTTGATTGTTAATTATTTTCTACACTAATTGACTATATAACCGCTTATTTAATTATTATTATTTAATTATTTAATCAAATATTCAACTAATTAAATAAGCGATTATATAGTCAGTTAGTGTAGATATTGCATAATAAATAAACCCAAAAAAAATTACATAATAAATAAAGAAAAACTAATTAATTAATTAATCAAATATTCATTAATTAATTTATTAACTAGTTTTTCTTTATTTATTATGTAATTTTTTTTGGGTTTATTTATTATGCAATTTCTACACTAACTGACTTTATAATCGCTTATTTAAGTAGTTGAATATTTGATTAATTAATACATTAGTTTTTTATTTATTTATTAATGTAAACATTTACTAATTTGTAAGTTTGCAAATTCATTGATTAATTAACAAACAACATAATCTATTATTTGTTTATATGTCGACTTCAATATTTGATTATTTGAATAATTAATAAATTGATTTACTGTTAAACAGATCA